>JAOWBL010000008.1:5625665-5661379 GCA_028564865.1 Zenarchopterus dispar | reverse complement strand
AATAGTAAATATATACTATTACAATATAAATCACACCTAGGTCTTCTCAACTACCTTTTTCTGAGGGTATTCAAATCTATTTTCTTGTTTTTAAAATTTTCTTTACATTTTTACAAAACAATTTTAAAATGTATTTCTTTCATCAAATGCATTAATTCTTCTCTTGACAGAATCAAACATTGCAATAAACACTGAATTCAAGTGGGGGGGGGGCATTTTTATCATCTTCCTGGATTTCATCTACATATTCTGCAAATAAAACAAATTGCAGTTTTGTTCAATAAAGTGTATGGAATGGATGTGGTAAGACTACCTGGTGTCCACTGACATGCCCAATGGGCAACTAAACCATCCAGCTCTATGCACATACTGGAAGTTTGAACTTGCTGTACTTGAGGTTTTTCATAACAGGAGTTACATGGTTGAAATATGTTGCAGGTTTAACCACACAATGGATGCATTAAGTGTTGGGGCAAGTTTGAGGTTACACTACTTGCAGTTCTGTGACTTTCATGTGCACAACAGCCAGAATCTGAAACCTATACACCTCGGGTGTTTCTAGCAGAGTGAGGAGAGGTTTAGGCTGAGCCAACAAAGTTTTAGTGGAATTTAAAGCAACAGTGACCTCTGTGGTTAGGAAACAGAATTACAAATTATGAGGACATAGTGGAGTCAGATAAACTGAATTTAAACCTAAAATTAGGTCTCAGAGCTAGAATTTAAAAAATGTCCTGATTTTTTAAAAAGATACTTTAGTATGATAATGGGATTTTTTTTCCTCTTTTGATTTTAATAAAACATCTGCACATATGCAAAAGTATCTTCAGTTTGACATTGCTGGATTTCAAGAACTAAGATCAACATTTTTGTCTTTTAACATTAAATAAAGAATTAAAGAGCATCTAAAGAGAATCTGCATCGCTGCCTGCATTCAATGTAGCTCTTTGTCAATCGTGCTTGTCCATCTCTGTGTCAGCTATTGTGCTTTTGTGTGTGTGTTTGTCCATGTGTCTGTGAGGAAGAGAGGGAAACTGGCTGTCAGACTGTCTGTCTGTCAACACTGATACTAGCAGTTTGCTGGAGGGTAAACATCTAGATATTTCTGCTTGACCGTACACCTGCCCAGCCAGAGATGGCCTCTTTTTCTTGTTTGGCCCCTCTGTGGACATCCGCACACATGTGCGTGTGTCTGTTTATGTGTACATGTGCATAAGTCAAACAAAGCAAGACAATGTGTGACCAGTTGGTCTGTGATTTTGGAATCTGTTTCACCCTCAGGTGACTGTCAAGCTGCTAGAACAGCAGGTTTGTTCCAGCTCGAGATGTATCTCACCATGTTTATATTTGCAGCTATTTTCCCCTTTGAGTGCTGACATCTTGTTGACAACGCTGTGCGGAGAGGGGCAGGCGGGTAAATAAGCCACACAACTCTTCTGATGTGTGGAGATATTTCAGGAAGTAAGATTAACAAAAACTACTCTTGGCAGATTTATATTTTATGCTTAGATATTGAAATTTCTCAATGTCTGAAGGAATTCATGCAATACTATTTATTTGTGAATGTTTTATTAGTGTTTATACATAATTTTATGGTAAAAAGACTACTTGATTTCTTCATGATTAAAGAAAGTTTTGAATAACACAACTCCATTTCAAAAAAGTAAGGTGTGACATGATGTAAATTGACAATTTAAAAAATGAACGTAATGGTTAGCAAATCTCATATTTATTACTTTGTGGAATATTTGGAGCCCATTTCTTATTCACAATAGAGTACTGAAAACATGTGACATATTAAACTGAGGAGGAAAATTTCTTCAGGAAAAAATAAAGTAATTTTGAATTTGATGACAGCAATACATCTTAGAAAACTTGAATGAGGTGATGTTTACCTATAAATCGCATCAGTGTTTCATATGCATCTTGGAACTGAGGAGACTGGAGATTTGGGACAAGAACATTGTCCGAGTCTTGTCTGACATAGATTCCATTATACTCAATGGTCCTAAGTCCTCTTTGTCATAGTTTCACCAATGGAAAAGGCTTGGTAGATAGCCACTGAGCTAATACCCTTCATAAAATGATGTATTATTTGTTTCACTTTAAACATTGTACATGTTTTCTTTGTCCTGCTGTGAGTAAAATATGGGTTTAAGAGATTTTTCAAATCCTTGCGTTGTGTTTTTATTTATATTTTACACAGTATCACACTTTTTTCAATTGGAAATGAAATAATGACAAATTGAAAGAACAAATTGAAAATAAAAAAATGTCTAATAAATTATAACAACGCTTCTGGGTGCCTGTTTAACATTTATCAGCTGCCTTGCAAAACTATTAGAAGTTCTTGCTTTAATCGTGTTGAATATGTTCAGAAAGAAGCACAACAGCAAACCACACAGTGGAAGTATAATCATTATATCTGAAGCTTCCATGTGGTTTATCACTCTGCAGATAATAATGAGCCTCTTAGTTAATCGTCGCTCACAACACAATCTACTCTGTTCATTGTCTCTCGTCCCCAGGTAAATGTGCCCTGTTAATCATTTTCCTGATCCCTGCAGCAACAAGAAGAAAGTTTCTTTCTTATAACACCGATTACCTGTTGTAAAACAATTGTCCATTAGTTTTTATACGACAAAACAGTACACAACACAGAGTGAACATTCCATTCGAAATTAAAAAAAGGAAAAAAAATTGTCAACTATCCATTTTTTTTTCCTGATCTAGGACTGTAATGAATAAAAGCATGTGAGATTAGTACTGGGTTTTGTTCAAGCCTGTTATCAAAGAACAACAATGGTTGTGAAAGATGAGGCAGGCTTGTATGAAACTGAAAGTTTTTTGATTTTCAAAGCCTTCCCTTGGAATCTCTCGGGAAAACAATCGCCCTGACACAGGTCCATTGTTTGTGGGCCTGTACGAACAGAAGTGGCCTAATGTGTCTGTTGTTTGAGATTGGCGTCTCTCGGCACTCATCACTTCCCCAAAGATAGGTGATCAAATACAGAGACAACAGGAAGCCAAAGAGACATCACAGAGAGTGTGAGGATTTGAGGATTTACATCTGCACTCCTCATAAAAGCAGAAGCTTTACAATAGAGCTCCGATGGGCCTCAAGGACTGAGCAGAAGTGCACATGTCTGCGTACACTGGATTTACAGTTCCAAATCAGTTTCTGTTATTATCTTTTATGTGAGAAACACCTATGGGAACCTCAGCTGAAAAAGGGATATCAACAATTTCATACAAAGTACTAAATAACAGAATTATGCTTTCAAAAACCTTTGTACTCGATGAAAACAAATGCACAGGCCTATGGGCCATCCTGTATGAGTACAGATTCCAGCACTTCCACAAACACACAACAAGATGCAGACAGGCACGTGCGCATTTGCAATCACACAGCATGGAAGGGATTACAATATTTCCCTCTTTATCCAGATTAGACAAGATCAAATTATTTCCCTCTGTGATGCCAGTTTTCTGCTGTCTAATGCCGGCTTTTCAAACAACACAAGGTTTATTGTGGCCAGCGCATAATGCAGCAGATTTCAAACTCCTGTCAAACGTGCTGCAACAGAATACAGTAGCTCTTCTCATATTCAGCGGGAGGAGGCCCACGCAGGCCACTTACACTGGCTGCAGCTAAGCTGTTTATGTCCCCCATTCAGCAGTTACACAGTCCGGCAAGTGTAAACACAACAGTATCTTTTTAATTGTGCTGTTTCAAGCCTCGCTTCTCTGTCGAATTAGAGAGCAGACCACTCTCTGTCTCTTCCCTAGTCTAGCAGATTAGGGGCCTCGCTGTAAGGAAATGCCGGGGTGGCTCGGTTTGAGTTGACACTGAATCAGCTTAAACTTCCCTCAGCAAGCATGGCGAACAGCGATAACAGCCATACGCTTGTTTGCAGTGCAGAGATGTTGCAGAGAGGGTGGCTGGGTGAAGGCGTGTATGCACATGTGTTTGTATGTCCAGTAGACTTTTCTTCGTGTTGTTCCTTTATGTCTTTGAAGGATGAAGATAAGGAATGACGAAGTGAGCAGAAGAGACTTAGATTCATACTGTAGATACTTGTGTTTACCTGTGTATGCATGAGTGTGTGACAGAGAGAAACTGAAAGAGATAGAGAGACTGAAATGGCAACGTCAGTGACAACAATCTTCATACATAAATGCTCTCTGATAAAACCAAAAGCTTTCCGAAGCTAGACCACAATGAAACTGGTTTTTAATTGGATGTTTAATTTAACTTTACCAATACTGTAATGTAGTGACATGCATTGGCAAAAATGACAAACTGAACAAACATGTCTGTGTCTGAGCCATAGTCTGCCTGGCTTTAACCCAGAAGTAAAAACATTAACCCTTGGTAACCACATTCAAAACACATGATGCTTACTTGAAAATAAACCAACGGAGAAGGGTGCCAGCTGTTTTGTTTGTTTAAAACACAAATTTTAGGGGAAAAAAAACAATGAACATTTGTAAAATGAAAAAAACATTGGTATACTAACACATGTAGCAGATTATTTGCACTCAAATGCTCCAAAGAGAGTAAGGGATGAATTACAAGTCATTTATAAAGAAAAAAGTAGCTACTTTTGGTATTTCGTTTCATTGAAAGTTTATAGTCTCTATCTTGCTCTAAGGCAGTGGTTTTCAAAGTGGGGGCCACAGCCTGCTGGGTGCCATCAGGAGGCACTGAAAAAAGTTCAGCAGCAATGTGTCTTCTAGCTGTCCTTGGAACTCATTGCTGTCTTTATTAAAATCCTTTATAATATATTTTGTATCTATTTAAGTTTCTATGGTAAAAAGCAGCAAGTTTTTGTTTGGGGGTCCCTGTCAAGAAGCAAATGCTGTTTGGCGGGCCTTGGCATGGAAAGTTTGGGAACCCCTGCTCTAAGGAATCCTTTTCATTTTCAGCCTTTCTTATTGGTTGTAACTCAAACAGCCAAACATGAAGCTTGTTAAGATGTTCATGAGCAATCAGATACAGCTAGCTAAAAAGCATCTTTGAGTTTCTCAAATATAGTAAGTCTCAAAGGTTGACTGTCGATAACTCACCAAATTACCTTTTGGCCATTCTGTAAGCTCAACTTTAGAAAGGCACAGCAGACCAATAACATTCTACCTAAAAGCATGATCATTCTCACTTCATGTGTGTGTGTTTATCCAAGCTTTAGCGTTTTGTATTGCAGCAATGTATTGAATTAATAAATCAGTTCCTTTCACTGGGAAGTCCAGAGTTAACCTTGCTAAACGAAAAAAGATTTAGAAGGTGTCTGAAAGGTCCCAAGTCAGTTTTCACTTTTGACTTTGATTCAGTTTATTTCAGACTGAGATGCAGCTGTTCCTCTGCAGCACACAAAGGTTTTCCAAGTAGTCAAACCAGTTCATGAAGAATTAATAGCACACTTTGGCTTATTTTATAATAAATATTTAAAAAAATTCTTAGACCCCAAATTTGTAAGTTTCTCATAGTAGTTGAAAACACAATACTTTTTTCACCCCTGTTTCTCCACCCAAGTAGTTCAAACTTGGTCTAAATGCATATTTTATTGCAGCATGTGCTTTTGTAGAATGATCAGGAGTTAAATGGGTTATGACATGCGGGTTTAAAAAATTCACATGTTGTCTTTTAAAGAATGAGGAATGAACGTAACCCTGGCAATTGAAACAAAGTCTGTCTGTTCACACTGTATGACCTGACCTAAAGGGAAGCAAGGGAAGTGACGTTAAAGTCTCTGACCATTACATCTGGCATTTGGGGAAAGTAAATAAAGATAAAAAGAGGGATGAATAAGAGTTATAAAGACAGTGACTTCAAGTGCATTAACCCTGTACCTGGTAACATATATTTGAATCTTTGAAGCAACTTTTCAATTGAATACTACTGTATGACATAATACAACCCTGCCACTATGATTGGAACCATTTAAGCTTGGAATACAAAAGAAAGTTTGAGCACCATTTAAATTTCCAGGGTTTTCTGATATACCAGACCCACATTTCAATAGAATTATCTAGCTTCTCCATCTCCATCCACTTTCACATCATTTCTTACCATAGAAGTGTATAGCATAAAGCTGTACAATAGCTCTCAAAGAAGTAAATGTCTCAGAGAAGTTGTTTTTTAGGAGTTCCATAATGATTTTTTTTTTTTTAAAGGAGGAGCAAAGGGGCTGTTATGCTGTATCTCTATGGCATTTTGATCAATGCATGCGTCAGACCTTTTATTCTCACCTTGTGAAATCGAATTATTCCATTAGGAGACAAACAGGCACAATATGACTTCTTTAAGGAGTTTTGTGTAAGACCAAAAAGAAAATGCATGCTTGCAGAAACAGCTGTAGATATCAGTGTCGTCATGGTGAAAGAGCTATTTACTCGCTGTATGCATATATTTCAATCAGTATTTATGTATTTGATCTCAAAGGCTCTAGAGAGGTTTCAGTCAGAGCAGGATATGACTTTGAGTTGGCTCTGACTGAAGTCTGACCTTGGTCTACACCACACACGACACTTTGACTCCCATCTCTGGTTCTTCACATACAGCAATAAATATTCATTGACTTCGACTGTCACACAGGAAAATTTGAGGTTAAAAGTTTATGCTTTCTTTTTAATTCTTTCAGAGGCAAAATAAGTCAGGGACTTGCTATTTTAAACTGGCATTGGTTTGAAATTGTCGAGTTTGTATACGCACGTTAGAAAACTATCAATGCAATTTTTGCATTTTGCAAAACTTCATAAGTGGCTCTTTAGAGCAACTCAAGAAATATCTCTTCACCTAAATAATTAATTGCTAACGTATTAATTGTAAAGGACATAGCTTATGTGAAACATCCTGAAAACCTATAGTTGGACTGTTCTTAAATTTAATAAAATTATCACCCAAAAGTATTAGCCTAACCCATTTCATCTGTAACAATAAAGTAAGAATGTTTTACAAATAGACCTGCTACAAAACTATAAGACTAGTCAAATCATGGCAAATCTACTTAGACATAAGGTTGGGGAATAAAAAGAAAGTAAATAGTTCCCAGAATAAAGTAATCTAGTAGATAATACAAGACGTGGGTGTAAAATAAAACAAAAAACTATCTATGAGTTTTACCCTTTGAAATCACTTTTCAGACATGTTGTTAAGTTTCATGGATATGCTGTCAGTTTGAAAAGATGCTTTAAAATACATATATTCAACAGAAAAAAAATGAATTTCTATTAATAATTTCAGAGGCAAGGGGAAAAACTCTCAGGTCTGAAGAGCACTGAGGTGATGCCTATTAATCCCCTTCTATCCGACAGCGGCGTCGGAAAAGGTAGAATTGTGAAATGACAAGCCCCTAAAAAAAGTGAATGAGCACACTTGAACGGTTTCAGCTACAGCTCCCCTCAACCATGCCTGTGGTTTTGAAAAGGAGGTGAATATAGTGAATTCTGTCTGTGGACTGACGCAAAGCCAAGTGGACAGGCAGGTAATAGGAGGGCGAGGCGGGGAGACAGAGACAGGCATGGAGCAATCATGAAAATCAATGCAAATGGAGGCAAGGAGCAGCCATGGGAGGTCCATGAGCATGGTTGAAGGATGTACCTAATAGAAGATGTGTTCAAAGAGCACAGAAGGACCAGCATTTACAAGATTCAAAAGAATGGATTCAATATACACAAAAACTAAGAGCAAGAACAGTGATATACTTTACGATTTTTAAAGAAAGTTAATTTAAGAAGAAGAAGGATTTAGTAGTGTTGTAGTCTAAGTTTTTTCTGCTTTCTTTCTTTTATCAAAACAGGTGACATACTTCTCGTCTTTTAGAGAACAAATTGAGTGTAATATTAACAGTGCTGACCTTTATGAGACATGTTCGAGTTTTATACAGTGCCTGGAATGAGGACAGATGTTTCTAGGCCACACTGTTGTGTTATAATATGTTAATAAAGAAAGCATTCACGCTTTCCTTCTATACATGTGCAGTAATTTGCATTGACACCATGTCACCATAAAGCTGAATTCTCTCCATTTCTCTATTCAACCCATCTTGCCTTCTTGTTCTCCATCTTTACTTTCACACTCAACAGTTCTCCAAAACTAAAGAGAAACAAAAACCATTATGTCTTCTTGTCATCATCCCACTGTCATTTTCACTTATTTATTCGTTTCCATTCTGTGCATCCCCCATTCCCTCCCTACTTTTCCCGTCCACACAGCATGGACTTAGGGTAGCCGCTTTCCTGCTCAGTCGTCCCAGACTGACAAGAACCTTAAAAAAGCCCTGTCAGTTTAAAAACATGACGCTCCGTGACCTTCCTGGGATCCCACACCATGCTCGATAAATGAAGGAAAATATACATCAAAACTGTGAGGTTGTCTATATATGTGTATAGGTGGATTGTTTTCATCCACATGTGGATGTTTAGAAAGATAACGGTGATAAATTTATTTGACTGTTTGTTTACTGCTTTGGATTTTGCTGAGCTGAGGTTCTCTTATAGAGATATTGAACTGAATTGTATTAGGTGTCCCAGTTTTAAAGTAAAGATTATTTCTAAGCTCTTTGAACAAATTGATTTTTTTAAACAGAGAATGCACATATGCTGCTTTAAAAATTCTAACAGGATTCCAATAGATTAACAAATCCCCATCAATCCCATGTAAAATAAAGCAGATAATATAAGTTTTTTAATATTAACATCTTAACAGTGTAAGAGAGCACTTTGCCATTTGTTAACCTTTCCAACTTGCACATTGAAATAGAAACAAAGCAAGACATTGCTCTGCATGTGGTTGATTGCAGTTCTTCAGACTTTAGTGACCTTCTCAACAACTTTGAAGATAGCAAAAGACGGCGATCCAGATGAAGTGTTGGCAAACATGCGTTCATAATTCCTATATCTCGCCCTCCCACTTCTTTGCCCTCTTTCCTTGCACCACAGGTTCTGGCTTTCCTGCAGCTTTGAACATCTCAGCTTGTGGTTCAAGATTAATAAAACAGGGAATTAATGAATTTTGGATGGAATGTTCACAGTTGGAAGCAGGTTGGGGTTCATTATGCTCTGTATTATTGATCAGATTGAAAACCTCCTGTTCCTCTGGAACCTAACTGTTATAAACAGGCACCAACCTCCTCCCCCTACATTTCCCCTTCCTACAGCTAATTGAGGATATTTTCCACACAAATCAACATCATGGTTTGACAATGATGCCTTAAACATGCATCAAGCCAGATATGCATTGTTATCCAATAAAGTGGGAAAGCCTGACAAAGGTCTTGGACTTAAAAAAAAAAAAAAGAAGAAGAGAGAAATTTTTTAAAAAGTTTGAACTATATGCTGAACTGCAGGATGCCACATTCCTTTGGCTTACTACTGACAGAAGCAAGAAGTAAGTTAAAGTTCATTTTAAACTGATTGATACATCACTTAGAAGTGTTTGAATAAAATCATTTTCAAATAAATTATATAGAGTTTTCCTTTAGTCATTTGGATTACTATATAGAGCAAAACACAATTTACATAGCTGCATTTAAAAGAAGTTTTCTAGAAAAATTCCCATAAATAATGATCCTTACTAAAGAAATATTGAATTGTTTTTTGGTACTGCCTGGTACTTTTTTTGTTGTTGTTGTTGTTTTTGGTCCAGGAAAAAAGAAATTCAGCTAAGTTTAAAACCCCCTGTAAGTATTGTCAGTACCACAACTGTCTCCTTTTAAGTGACATCAGAGTTTAGATGCATTACGAGCTTCCATTTTGTTGTTTTCTCTTTAGTGACTGTATTTTGTGCTCCAGAGCAACATGCCATGAAAAATTAAATGGATGCTAAGTGACTAATGCACTTTCTCAGTTGTATGTTAAGACAATAAAAAATTAACAATAGAAATAATTTATTTTGATTGGTGCATGCAGTACTGACAATCTTAGGCTGCGACCTGATGAGTAATTCATATTTCTTGCAAATTCTTCTCTTCACTTCCATGTTACATAAATTCTGAAAGACTTTTAACTTATGTTCCAGCATGTTGTGAGTGCATTATGCGTCTGTGCACCTCACTCTGACTTTGAAATTTTATTTGCTTTTGTTTTGAAGCTCCACCCAGTCATCCAATATGCATTTCACCAGAGGTAAACATGCATCCTAAGCAAGGTTTCATTTTGTAGCTATTAATTCTTACCTATGTCCCTGGCAAAGCTCATCGTCACACTATTGTAAACATCTTTTTCTTTTGTCTTGCTTTGTCTGCTACATGGCATATTGCTACCAGCACTGCATGCCTCAGATTTAACTGTCATTTAGCCTGATGCGAAATCCAGTTTTTCTTGTTTACATGATGTTAGCCTGCCTGGTACTACTGTGGCTATGTTAGTTTATCTGTTTCTTGAAGCGACTCAACAAATAGGTCTGATGTCTGACGCTGTAGGAATGTGCCACCAGTTCCAACCATTTCACCCATGCATGAAATGATGTAAAAAGCTCATAAAGATGCAGCAACAAACTTTGTATTCATTCCTTACATGTTTTTGAACAACAATTAAAACACAAAGTAGTACAAAGTTAGTCACTGGTGAAGACACATCAAAAAAAAAGTATTGGACAATTTCATTTTTGGATCTTGGCTCCTGCTCCTTCCGTCTGAGGTAAAAAGACAATACAAAGAACACAGTGTAAGGTTAAAACATGTATTCACTCAAATACATTTCCTCTCAGCCTGATTCCACCCAAAACAATACCCACACATAAAAACCAGCAAGTGCAAAAACAAACACATAAAGAGACACACAGATTCCTCAGCACCCCTCATGATCCTCTTGTTATTCCCATACGGCATCTTGTTGAATGAGTGGATCCATCCTGACAACAAATGGGATATAAGACACAGAATACGTTTCCCTTCTCTTCCCTGTATTACTAATAGATAGACTGTTGGGTTGCATAGCATAAATACTTTAACCACGTCACCTCCATTTGTAGCCGTGTGGCCCAAACAGATTCAAGCAGGAACATATGAAATATAAATTGGCATTTTATAATGGCCTGTTGTGTGAGAGTAAGTGTGTGTCTGAGCATGTGAGTTGTGTGCAAAATCGACTTTACTGCTGGGACCATCCAACTCTTATGTAAAAAGTAAGTAAAGGGGGATGAGAGTCCAAGCTTTCCAGTGGGGATTTAATTTGCAGTGGCAGGCAACAGTAGTAGACCAGCGCATGGAAAATTATATTTCATACAAGAAAATGTAACCCTAATTTTTCCACCTGAAAAAAAAAAACCCACCCATCCACCAATATGAAAGGCTCCTCTAAAAATATGCTAAATATTTTTTGAAAACATAGTCAAGGATGCAAATCTGGTGGTTTTATGTGTCTAGAAAGCAATTTTGGATATGGAATTTCATGTCAGTGAGTACTCAGGCAACATGAAATTGACCAAATTAAAGACTGAATTAATTCCTTAATCACAAACAAAAGTAGTAAATTGTTGTGGTACATGATCTTAACAGAAGAAAGCATACAATCTCTTACATCTAAAATAAACTTCCCTTACTTGCCATCTTACAAAAATGAAAAAGCTACAGCAGTCTAGTTATTGCTGACATTGAGAAATGATTCAAACCTGGTAGTTTTGGACATTTTGGCAATGCATGACAAGCAAAAACAACTTTCAGGGAAAAAAAGCAAATATGCAAAAACATAATATAAATGAAAAAACTGAGAAGTGCGTAAATAGAAACTCTTAGGCTGAAAGTTTTGGCTGTTTGCCACAAGAAAAAACCTAGTTAGGAGAGCAAATGTTCAGAGCATGTAGACTAGAAGCAGCGCGGTTTCTTGGAGCTTGTAATACGCTCCTGTTGGACATCATGTCAACCCACGGCTGATCCATCACACTCTGGAACACACATGCACTCTAGTTATGAAGGTCTGACCACAGATCTGTCATTGCAAACGTTGTAGAACTTCTTGTCTGCCTCAAGCTCGAAGTGCAGCTAAACTGATGTACTACATCCTAAATCACAGGTCCATCATTGTACCGAGTGAAAAAACATCTAGGTTGTCTTGTTACAAAACCAAGACTGCAAATTGAAGCAATTATGTCTTGGTGGATTTTACTCTTGTAACCAAGAAGTATACATACTCGGGAAATTTCACATTAGCTCGATTGGACTGACCCAATTTATTTAACATATGATCACATTGTGATTTAATAACGATATGTATAAATGCATACGGACTGACTGCTTGCCTACAAAATGCCACAAATGCTTTCCCACTGTTTTGATGAGACATACTGATCCATGGTGTTCAATAGTATCCACAGACACTGCAGTGTAGCACACTGATATGTTTATTAAAAAATATATTTAAAGCATTTAAATGTTTTCCAATAGTTTGTTTTACTCAAGATTCATAAGTTTTTGCAGATTTACATTCTGGACTTTCATCACATTGGATTGGCTGTGTGAAGAGTGCAACAGCCTGATCTGCATACATCCACATCTCTGGACATAATGGATCTCTTCAACTGGATACGTAGAGAAATATCACAATCACAGCACTTCTAAAAGACCCCCCCTCACAAAAAAAAAAAAGAAAAACAAGATGGAAGATGGAAGGAGCTGTGAAGTTGCACTCACATTACATTGAAATTAACAGTGACAGCAGAGAAGTGAAGCTTTTCAAAGCTGAAATTTATTTTAAAACCATTTACAACCCTCCATGTGACAGGACAGACTATACATACTCAACCTTTTATCAGCTGCATCCAGTCAGTGTGCTTGCCTGGTTCAAAGGCAAACCAGAGAACCATTAAATCAGTACTTCAAAAAAAAAAAAAAAATGAAAGAAACCTCAAACCCGCAACATTGTCAAATGACTTTGCTCATTTGATGGCCAGAGTTAAACAAAACCTTTCATTAGCTTTGAAAATTAGCCATGTTGATTACAAAAATGCAAAAAAACTTGCTTTTATTTAATTTTGGTCTCAACAATCCACATGAGCTGTTTCACTCCATGTACAATTCTCCAGTATTAACTCCATATGGATTGACCTATATTACCTTCAGTTAAGACAGTAAACATCTACTGTGCAGTTTCATACTGTCAACTTTAATCTGAATAAAGTCATATTTGAAACAAAAAATAGTTACATTAAGGCATGGAGTCCTCTGATCATTGTTTCATTACTGAAGTAAATACAGGACAGCTGAACACCTTAATTGCAGTAACTTCCACCGCAGTTATACACCAAATGGCCTCCAAATAGGTGCTTGTGAAATGTAAATGTATGCGCCAGCATTTGTTTACTGGTGCATCACTGAAAATAATTGGACATAATTAAAGCATTTGCTAAATCAGGAATAAAACGCTCAGAATGGTGTATGGTATCATAATGCTAATGAGCTCATGTTGTTGTATTAAAGGCAGGTTAAGCAATTCTTTGCAATTTATTAGCTAAAACATCTCTGGCCACATTCAGTGAATATCTCTTCACTGTCCAAGAGTTGCCCATCTTATAAGTATACTGGGGAGGGGAAAAAAACTGCTCTGACAAGTAAAACTCGAAGCAGACCAAGTGTGGGCTGTCTACCCCAAAACCATAATAAACATTGCTACAGCCAATCATGGATCAGCATGGGTTTATGGAAGAGGTTTGGAGAGTTCATGATGGGGTAGGATTTTTATCAAAATGTAAAATAAGCAGCTTCAACTTTATTTGAATGAATTTGCTTGTTCTCCCTAGAGCTCTTAAACTCTCACACTCTTCCATCCCTCACTATTGGCAAAAAAATCATCCAAAGTAATTTTGGACTCTTGCCACAGGAACTGCTTACTTAACAATATTATGTAAAACATCAATAACAGTGGTCAACAATGATGATAACACAAAGTCAAGTCAAACTCAATGGAAATTGTGGCAGGGGTGACAAAGAGACCTATGAAAGTATTCACTGAAGAACGACTTAACTTCCACACCTATGCAGGGAATCCAAGGTAAAAATCACAAAGGTTTATTGGCATCACTTAAACAAGTAAAACTGAATACTTTAAAAGCCTTTATAATCTCAATATTGAGTTACTTAGAATAAGGCCAGCAATTAGATTGTTGTTGTCTCTGCAAACTAAATCAGTGTTTCAAGCATAGGCAAGCATTTTTGACAGATTTTTTTCTGATGACTGTATTTTACTATAAAAGTATTTTGGAATCCATTGTAACTGTGATTTCAAGCATGACTGCTAAACACAAGAGCAAGCTAGAAAACAAAGTTTGGTTAATTCTTTCAGAGACAAGATGCAAAACTGTCCCCCATGAAGACAACGAAGACATTATGAAAACCCAATTCTGTATTTTACTGCACAAAAACTTCAGATTAGTCATTTTAGAAATAATCTAATTCTTGCTTCATCCTGTGTACACACAAAAAACTTATTTAACAGTGATTTATTTTGCTTATGAAATCTTTGAGAGTCAAGGAATCCGTCTCTCTAAGTGGATTGATCTTATGATAAAGTGTAAATTCTACCATGGATTTCCTTTGAGCTTCATAAATGTCCAGCTGTATTTACAGCAAATGTTTGTAATATGAAACAATGTATCATGTCACAAACTTTAATATGACACATTGCCATACAGTCCTAGATCTGAACTTTTCTGTAGTTCCACAAACTCTAACTTTACCCATTTTTGGAGCTCCTCTAGGAAGGAAACGGTCCACTCAGGTGATGACAACTTTGGCTCATGTCAGAAAACTGAGGTGTCTGGATATGATTATTTTTGAAAACTGTCAAAGCAGAGGGAAAAAAGAAAGAAGAGTGAGAAAAAGGGAGGGAGAGAAAATGAGACAGAGAGAAAACCATGCAGAGGTTAAGTAACTGAAGGAGCAGCAAAGTCTAAAAGGCTAATAGATTTTAAAGAGGAAAGTAGCTTTCCATCCTACTAATTCCAGTTCAGATACCAGCAGCCTTTGATACCAAGATAATCTTATCATCCTCTTTGTGTTAAGTGGACACTGGATCTATTCAAACTAACTGGCTCTTTCTATTCGACTGATAACATGATTGACACAAACCCAAACATATTCACACATTTTTACACTTCCACAGACCAAGTTTGAGCACAGATGCATATTTTAAAACAGTGCCATGGCCTTAGCCAGGTCAAATACACCAAAAATATTCAGTGAAGAAGAAAAACATCAGTATATACACACATACACACACATACAGAGTTTAAAGGCCTGGTTTAAAACATGGACAGCGTCACACTTGAAGACTTAAAGATCGGACTGTCTCTGTGTATTTCAAACTCTTCCTCTACATTCTACAGCTACTGCTAGAGATGGACAGATACTGTAGCTGTTTCTGCTAATGGACCAAAAGACAAATGGGGCTTTAAAGGGAATGGCTGCTTCCCAGGAGTGTGTCCTCAGGAGATAATTATATAACAGATTCTTTGTGTGGTGATTTTATCTTATGTCATTTTATTAGCTCCGCTGAAAATATATTCAGGAACTGAAGGGGCACAATGCATCACATTACAATAGTTTAGTTAGCATTGGATTTGCCATTGATGGATGTCATCAAGATTAGACATGAAAAAGGAAATATATATTTACAGATGCATGTTTAATGCTGGTGGCCTTTCTTATTTGATCATTCTTCAAATATATTCTGTTCTCTTTTTTTTTTTTTTTTTTTTTTTTTTGCCAAGGAAAATTAGTTCAAGGATAAAATATCTCATCAATGAAAAGTTTTAGGCTAGTGTCACTGCTGACAGTCACAACAGCACATGCTTGGTTATATTAATATTAAAACATGTTTTCCAGAGGTTGTGTGCCACACTGTTTTTTCTGCACTCACCTAGAAGACAAAAAAATTATTTAGCTTTGCTTTTTTGTTCTGTTTACCATTGATTACATAAATAAACATGATGGAAAAATTCACTTTATGACTGTACAGCACAGATAATAGAAGTTTTAGACATTTTCACAAGGATTTAAATCATAAGCATGAAAAATGAAACAATTGGCAGTTTTTCTAATTTTCAGGTAGGAAGACGAAGAGAAAGCAGTAAAGCATTAGTCAAATGTTATTAATGACTTGCCCATATGCATGTGCTGGACAATTAACCATTCACAGGTGAACGTAACCGATATGCGCCTTGCTTCCACTGCAGCAAATCGAATGAACCATGATATCATCAATAGCATCCCTCTTTTTTTTCCAACACTCATTCATTCTAGTCTTGAATGCATGTGTGTGTCTGAGTGTGTGTGTTACCCATTGGAGGCTGATGTTCCTTTGGTGATCAAACTTTCACCAAAATTTGCTTGCCCATCTACTGAGACAGAAAGAGGGAAGGAAGCGGGCGGGGAGGGGGAAAAACAGCAAGGAAAGAGCTTAATTACTTTAGCCTGTTCCACTGTCAGGTCATTAATAAAAGCTAGTTATCTTCCAGTGACGCCCAGCCGGGAGCTTCTTCTCAGCCATATCCTTTTCTTATCTACTATAAAATATTTGGGAATTTTCTCAAAGAAAATAATTCAAGATTTTTGTCTTGTCTGGACATTAAGGGAAAAAAAAGAAAGCAAAAAACATGGGCCATGCAGGAGATATTCATGGCATAATGGAAAAGGGAGGCTAGGTGCATGTGCTTGTGTTTGTATGGTGTGGTGTCCACGTCTACATGCACATGTGTGTTCCAGCTGGATAAATGTGCTGGGATTCATTGGCCTTGGCTTCATAAACATTGATGGATCTGGGCAACCTGCAAATGCAGATAAAGAAGGTGGGAAAAATCACAGGGGCAGATTTTTTTTTCTTTCTGTTTCATTTTACTTCTTGGCCAATGTATATTAAAAAAAAAAAAGTATACTATATGTTGTAGAGTGCTTATTTCCTTGCCCACATGCATCAATGACAAGTAAGGAAAAATGAATAGTCAATAATAGGTTAGCTGGGTTGTTCAACTGAGTCTAGTCATGCATATCTTATACCCACCTCTATCAAATAGAAATAGTAATGTGATATGGAGTTCATTTCCTGTGGAGTAACCTCTCTGGCCTTTTTGCTCAGGAAGATAGAAAACATGGTGCAAAGTTAGTAAATCAGGCGCACTACATGGGGCATCTTTTTTTTTTTTTTAAATTTTCAAACCTACTGTATGTCCAGTTTTATCAAATCAAGCAGGCTAGTCACTTTACCAGGAGTAATTTCTGATTCTATAAACTAAAAGCACCCTGACAGCTGGTCTCTGCAGTTAAGACACTGGATAGTCACATATATTTAAGCTGACTACATTTTTTCTGTTTCTGGCTCACATTTCCAACCCTGCCTTTAATATATCACACTTAAAAGCACAAAACGTGTGTTCCTGTGAGTACATGTGTTCATTGTGCATGATGTTCCTCACCTTTCAAACAAAACCTGTTAATTTCATCTCTCCACTTTGATAACAAACTATTTTCAACTGCTTTGAAAAAGGAGCACAAGAGCTGTATTCAGTGGGAAGCTGGATAACTGGATGTGTTATAAAAGTTATAAAAGATGGGCATTCATTCTTAATTTTCCATGTCGCACTGAATGAATAGCCTTACTCCTCTCAGCAAAGGAAGGGGGGATACTGGATTCTTCAAAGAAAAAGTCTGCAGAAGAGATGACCAAGTGTCTCCTTGGGTTTATTCAAGGTCAAGACACTATTATCCTCCCAAATAACAAGATAACTGGACTTTTTTTCTTGGTTAACATGTGTGTCACTAACCCATCTAACAATCCATAGTCGTCATGTTCATGTTTCTGTGCTTCTGCATCAAACTGATGGCAGAACCTATGATATATGGCATGATCTGACTTAGACTTCCCTACAGCGAACCACACCAACAGTGATCAGCCTAATCAACAGGGTTGTATAGTACTTCCTACTACTAGTTCTTCTCTGCCACTTTCAAACTGCATATATAGTAATAGCAGGCAGTAATTTCACTGTAAGTACCAGTTGTTCAAATTTATCAGCTCACACAACATCTGTTCTGTTTCAGTGGCAGGAAACTAGTTGTGATGCAGATGCATAAATCATGTGTCAAAGAGTTGTGTATCGACAAAAATGGTTGTGAAACCACTTGAAAAGGAATTCCTGTGCCAAGGGGTTTAAGGCAAACTCATACCATTGCAGACCTTGGTTTTTGGACTTGTTGCTGATAAAATGGCGCATGGACTTTATCGTCTTTGGTCCAGAGAGTTAGGCCGTTTGACACCCTTTACTTACAAAAAAAAATATCTGCAATCCCAAAACATGTTTCAACTATGTAATGCTCTATCCCAGACACCTCCAAACCCTACAAAACACAATACTGATGAATCATTGCCATATAAGCAACAGTTCTTAATGTTAGACTGATGTATTAACCCTCACAAGCTGGCCGTTAATGTATTTTAGCATTCTTATCTGCCGTGTGTTGTTTTTACAACCTCGGCCAGTTTCCCAGATGACTCACGAAAACGCTGTGCTTTAAAGACTACCATCTGTCGTGACCCAGCTGAAGACAAGAAAAATGTAGTTATTTCAGCAGCAAAGTACTTTTATATCAGTTTGATGTGTTCTAATGTGAGCTTTAAGACTCTCTGACACAAAACCATCACTGGTGTGTTTATTGAGTTTCTCCCCAGAGTTTGTCTAGATCAATAATCAAAGAAGAGAATGTACTCAAAGAACCAGGAGACAACAGACTGTTCCTGCTTAATCTCTTCCCTCTCAGAAAACTCTTTGAGCTTTTAGGAATCATGAAAGAACATGTTTTATAAATAGAGATTCCATATGCTTTTTGTTTATTTCAGATGGCATGTTGATAAAGTCAGCATCCCAGATGGTGATTTAATCACAGTGCTTTCATCCAGTATCTTAGCCAACACGCACACATACATGTAAGCCACCCCTTATGATATTCAGGGTCAGCCATGCCCATCTTCTCTGCTCTGCATTTAGGACTCATGAATAAGTAATGACGTCTCTCATCACCTCAGAGTACTGACAGCCAGGCCAAGAGCTTTCATCTGCTCCTGCTCATGTTCAATGTTAATGTTTTTCTTCCCCCTTGATCATGTGACAGACAAGCAGCTGACCCGAAACCACCATAAACACTGGCACACTGTAACTGCACGATGGTGAGGAAATAGGAATTTCTACTGTTTTGATTTGTTTTTGATTTAGGTAATTACTGAAGCACAGCTCGTGCTCAAATATGAAAACTCTTCAAACCTCAGCAAGAACATGTAGAAGTAATAACATCAATGTATTTTTGTTTTGTTTTGTTGGGGGAGTGGGGGTTATAACACAAGAAAATCTATGGTATACTTCATCGGTCAATAAGATAAGAGAAGACAGTGTGTAACGGTGTCATTAGGACAAAAAGTGTAGAAGGGTGTCTGTTAAATAGGGATGCCTTATATACTGAAACAGAGTCTATAACATAATACAGTAAATATTATTGTTTGTTGAAATGAAAAATGAAAAAAATATTGTTGAATTATGGCATACCCCCTTCAATAAAAGTGATCAAGACTTTACTTTTTTTTTTGCATAAAATGATTTCAGTTCTCTTCTTTAAAGCTTTCACAATTACATCTAATCAGATGCTGGGCTGGTCCTTTAGAAGACAAAAAAAACTGTCAAAAAATTAGGTTTTACAAATTTCATTTTACACAATTTTACACAATTACATTTTTATTAAATACACTGCAGGTATGAAGACACTGCTAAATATGTATGTATATATAAAAGAATGAATAAATGAAAGTCAATAACAACAATGAAGGCAAGAAGGATGTTAGCGATATCCAAATAGAATTCAGAGTTTGTTCTCAGTACAGAGCAAGTCTCCTGACTATTACAATACGTCTTTATGTGAAGAAACACTTATAGATTGGTGTATTACTCCTAATGATAGACGCATTTGTCAGGTTAAAACCTGAGATATTTTTACCTTCTACACCTTCTCTGCAAGTGTGCAGGCCCATTGCTGTGTTTCTTGCATTACCACCGTAAGTGGAAGAGTGTGAAGCCATTAGCAGGAAAGTAAGTGCTATCATGCATGTGCAAGTAAAGAAACAAAAAAAGGAAGCCACATTTAAGATAAAAGCATTGCTGTACAAGGGTAAAAGGGACTACTACTTTTAACTTTTAGTTTGGATTAGCAGCTTAAATGCATCTAGTACTTCTATATAATTTTTCACAAATGTACTGCAGAGCAAACGCCAGTTCTCAACTCAACTCAACTCTAAAATTGGTTTCTCAATTATTTCTTTATTTAGCTGAAACTCCTACCTTGTATCACTTACTGGTGTCCAGCATGTTCCATTCCAGTGTGAAGCTACTACAGTGTTTATCAAGAAACATTAACATTTAGTGGTTTAAAAGTTGTTTTTTTGTGTACAGATGACATTGTGGCTGTGGCTGCTACAGGTCCAAAAGATAGTACAGTGATGAAGTATTTTAATGTATTTACCTACATGCATGATAATTGATTTTATGGCTCCAGTAAATCTGCTGTGGTGATGGATTTGTTTTGAATATGAGAGTATTTCTTTTAGAAGCATAAATAATATCAAACTCATTTCCATCTGTTATTTTATCCCTTGCTTTTCCTCTCCTCTTCTTTCATGTTTGCTGAGGAGGTTTCCCAGTCCCTTCCCCCTCCCCACTCTTCCCACAACCTCACTTTTGCCTATTTAGTCCATGTTAAATTGATGGATTAAGTTATCCCTGGCTCAAAATCAATCGTAGCTTGCTTTTCCTTATTCCTTTACACTGGACCACAAAGCCAGGGAAGGAGAGAGAGAATGCACTGAGACACTGATAAGGCTCAGTCCCATTATATGTCATTTTAAACAAAGAAGCAAAGCAGCCTGTGGAGGCTCCCTATCAGCTATTAAACAGAGACGTAGCATGCAGCCTGAGATTGATGATTAGCATTTTCCCCTGGTTGAATAAAGATGCTGGCCGGGACTGGCGATAACAAGAGAGAGTACAAAGAAATGCTTCCTATCCACCCTCCTCACACCCCCATTTTTCCTTCTTTTTCTTTCAATATTTTTTCTCTCTGTGTTTTTACCTAATAAATATCCATATCTGGAAGTGATAATTTCTTGAAGTTATTTTTTGTTTTCCTCATTTTTTTCTACTTGTCCCCTCCTTTTACAACCTCCAAGGAACCTCAAAATTCCAGTCTTTCTCTCCCTCTGCTTTCACAGATGCAAATAAATGCTGTCCTTTTGTCTTGTGTCCATGTGTAATCTGTTGGGAACGAAGGACAACCCGGAATCCCTTGTGTCACACTTTGAGACTTGTTATGTCCTACATGACAAAACAGCACAGAATGGAAACGGCGAAGGGGGGTGGTGGGAGGGTTTAAGTAGGAGTTTGATAGGAGCATGTAGAGCCATTGCTTTCTTCCAGCAAGACCAATATCAACCATTGTACTGAGAAATTAATAACAACATAGAGACGCTGTAAGACAGATGGATTTTAGAGATGCCGATGGGATGTATATGCTTCATAATCTGCCTGCTGTGGAGTGTGACTGAAGTGTGACCACTGTGGTACAATGTAGGCATTTTAAAACAGGGCTATTTTGAACAGATCTAGCAATGATAACTTTTTCCATTGTTTCAAGTTAGTGATAATTCATCCCCAGTCATTTTAAATCAGCTGTAAATTACATTTAGATGATCTCAATGGAATAACAAAAGAAAAGAAAAAAAATTCTTCATTGTGCTTCTTGGATTAACTGCCTAAGTTTCTGTGCTCTTTGCTGCTCCTTCAAAGATAAATTATTGTGTAGAAAAATGTTATTAACCATGCTAATTGATCTACTGGTGCAGTTTAATATGCACTTGTCATTCTGCATGTCATTTTCATCACTAGTGTATAAAATTCTACGTTTCTGCCATTTTTGATGGTTGTTGCTGTTGCTCTTCGGAAGGAAAAAACTCTAACATATCAAATATTTTATTTTGATGTGATTTTGCTTTATTCTCTCTCTTCATTTCTTAAATATCCAGCATATTTTATTGTTTAATTATATTCCTTATCTGATTTTTAAAAAATATTTTTAAAGCCTCCAACTTTATCAAATGATATGCACTATGCATACTGGATAAAAGTTTAAGTTGAAAATTACATGATTGTATATATTTGTGTTATTTAGCAGGTTCTAAGCTTTAAAGTCAAAATAAAAGTTGGACCACATTATTGTATGTATGATACTGCAGTTCTGGAGGAACCCAGAGTTTCTCCGGTTATCTAAAGTATCTAGTTGCTGCTTATGCTATGAAATCAGAGTGCTATTATTATATTTAAGTGTCTCAAAGTTAAACTGTCAGAATAGTAGCTTAGGGATTCTGCAAAACTTTCAGAACCTGATTTGGTGATTTCTCTTCTTATTCTCAAAATGTTAGAAAGATGAGCAGTTTGCATTTAACCAAAGTAAAGGTACACACAACTCTTGATCATGAGAAACAAACCCATCTACAAATTCATGTGCATATTTTAGCCCAGAAAAACAACACATTGTACATAAATCAGTAATAAGCATAAACTTAATAAAGAGGTGTATACACACTTTCATGCTATTGTAAAGGGCCACAGATGTAGACTTGGTCTTCCCATTACTCTTTTCAAGTGGTCAGAAGAACATCACTAGAGCTCCTCCATTTGCTCACAGCTAGTACTGCAGCAAAAAAAGAGAAACAAATACCCCTCACTTTGTGGTATCTGGCATCACATTCATATAGATATTTATACATAATTCTCTATTAGAATTTATAAGTATGCACACGTAATATTTATTTCCTGTCCTGTTTGAAAGACACAAGGAAGCCAGCAAGCCGTCAGTCTTGTGAGAACAAATCTTAACAAACTTACAAATTTTCTTACTTACCCAGGTCTGACGAATAAAAGTGTCTACCCAGCCGGCATAATCTCTGACCTATCAGTGCCTCCAGCTCCACAGAGATTGTAACTGATGCCATGGAGAAGATGAGGAAACAACTGAGACAGGAAAGACCCAGCAGTAAAGGGGGAGTGTGAAATCAAAATCCCATTGCTTTGATACCTTTGTCATCACTAAAGACGGTCAATTAGTCTAAACTTTATCCCTCTTGCAGAACAGAAAATGGCAAGGCGGACAGACAGAAAGGAGGAGAAGGAGAAAAAAGGATGCATTTGTTGCAGTGTTGGCAGATGTGGAGACAGGAAAGGATATTTATCAAAGAAAAGAGCAGAAAAAACTTACAAAGACATGAGAAATGAGACTTTGGTCTTTCAGCTGCTTGTAAGTTCATTCATTCATTCTCGTAAGCTTAAAATGGTTTGTTTTCAATCCCACATTCTTATATATTCAAATGTTTGACCTGTTTATTTTTATAATTTTTTTTGTATCATATGCCTGAGCCAAAACTGTGTTTTTGAGTCTGAATTTTTTTTTTTACTTAAATTGATAGTGTACAGTCAATTAAAGAGATCACGTTTACAGAAATCTTGGGACTTACCTGGTAACTGTAGTATTTTGATGACGCGGTATTTTATTGTTTTTGTAGGACTCATTCAAATCATTCACTCAGCAGTCCTGCAACCTGTGAGTGATTAAGAAAATATAAGAGGTCACAGATCATAAAAAATGGCATTTTTCAGAATAATAAAATATATTTTAAACATTTCAACATTAAAAACCATCCACTGCACACTTTACCCAAACATGGTAGGCTTCTTTTTGCTTTCAGTGGCCACTGAAAAGCAAAGATAAACATCTTGCTTCCAAAAACCGAAAGCTGGGCATATTAGAATCACCTGTTTTAAACAAAGTCTGTTTTGTGGTTTTCATCCAGCGGAAACTGACTGAACTGAAGGGGTTTCATTTGAGTGTCATTTAGCCCAAATCATATGTATATTGCATTATCCCTACTAAATTATGGAGCACAACACCTGGCACATCATGATGTTCTCACTGTTAACTCATACTTCAGAAAACAGAGTGATGCTTGTGGAAAGATGATGTTCTTAACCAGAAGATGTTGAGTAGACAGAACAACAGAAATGAGGGATCACAGTTTTGCGAATCCACGGGAAAGTCAGGGAAATTTCACAAGCATCCCTGTCTCTCAGATGCACAAATGCACACATGGACTCGGGTCACCCATGTGCCCGAGTCTTATCACAGTTTTAGCACAGAGACAGATCAGTGCTTTCTGTCAACTAACACTCCACCCCTGATGATAGCAAAACAGAGTATGCGTATTTGGAGTGTGTGCATGTGTGTGAGAGAGCAAGAGTTTATCTGTTTTCTCTTCCTGCACTCTATCATCCAGTCACATTCCAAAGCCATGACCTGCCTGTTTATTCTTCAATTTGTGTCTCTATTTGTTGTCCTGCCTCTGACTCTTCTTACATTTTATTTTCTTTAATCTATTTCTCTCCATTTAAAAAAAAAAAACAGAATCTCTTCAATATTATGGCAACATTTTTATGAATGTTAAAGATAAATGTGCCCATATCCCCAGAGAGCCTCTTAAGAGACAGAGGGTTACTATTTCCCCATGACCCTTTGGGAACAGGCACTCAGCACCACTTACCGCCTCTTTACAAAGTAAACATCCACACAAACACATGCCTGTACAATCTGTCCTTATTCCCCCCACCCCTCTTTTGTTTTTGCCTGTGTAAAATTACAGTTGTGCAGGTGTCCAGCCGGCAAAACAACGCTGACAGACAGGCATGCTAGAGGACAGCCAAGCACTTGTGTTCACCACAAAGATCTTGCTTGTCTTACAACCGGCTGTCTTGCCCAACATGTGGCTTTGGTTACAAAACCCTCTCCTGTCGCAGGATCCCCCTTCATCTCTGTGAAGTACACAGAGGACGATGGAAGGTACTTTCCAAGATGAGCCGCAAAGTGGCTTCCTTTTTCAAAGGGCCGTGGATGTACACGGCTCACGGATTCCTGTGTTAGCTGTGAGATAGCGTGGCACCTGGACGGGCCAGACAGGAAGAAAGGACAAGAGACAAGAGGAGAGCGATGATAAAAAAAAAGAAAAGAAAAATGCAGAGAGAAGCTGCTTAGATGCCATGCCAAAGAGGGAAACAGCAGCTTCTCTGATTTCAAATGTCTGCTCTGTGAAATTACAGTTTCAAACGTTTCCAATCACACTGCCTTTCTACCCTCATCCCCTTCATCCTGCACTCATCATCAGCACATCATGAAATCATGTGTAGGTTAGTGCTTTCAGAGTCCTGCTGTTGTCAATTCCTTTTCTACATTCAGGGTTTTGAGAAAACATTTTAAGCATAATAGAACTTTAAAAACAAACTCTAAAATTTTTATGTATATATCTATGTTAGTAATGCATAAAGACAAATGTTTTTGGAGCTCGGAGCAGGGGGAAAACAAAGAGCCTTTTTGTGACTGACACATCCAGAGAGTCCCCTGCCAATCTCAGGTACAATCCATTTCCTCAAGCCAAAGTGTTCTCTTTGTGTGTTGAATATGTTTTAGAACATACTGGCCATTGATTGACACAGGCGCAAGGGCTGGTAAAACATTTCTGTGGTGTGAAGCAAACAACAATGCGCCTGTCACTCTGGCTCAGATGTTTGGCCTGGGGTGGAGTGGTGGAGGGTTGTACTGATAGAAAAGCAGTACAAAAATCTGGACATTCTCCCTTCTGCTCTCCTTCTCCCTCTTCTTCCTTTTTTCCATTTCCTCAGTTCAAGCTGCTTCAGAAACTTTCCCTGGTATTTTTTTTTTTTTTGCCCTGAAAGGAAGTTTTAACTCTTGACCTGGTGAAGAGCTTTTTTATGTCTTGTCAGAGCTCTGTCTCTTTTTTTGTTACAACATACCACGCTTGGACTTCAAATGATCATGATGTCCATGAGCTGGGCCGACTAAATGTTTGAAGCTCCTTCAGAGATGAGCAAGGAGTTTCAAGAGTTTGAAGGTGACGTGTTTTCCTATTTAGGAGATGAAGCAGTATACTCAGCACATATTCATTGATAATCATACATTAATCCTGACATAACCACATAAATTCCTTGGTAATTGTTCCAGTTTCACATCATATACCTTGCATGTTGCTTCTGAGTAAACACAATGTAAAATTACTGTGACATATTTATACTCGTTTAGGTTGTTGAAGTCTCCCTTTTACCCCCTCAAACAGTTGGAAGGCATAGTGCTGGCACGGAGAGTGAGTAGTTGCATTGCACCTTTCTATTTCATAATGAAAACAGCAAAAAGTACATTTTGTATTTATAAAATGTCCTGGTAGTTGTGTATTTCCAAAATGTCATATGGATTGATTCAACATCAGCATTACAATTTTAATCAGTGGTGTAGAACCAGGTGTTAAAACGCATGCGGCAGCCCTCCAGGCCATAAGAAATTGGACAAGGCACCAGGAAATTGTCTCTCCTCTAGAAACAAGTGTTTTGTGATTGTTTACCCCATGTCTTTAAATTGCATTTCTTCCTTTTTAATTTAAGCACCTTAGCTATGGGATTGAAGGAGGGAAAGTGAGAGGGAATGGATTGTAAGAGAGAAATGGGACAAACCTTTTCAGACTACTTTTTCCCCTCTTTCTATCTCTCCATCCTCTGCAGTATTAACCCTGTCTGATGTGATTCCTGTCAAATGCAAATGTCACGACCTGATATAGTCAGCCCACGGGGCATGTTGGCTCCATTCTGGTCCAAACCCAAATGAAAAATTTGAATGGTGCATGTTTGTGAGTCTGTGCGTGCAAAACCTGCATGCAAACGTGTATGTCTGACTGGCTGTCCTTGACATTCTTACAACTGAAAAAAAAAAGTAAGCAGAAATGTGATTGCTATGAGAACAAGAAGAAATCCTGTGTCATAAATAAAGTACAGCATCCGACATACAGCCCCATTTCTCTCACTATGCTTGAGCACCTACGTGAACATGGAGTTCAATCAATAGGTTTTCAAAAAAGGAACTTTTAAAAACTGCTGTCTACACACAATTCAACTCATAGCTTAAAGGGTTCTGCACTATGGTAATGATGCTTTTAGGTTTCACTTTTTGTCATTCAATTTGCATTATTCAAACTATTCATTTCAAAGAAGGTGGTAAATATTACTTTAAACTCTACTTCTGAACTACAGTTTTTCAATGCCTGGAAAACCACACAACTGTTCCAAACTGACTGCGAGGGTTCCTGTTTCGAATCCCAGCAGGGGTCTCTCTGTAGAGTTTACATGTTCCCCCTGTGCTTGTGAGGGCTTTCTTCAGGTACTACAGTCAAAACTTTATGAATCAAAACTTAATTTATTTAGTGCTTTAACATGCCAAAAGGCAACTAAGTGCTGCACAGGTGAATAAAAATACAATGAAACGAACCAAAAAAATGGAAATAAAAGCAACAAGCAATAAAATATGATAAAATAAAATAAAACAGTGGCAATAAAAGGCAATCGATAATATTAGGACTGGCCTACTGATAGTGCTTGCTGGAGTTGAAAGACAGAGTAAAAAGATTAGTTTTTAAAAGTCATTTAAAATTATCAAGAGTTCTGGCAGATCTCACAGAGAGAAGGAGACCTTTCCAGAGTTTAGGAGCTGTAACTGAAAAGGCTCTTTCTCCCATCCTCACAAGTCAAGTCCTGGGAACCAATAAGAGCATTAGATCTCTAGATCTCAGGGCTCTACAAGGACAATGACTATGAAGGAGCTTGTAAAGATAAGGAGGCGCCAGACCATATAAACATTTAAAAACCAAGAATGAATCTTTTAAAACAGTTCTTTAAGAAACACGCAGCCAGTGAGCCACTTCCTCCCACAGTCCAAAAAAACAATCATGTCAGATTGACCGGTGATAAGTTGTCCATTAGAGTGAGCATGGTGGTTGTTTGTATGTAATGTAATTGATGGCTATTCTGCCCTCAATAAAATAATTGCTTTTCATACCATTTAACATGTTATTACAGAGATTTAGTTAAGGGACAGATGTTATGGCTCATACTAAGTTTTATTTTAAAGAGTGAACAGATGGGATGGAGTGATAGTTCTGTTGTTGTTGCTGCTGCTGTTGTTTTAATAACAGCATGGGTAATAGATAGAAATAAAACCTACATAATGGGGTATAAAAGCATTGTTTCTTTTTCTTTAACAAAACACATGCAGATATTATCTGTCATATAACTTGAATTGTATCTCATAATATTGTGAGTTATTATTCATTTGTAAAGTCTATAAGGGTTATTATTTTAATATAATTTTTTTCAGCTATATTCCTTGAATTTGGTTAAAAATTTCAAACACATAATAAGGATATCTGCACATCCGAACATGAAGGCTGGGCTGATTATTGAGATTTCAACAATACAACAGATTATGCCCAGAACTATGTTTATTTTCCAGTTTTTATATTCAAAATAAGAAAAGACAAGTGTTCTGTTAGGTGTATGGAACACAACAGCCCCGTGTTTATCTGTACAACTGTTTGCACACAATTATGGGTATACACATATTACTGAGAGGGTCAGGTATTGCAGTATTTCCTCTGAGATTGATTAACCTAGATTAATAACAGTTATTGGAATGTACTTTTTAAATGGCCTTATATATCTTACTTTACCCAATTTATGTAGTTTCCTTCCATATCTTTATGCATTATGCAGAGCACTAGTGTTGTTGTTGAATTGTCCTTTATAAATAAATTCTCCTCGCCTCTCCAAACATACAGCACCTCTGAGATACAGCACTGTGAGATATAAACCGCTAGAGGGCGGCATGTAACCATTTATATAGACCCATTCGCTGAAAGAATCCAGAAACTGTGTTAAAGCTTTTAAAAATGGTATAATAACTCTATATAGCAGGAGAGGTTAATTTTCAAATGCTGTAAATATAGAAACAGGAATATAGGATGTGAGCTTACATTAAACTGAATAAATGTACCCCAATGACCCAAACACACTCAGACACACTTCTTCCAATTGATGCAAATGTGAAAATAACATGAACAATTATGTTTTTACTCTCTAATATGTATCAGTAGAGCTCTGTTTTTGAAAAGTACTATCAATACCTCTGCATTATATGTTTTAACCACCTAAGTGACTATCTGGGCTGAACTAAGTGTATTAAGCTAACTGGAATAAAGACATGGGCCAAGTTCAGCAAATTTAATACATCAATTGCATACAAATGGGCCAAAATATACATCAGGAGCTTCGATGCAGAAGTGACACAGAAATATGAAATGCATTGCAATTTAAACAGAACCAGAATGATCAAGATCCATCCATCCATCCATGCATCATCTGTACCATTTAATTCCTATTCAGGGTCATAGGGATCTACTGGAGATTCTTCCAGCTCTCTTCAGGTGAAAAGCCAGGGGACACCATGGACAGGCTGCCAGTCCATTGCCATCAATATACCATTTATAAACAACTAAATTATTATACTATCTTACAGATTTCTAATATAAAGAAATAAGATTGTTGTAGATAAATAAATCTATCTATTCCTTTACTTTTCAGCTGTGTCTGACAAGTTGCTACTAAACAGGATTAAATGTTGTCACAGATCACTTCTGAATTTTATAGCAATTTGAAGGCTACTCTGCAGCATGTCCAAACATACACACATTCACACAGCTGCATGTGCAGAATGGGAACGCATTATCTGAATATTGACTGTGTGAGCGTTATTGGCCGCTCTGGTTCCTGGAAGACATCAGTTTCTAGCGGGACACAAACAGATCTGTGGTGTTGGAAAAATGAACAAGATCTGATCATTTGAGAATATAAGCAAAATAAAATGTTAGAATGTGTCTGTGTTCATTTCTATCCAGCGCTTCATTTGGCATTTTGTTTACCTAGTTTTTGTACTCTACATACAAAGTTCAGTGTGTGGTTTGAATCTATCATGTCAGCAGAGCTTTGAGCATGCATGCTTTTACTGTAAACATGGCACACACAGGTTCCTAAATATGTTAAGAGGAACTACAAGGAAATTTTAGATGCGTGTGTGTGAAAGCGTAAAACACACCCTACATTCAAAGGAAACAAATATACATCACTATATTATAGATTAATTCATCACTAACTGGAAAAAGATTGATATATATCATTAACCTCATCCACAGATGGTTTAAGGTCAATACAGAACTAAGGTTCAACACAACACTTTCTAGTGTCTGCTGGAAAAAGAAACTGTAGGTCTCTCTACAGCCTTGTTTCTAATTGATAGTTTGTTGTATTTCCCGACCATATATGTCTGCAATGAATGTTCTTTTTATTGCAGCTCAGATGTGAGGTGTTGGAAATTGAATCCCACCCTTCTTCATCCATCTAGTTCATCCATTTTCTGTGCCCATTTCTCTTTTTTTTAAAAACTATGTATATATATATGGTGGGGGGCCAGCATGGTGACTTAGTGGTTAGCACTGTTGCCTCACAGCAAGAAGGTTCCTAGTTTGATTCCTGAACCGGCCTATACCAGCTCTCTTAACAGTCTTTATCTAAGAAACTTTATTACAGACCAAGACAAATTCTGTCAATTCAAAGAGATGAAGTGAAGTACAGACAGGTTGTGACGGATATTGTGTTTGTTATTTGATGCATTGATGTTTGTATAGTGTGCTGCCATGTGTGTAGATGAGTGCATAATGTTTTATGGTTGTATTGGTCATAACTCACCACTTAGTGCAAGAGCTGAAACAGTCAGAGCTGAAGAGATGCATAAAGCAGTGATGTTGACATTGAACATGAGTTCAGCAACAACTTGTGATTGCAACCAAAACTTTAGTTTTTACTGATGCGTTGGGTCAATGTCATCCAGCAGACCTCCCCTAATGCACTAGATTTGCTCTCCAGCCCATCAGGAACCATCATTACCAGTACTGAGCGGTAGAGAATTCGTTTGGGATGCAGAATCCCATGCGTTTTCTGAAAGTTGATTTTGTCCAATTAATAGTATAGTTTGAAATTTTGGAAAAATTGTTCATGATATTAAAAGTCTGTTGTATAGATTTCTGCAGATCCTCGAGGTATAGTAATGCTATTCTGTAAAAAAGACTTATTTTGTGTTGTGACCAAGTGTTTTGAATTTGTTTAATTTCAGGGTTTTGTTGTATTGCTGCTGCAAGTGGTTCAATAAAAATAGTAAACACTAAAATAGAGAGTGAGCATCCTTGCCTGGTTCCCCAGTGAAGTGTAAAACTTTGTGATGAAATACCATTAGTGGTTACTGTGGTGCTAGGAGAAGCGTAGAGTGTAAATAAATGACCTTACAAAACCAAAGCTGTATAGGGTACTGAATAAAAATGTTCAATTAGCTTTATCAAAAAGCTTTTTTTTGTGTCTAATGATTCATTTATTGATTTTCTTTCCCTTTGGTTGAGTGATATGGATTAAGTTAAATACCCTGCAAGTTCTATCCAATATATTCCTATTTTTAATAAAGCTGGTTTGATCTGGATGGATTAATATTGTAGTTACTGTTTCTGTTCTTGTGCCCAGAACTTTAGTGATTATTTTCAAGTCTGTATTGATTACCGAAAGTGGGCAATAGGTAGATGGAAGAGATGGATCTATATTGGGTTTTAGGATAACTGTCATAACCGCCATATTCATTTGTGGAGGAATTGTAGAGGTGGCATGAATTTCAGCTACAACTGTAAAAAAGTGGTAATAATATTTGCCAAAAATGTTTATAAAATTTTTATAGAAATTTGGTCCTGGTGATTTATTATTAGACATTTTCTCCTGTGCTTTATGAAGTTCTTCAAAAGTGAGAGCGCTGTCCAACATATTTGCTTGTTTCTTGAATAATTTTGAAGTTCCATATAGCTGACTGTAAAAGCTTTTAAATACATCATTCATTTCCTGTGGGTTTCCTGATTACTTCTCCTGAGGAACTGATTATGGATTAGTTAGTTGAGTTTTCTTTTTATGCTGTAAGTGCTTTGCTAAGAATTTGTCAATTTATAAGTTCCTGAATAGAAACAGCAACTTGTGTCTGTGTGTGTGTCAAATTTTTGAGCTGTAACTTTAAATTATAGAGTTCATTTTGAGTTTCTTCAAAAGGGTTTGTAGAATAATATTTATTTGTTTATTCTTTTGTTCTAGAACACTTTCTATTTTATGTAGTCGTTTTTTTTTGTTTTTTTTTGTTCAGTGTGTTGAATATTCTTTTATTTTTCTTCTGATATATGCTTTCCCAGTTTCCCATGATGGTGAGGTGTTTGAAAGGTCATTCATGTTCAGAAAGAAAACCCGCTCACATTTAATTAACTTGCCAAAATCGGTGTTCTGTAAAAGACATGTGATGAAGTACCATCTTTTATCAGGTTGGTGTTATGATTTTCAGTGTGAAGGAAATTGGGGCATGGTCACTAATTAGTGAAAATTATTAGAAAATGTTTTGGTAGTTTTTTTTTTCCTGCAATAATTATGTTTGTTTAATCTGTTAATGATGAGAGGATCTTCATTATTTGTGTTGACCAAAGTGAATACATTATGAATGATGCAAACATGAGTTGCAATGAATCTTCCATCTGTGTCTGTTGTTGTATTGTGAACAAAGATAATATTTTTTTATAAATCAACATTGAGACTCCTCTCTGTCTGTTACTCTATGTCGATGAAAAGACATGTTTAAATTGTTTTAGTTTAATATTTTGAAGTTATTTTTATGTAATATGTATTTCCTGTAAAAAGCAGATATCTGCCTTGAGTTTTATTTAGTAGTTGATTATTTAGAATCTTTTTTCCTGGGTTCTAAAGCCATGCACATTCCATAAGACCATTTTAAGTGATTGCAATTTTTTTTTAGTTTTAATCTCCTGAAGTACTACAAATAGCCTATGTCGGGATGTTACTTTTGTATATACATGTATTTGAAAGTTGTGAATGGAAGAGTGTGTTTACAGTTACAAAAAAAAAACAAAAAAACAAAACAAAACATACAATAGCAAAAGTATGAACAGGAAATAACAATAAAAGTACAGCACATACCAAAAGGCAAGGGCGTAGCTGTGAGTGCATGTGAAGTGACCATGGCACTGAGTAAGAAGTTATAAAGTTGTTGTACTACAGTATATTCTGTGGCCACTTCTTACTACTCAGGGTTGCTGAGATCTATCACCTATTCCCCTGAACAGGTTGCATTCCCATGGCAGGGATAGTTACAGTACTCCTTTACAGTAAACAATAAGAATAACCAACATTATTTCTCAACTTGAACATACTTTCATCCACCTAAGGCCTTTATTCTGCACAGGGTGACCAGTCCATGACAGTGTTAGAGCTGTAATAATTATTTTTTCAAATAATGAGTGACACATTTTACCCATGCCTCAGATTGCTGGTACTAGAAATGCATTGTAGCTCTGTACAGAAAACTTGAAATTACAATATTTGGAGTAGTTTTGAAAGCAGCATTAGTTCTTGCTTGTTGCGGTCGTGCGCATGCGCCACGCTGGATGAAGGATCGTGGTCCGTTAGCTTCAGAGCTAGCGGGTAGGTTTGGTTAGGGAGTAGTGTTGAGGAAGCAAAGGGAGGAAGGCGTCTTGCGCACTTTAGACAGACAGATATCGGTGACTTCAGATATCCCCCAGCTAATCCTTGAGCTAACCATTATCCCTCCATGCTGTCCAAGAAAGGAAGATAACGTTAATAGCCCTTCACTGCCACCTCAATTAGCCACCGTCCGACACGGATAAGAGACAGCGGGTTTTCTCCAAGAGGCTTTCCTTTGAGCAGAATCAGTTTTCTTGAAATTTGTCCCGGGTTTAGCTGCAGCCTTAACTAACGTGACTTCCAAGAATGAGGTTGCCGCGTAGTAGGCATTGTGCGTTAGAGGGAGATGGGAAGAAGATGGATCAAGCTCCCCCTTTCAGAAACCCTTTTGTGCACGTCTTGAAATTCACCCCTATGGAAAAAGCAAAGGTATGTTTGTAGCAAAGGGTTTAACTATTCTCAGCAGACATATAATAAAAACAGATGTTATGGGTGGCTTGCAGGAAATCAACAATAAAGTGAGACTGTGGTTTGACACCATGTAACTGGGCAGTTTTTCTTGTGCTAAATACAAGCTAGCCAGCTAACATTAGCTACATGTATATTGTGTTTTTCTCTGTCATCACCCTTTCTGTATTTTAGACTTTCCTTCAGTTCCATTTAAACCAACGCAAATCATAATTATAAACTGCATTTAACTCAGCAGCTGCAGCAGTTGTATTTTACGAAATCTGTCTCTCATTCATGAACCGTTTGAAATCACATCTAGTTAGTGGAGCATGGCTGCCCAATGGGGAGGGGCCTGGCTTGTTGCTATTTAACTCTACTTTTATGTTAGCTCTGACTGAATTGAGGTTTAACAGATACGTGTTAGAATTTAATCACAGTGCACTATTTACGCTTGCCTTGCATTTTTCTCCAGCTTTAAGTGTTATGGCGGTGCAGAGCATCCGAGCAGCAGCCAACACGTGGGGAGGTGGAGATGAGAATGGAAAACTGACAGTCATGGTCGTTTTTCCTCCCCATTTATAGCTCGCATATACTGTATTTCCCTTGCTGCTTAAGGTCCATATTTGTCTATTTTCACATGAGAAGGAGCAGTCTTCTGTTTGCTTCAGTCATCCCAGCTATCCGTCATCACTGGTGCTAATCAGATTTAAAGCTTTGAGGCTCCTTTTGCAGAAGATCTTAATTGGAGATCACTCCAAGCTTGCAAACGCTTCTTGTGCACTGTATTAGGGCTGCAAAAAAAAAAAAAAAATTCAATGCAGTATTATCATTAACAATATTAATGTTACAAGACAATATAGTGGTAAATCTCCGCCTGTTATTTTCCAAGGTTCATATAGTTACACTCTAAATGTCACTAATAAATTTGGAAAACCAGATGCTAACTCACATGGAATTTTTATCACATATTGATTCAATGAAAAATACTTAAGCATTTCAAGATGGGTGATAATGACCTTAAAATTATGTCAACATTTAATGGAAATTTGCAATACTCATATTTATTATTAGAAATTAACATTTTATTGCTAATTATATGTGTGATTCTACTGACAAGTTGGCAACAATATTAAAAATATAACAGCTTAATAAGTTATTTTAGTATTGTAACTTATTAGCTGCTTGTACAATATTGCTACCTAGTAAAATACTGCTTGTATTAACAAATACCGACAAATTTAAATAACAGGTGTCCTTTCTTTTCACTATCTTTCACTATCTTTCACATCACTATCAAAAAAATAAATAAATACCAATACTGGAACTTTTGCACTGGCTCCAATATCATGTGTAAACAGAGATATAGCAGTCTCTATAGAGTCTCTTGCGCTCTTGTTGCTGTCACAAGTCATAGGTTAAGTAGAAGATGTTGGAAAAACCAGTAAGACTCAACTAAAGCACACTATGGAAAAGTAAAAATCAAACCTGCCTCCACATCACACAAACATTTGATGCCTGTCAATTGAAGACAGAGTTTGATGGCCAGTGACTTTGCTAGGGTCACACAATGATTGGTGTTTTTAGAGCTCTATTGCTTTAGCTGGTGATTAATATGTTTTTGCTTTAAATTGTTTGGTCTTGATGTGTAATGAGAATTTCTGGTTTGTTTGTTTATATATATATATATATATATATATATATATATATATATATATATATATATATATATATATATATA
>JAOWBL010000008.1:5608697-5625565 GCA_028564865.1 Zenarchopterus dispar | reverse complement strand
AAAATTTTCTTACATTTTATGCAAAAATATTTTCCGAATTTTTTTTCTCTTTAACCTTAAATGTCAATATAGGACCCTGGGAACATAGGACCCTGGGAACATAGGGCTGACCCCCCCAGCGCCATTGTTGGTGCTAACTTGTGTATGTGTGTTTTTCAAGAAATTCTGTTCATGTTGAGACTGCGTCTTCATTGCATGTATTGTCATGTTTGTTATAACTTTAATCTTTCCTCTAGCATAAGTTATACAAGTCTGGTCCACTCATTTATCACCAAGATGGCTGTCGGCCATGTTCCATGCTAATTAGCGAGTGTTAAGAAGCTAACCTGATGAGTTATCGTGAGTATGTATACTCAAATGTTAAGTGTGAAGTCTGGCAGTTTTTAGCATGGTTGTATGCCAGTGTTGCCAGATGTACAATTATTATCTAATTTCTACAATAATTTCGACCTCTGTAGGATGTACAATGAGTAGTTAGAAGTGTATAATTTCGCAATCCATGTTTAAAAAGTGAGTACTTGTTTACAACTATTATCCACTATTAGTCTGATTTGGAATCGGATTAATTTCTTCATAATTGATCTGGTGTTTTAAGTCACATTTATTTATTTCATCCTCAGTTTCTCTCTCACACAGACACACTTCCTTATGCCCAAAACACCAGCAAACTCGTTTCTCATTCACCGTTGTTGCAGCCTACGATAATTTTAGCGGGAAATTATTTTTGGCTCTCTGTACAGTAATTTGGTTTTGGGTATTTGGCACTCTTTAAAATGTTTAGAGGAGTAATTTTTAACTGGTGGGTCAGGACCAAAAATTAGTTTGCAGACACATTTTGAGTCGGTCGCGGGCCTGCCTTAAGTCTCAAGTAAAGTATTTTTGAGTGTTTTTAGAACTGTTGAATCTGTTTAAAATGGCTGTAGGTGAAAGGTTTGATTATGTCAGCCTTAAGTTTCAACCTTGATAATTGATAAAATTATTTTACACTAATTATTATGTATTCGATGGGTACTCAGCTACGTTGGTCAGTAGTTACACTTTAATGTTTGTACATGAAAGCACTTTTAACTCTACTGTCAGAGTTTCAAACTGCATCATCTGTTCATGAAATATATTTGAGAAATTGAACATTTTTGACTATTTGGTTCAATGCCTGTCATTATGGAGTGATGGTGACTCTTAAAGTCAAACCAGCTGAGCTGGTATGGAGACTGTGTTGCATTATGTAATTGTATTTCAAGTTGTTCTTGTACTTCATTGAGACACAGTTCTTGCAAGTTATTGTCTTACCAAGCAACATTTCCTTTGTGGGTGACTAGTGAAGAGTGAAACCAGAAATAATTGAGACAACCAGAACTTTGCCCCTGGAACGAAGTATAATGTTAGCAGAAAGGCAATGCAATGGTCTCCTTCAGAAATAAGTTTTTTTTTTGGTTTTGGTTTTGGTTTTTTTTCTCTTAAGATTTACAAGTTAGAATAGTTAGCGCTCACTGTAATTATTCCGTGTCGTGATTAAAAAAGAGAGGAAAAAATTTGTTCAGGGAAAAGACAAAACACCAGAGCTGATTATTATTTTGATTTAATTTCTTTCCCATTTTGGTCCAGAGATAAACAATGCAGGAAAGAACTCTGAATGGTAATGATATTGAGAGGCTGTGTGCTGTATTCCTCTCACTTTTACTTTCTGCCTGTCTTCACCTTTCTCTTTTCTGTCTTCATCCTCAACCTCATCTATCTTCAGCTCCTGTTCTTTTCCCTCCCTCCCTCTTTGGCCATCTCCTCCTTGGGTCTCAGCTGTTTCATTTATGAAAACAAGACACTCGATTATGTGCGATTGTCGCTTGTCGAAGCTCCATCCAAAACCTCATAATTCCAGCTCGGCTTACATCGACCCAACACTTTGTGACATGAGGCCTGGGGCTTGATTGATGATTGTACTTTAAACGTGCAAACATTGTGGAGGCAGCAGATTTGAAGATTAGTGGCCAATTGATCACTTCAATTGGCCTGCATACAAGAATCTGTCATTCTTCATTCTCATAATAACTCATGTCTATGGGGCATGGGTGGGGTGGGCTGATTGTGTTATTTGATGTCCTGATTTTGTTTTGGTTGAGTTTCAAATGGGAGAAGTCTGGGTGTCCTGAATGATTGTGTTTAGACTGTTTGGCATTATGGGTAATGAGATTTTTGGGGGGTTTGACAGAGTGCCTGGTCAGAGCACTGAGGTCCATTTCAGGGTGGAACAAGTGATGAGGGAGAGAAAAGACTAACTGGTTTCTTGGAAAGGAGCATAGAGTGACTTTGATGCTGACAACTGCATGCTTTATGTAAAAGAACTTGTGCCCTCGTGAATTTCTTTCCTAACTTGAGTCAGACTATAAACACAGTTGCAAAATTGTTGCTTCTCTTCTGACCTATTCAGAAAAAAAAATAGTCTGAGTTGGAGGTACTTGTTATCTGAATGCCAAGGACACCCAGAATGCTGTTTCTTTTCTCTTTAAATAAGAATAATTATTATATGAGCCAGTTACCTAAATAGGTCAGCAAGTGGAACCATTGTGCTGATATGCTGTTTTTTGCCAAGCACTGTAATTTGTCCCTCACTGCACACTGTAGTTGGAGTTGTGTTTTTTTCTTTTTTTTCTTTTTAATTATTATGAGTCTGTGGGCACAATTTCGGTCAATGTTTCTTTATGTAAGGTAAGCACTATGGATTGCTCTACAGACCATAAACATTTGAAACAATGTTTATTCAATGTTTAGTGAGATGCTTGCTTTTTCACCTAACAAAGTTTTAAGAGTTTGGGACTTTGTTTTATATGAAGTATATTGGCTGTAGTTTTGGCTGTAGTTTTGGTTAGTCTCTTATTTTCCGGGTTCTGGTTGCTATCTAATTGCCTACGCATTTTTTTATGCTCTTTGTTTTGGCTTCGGAACATTGTTCAATAGCTGAGGGTGCAGTGGTTGATTTTGTTACATTGTAATTACATTTAAAATTACTTTTATACAAGTTATCTTGACTCGCACAGTGTTGTAAGGTGGAGCTGACAGCGCCAACACCGAATAAACAGTGTGGGCTGAACCACGACCTTGACCACAGTGTGTTCGACTCTTGCCTCACTTTGCACCCCAACAACAACTTCTGACACAGCACAGAGTCCTTAGGTTTGGAGAGGTACAGTCCCACTCGGGCTGGGTTATAATATAATTACCTGTGTTGCTTATTTTATAAACTCAAAAATAATTTTAAAAAAAAGCTTGGTTACTACCCCCATTAACATCTGAAGGGTTAATCATTATGACTAATAATTTACAACTGAGATCACTGAGTTTGCACCAGATTGCTACCAATTCTTCTTCAGAGAAGACGAGTCACCAGTTCATAAAAGTAGGAAAGACTGGGAACATATTTAACTACATCTGACAGAACAGTGAACCACTCACATGATAAATAGCAAAATAGAAGCAGTGCTATCAACTCAAATCAGAAGGTGAAACCTGGTTTGTATTCATTTGTTAGGACCAGTTTATGACTAGAAGTTGAGACAGAGCTTTGAATTTTTCAAATTGCACACTCTCAGTTCTTAATACTTTCCCTCACCAGCCACTTTAGAAATGAAATCCTTATACCGTTTCTGAAAACGGTTGAAAAAAATCCAATGTTTGGCCCTCTGATTTTTATATCCAGTGCCTAATGTAAGAGGTTAATTATTATTTGTGTATGTTTTTAATTATTTTGACCTTCTTGCCATTTGTAAAAGTTGGTAAATCGATATCTGTCATTTTATTTATTTAGAAATACAGCTCTATAAAGCAGTTGTGTTTTTTTAAAGTGTTGTGATGGTAAAGTTGAATTGAGCTGGTTTGATCATTATTTGTCATTAACAGTCCTTCGTCATTAAATTTTGGACTATTACCCGAGACGGACTGTGCAACGTGTCACGGGCGTACCTCTGCTATTTTTTTCCTGAAGACAGCTGGGACAGTCTCCAACAGATTCTTGTGACCTTGAATAGAAAGAAGCAGGTATAAATAATGGATGGGTGGATTTCAGACTGTTCAACACTGTGTAAATATCTTAGGCATCTCAAATCTGGTTATTTTATCAGAGTTTAAATTTCCATCCATAATTATTTTTGTTTCCTTTTTTCGAGAGATGTGGTTGGTTATCCATTTATTCATTCATTTATTTGATTTTGGTGTCTTTCTACCAATGTTGCTTTTGCACTCTCTTCAGACAGGTATTTGATTCATTGATTGTTGTATATGTGTAAGTGTGTATATATGTATGTCTGTATGTGTGTGCGTGTGTGTGTTTATGTATATCTGTGTGTATGTATGTGTGTGTGTATATATAAAATATACATATAATCTATGTGTATGTATATATGTATGTGTGTGTGTGTGTATATATTATATGAACGCAGAGATGTATATAGAAGAAAAGCTGATGAAGTAAATGCTTAAATCAGGTGGGAAAATAGTGTGATGGCTGAGACAAGAGTGGAACAGACGAAGCCTGAGGAAAGAGAGAGAGGTAGGGAGGGAGGAGATTGACGGTGATGGGGGAGTGTTGTAGGTTGTCTCTCATATTTCAAGAAAGGTCCCACAGACAGATCTCCAGACAAGATCACAGTGGTCTTTGTGTGTTTGTTGCTGGACCCCAGGAGGGTGGGAGGACTCGACTCCTCACAAATTGGCAGTTCCATCATCTTTTCATTTTTCTGTCCTTATTTTTTATCTTGTGTTACTCTAAATCTGTCTCTTAGTGTTTGTCTGTTTCCTAATTTTGTCAGAATCCATATTTTAATGACAGTCTGAGACAAATTTATCTTGTAAGGATTTTTACTTTTCTAAAAATGTTCAGCATCATCTTTCTGCACCGGAATTGAATCATCCAAACACTACAGCTGTTGGGCAGTTCACTTTCCATTCCTTATTGAAGGTGAGTGTTTTATTTTCTAAATGAATGTTCTTTCAGCCAGAATTTAAAGAGTAATTTTTTTCATGAAAATACAGAGTTTTTTTATATGTAGCCAGTGATGTTATCTTCAAAGGAAATGTACAGAATAAGAAGCTATTATTTATAAACTTTTAAGCAATTTAAGGAGAAAGGTCTAATAATATGGCATAAAAATATGTGGGTTTTCTTTGCTTTTTTTCAAACCATATTTGAAAAATAAAATCTCTGAAATTTATTTTTTATAGTCTAATTTTTAAACAGGTTGTAGAAATACTAGTCAAAATCTGAGTGTACAGTGGCGATCAACAAGTGTGAAATGAGTCGTATGGCAACAAATATGTAGTGATTTTTTTTTTTTTTGTTACCATTACACAGTCTGGATCACGTTACTTTTTTTTTTTTTTTGCTTTTGTTTATTCTCTGCTTTTTCAGTTTATATTTCATGTAAATACTCCAACTAAAAAAAAGAAATGAATCTATGAACCCGTCACAGTTATCGTATTTGTGTCAGATGATTACTGATAGGCTCTTTTACATGTGTGAAATTTAGTGTAAACTTTTACAAAGACAGTTTTCCAAAACAGACCCTCAGTGTTTGAAACATATTTGTTATTTTATATGCATTTTTATGTTTACAGGAGCAAGCTCACTTGTCATAAAGGCCATAATTAAATTTTCTTCCTACGTTTTCTGTCAGATTTGTCAGATTTGTCAGCTTCACCTACGCTCCTTTCATCCTGGCATTTCGCCTTTCTTAAAGCTGACAGAAGGAGTCCCAAACGGAATAATGTCCTTTGCAGTAGCCCCCGAAAAGACCTCATCCAACACCATGGGTCCCAAAGAGGTCAGTAGACATGTGGAAACGTAGTGAATTTATAAAATATATCTCTTTGTCTAGGAAAAACAAATTGCATAACTTTGTGTATATGTTTATGGATTAAGTGTTCCCACCTGATTGAATTTATGCAAGTCTTAATAGATTGATGTTACTATTATTTTCATTATGTACAGTATACTATTATTATTCATTTTCTTGTACCGGATATAGAGGGCATAACAAGAAAACTATGATACATGAAGCAAAGGTGAGAAGTAATATCAGATCAGCTTTGGAAATTTAACTGAAAGTGACACATAATGGCTCTGGCTTAAAACCATATATCTGGATCATGATTAAACGCAGATGGTTCATGACAAAAATATGTTTACACAGTCCAAGTACTTATATTTCCAAATGGATCAGAAATGAGAAATAGTTGTTTGTTTTTTTCCTGATAGTGTATATAATCACTATTCACTTGACTTTTTCAGGTGGAGCTGATCCTTGTAAAGGAGCAGAATGGGGTTCAGTTTACCTCAACCACCTTAGTGGCTCCAGCTCAGACTCACCCCAGTGGGGAGGAGGAGAGGGAGACCTGGGGGAAGAAAATCGACTTTCTCCTGTCCGTCATCGGATTTGCTGTGGACCTGGCAAATGTGTGGAGATTCCCTTATCTTTGCTACAAGAACGGAGGAGGTGAGATGAGTAAAAAGAGTCGTGGGGATCCCAGGTTAGGCTTGTTTCAGCACGGGTCTGAAGATTTCCTCCAGTCTAGAATATTAAAAGAGGCAAGGGAGAAATAAATACTCAGCAAAACGAATAAAAGAAAATGGAAAGATGTGGGTGGGATGCACTACTATTGTTTATACACGTGAACAATATTTACGCATGTATGCAACATGTGTCCCATCATTGTGCATGAAGGCTGGTGGTTTTTGTGTTTCTTTTTTTTTCCCCCTCATCCCTTTACAGAGATCAAAATAGGGGAAAAACCACCACAGCTGCTCTGCATAGATTAGCTCTAACAATCAGTATCACTAATTACGGCTGTTTAGCATAGAGCTCTCATTATGCTTAAGAGCTGGAAATGATACTGTGGCTATAAGTGAAATAACACTGCAGCCATGGTCAAAGCTGACCCTCAGTAAGTACAAAAATCCAACTGCCATGTAGGGAGATATTTGCCACATTTAATTCAAAACAACTGTCCCAGATAAGAATCCTTTCAAATTAATAAGTACTTCTCCTTTTTCTCAACCTTTTTTTTTTTTTTAAATCCCAACATAAGAAATAGGCCATTAACATGAACAGCCTTTTATTTTCTATAATAATAGTTTACTCGCTATGCTTCACTCCACTATGCTTATATGTTCAAATATACTTTTTGAAACAACACACGGTTTGTTGAATCATATAAATACTGACTTAATAATTTACAAATGGTGATTTTAAGTGCATTATAAAATGTAACCAAGTATTTAATGTAAGAATGTCCTTTCAAGTTATACACATTTCTTTATAACAAAATCACAAATGTTCTATGTATTTTCTTCGATATGCTCGATATGATCTGTAACCATGCTTTATGCTAAGTAAAACATCTGGCTTGAAAAGGATTATGAAGTAAATATTCCTATATGTATATGTACACATGCAGCATTTAAAACTATTGTGTGTGTGTGTGTGTGTGTGTGTGTGCGTGCGTGCAGGTGCGTTCCTGGTACCATATCTATTTTTCATGGTGATAGCAGGGATGCCTCTTTTCTACATGGAACTGGCTCTGGGACAGTACAACAGAGAGGGGGCAGCAGGGGTCTGGAAGATATGTCCCATATTTAAAGGTAGGAAATGCCACGATATTTCTTCACAGTTTCTCCAACATGTGGAGAATACAGTTTCATTTCAAGCATCCAAATACCTTTTGCAGATTTAATTTCTGTCTCATATACAAGACAATATCCTATGGTAAACGTAGAAGATGAGTAATATTGTTGGATGTTGCAGTGTAGGGAGGATCCAAATACGGATGAACAAGGGGGCAGGAGTCCTGAAAAATGTCCTATAATTAACAAAAAGCATTACACACTGCAGGAAATCCAAAATTTAAAACCAAAAACCTGAGGGGAAATCTTGCAGGAAACAACATAGTGATGCATCACTAAAACACAATAACAACTGTCAGGATATAAGTGTCTGAAAAACTTATCCTGATGTCCTGAGTCGGAGGAATTCTGCAGACAACGAATTCAGAATCAAAATCAATTTATTAAGAAAAATAGTTCCTATGACAACAAACAAAGAATCTGAATCTTACAGAACAGAGTTCGATTAGTTATCACACACCAGACTCCTCCTCTGTGGTATTCCAACATTTTCCCATGCAGGCTTCAAGTTGCTTTTACCTTGAAAAACAAGTGTCTCTTTCTGTCACATAGTTAGGCTATTGTTCACTACAGCTATGATGTACTAACTTCTTCAGCATTATATCATATTTGAAAAACAGAAAAGATTAAATGATCACCTGCACAAATAATCAACCTTGAATATGATTTCATAAACCCACAATAAACCTTTAACAGAAACAATTAAAGCATGAAAAGATTGCATGCACAAATAATCAACCTTTAATATGATTTCATAACAAATGATAAACTTTAAACAGAAACAGTTAAAGCATTCCCACACAACCAAATAAAGAGACTCTGGGCTTTAAATACAAAAAAGAGCAAATATGAAACAGGTGTGGACAAGTATAGAACAAACTCAGCTTATGTTCACACTGCCAGCCTAAATCTGATTTCAGGACACCCAAATCAAGATAGATTTTTTTTTTTTTGGCAGTCTAAACAGCCAAAAACCACATGTAATGTGATTTTTGCAAAAGAAACTCCAACCACACCTGGAGATGTTTTCAAATCTGAGTTGTATCAGACTTGCACAGATGCATCTTAATCTCAAAGAGTGCTTTCAGTCATGTAGGCTTTTAAGTAGTCTTTTGTCCTTTGCAACGTGACAATGACGAGGACTACGTCTGATACAAGTGACAGAAGATTCCCTCATTAGCTAACATTAGCCATCTGTTAGCCAGCAGCTAGCAGCTCAATGTACTGACATAAGGGTGGAGACTGCCAAAAAAAAGAAAAAAAAAAATTGCATAAATACGCAGAAGCACCCCATCTCTAGTACTTTCTCAAAACTTTTCTTAAATTTGGTGCTCGGCTCCTCATAACTATCTACAATGCTTTCGAAGCCAGTTCACCACAACCCATTTCAGTTTGTTTACAACTGTTTACATTCTGTGCATATAGGTTAACCATAGCAACCATATGGTGAAGGGATCATCAGAAAGAACAGGCACTATGGATTTGATCTCTAGCAGTTTATAATCTGAATGATCAATCAAAGTGATTGGATTCTGATTATGTTTGCTAATTATCACATTTGGCCTGCCAGTGTAAACATAGCCTAAAGAAGTTAATTCTTTAACCCTTTAAAGCCTGACCCCATTTTTTACTTAGTGTTCATAATATACTTAAATTAACAACACCTCCAAGAATATTTTAAAGATGTAGAACAAATAAAGGAAATACTCATATTGTAGTCATATGTACTTGAAACTAATTCATCAACTAATTCATGCATTTAAAGAACAACCCTTAGTGGTGTATAAGAGAGGAATCATCTGACGAGCATACTTAGTTCACTCACGTTTACCTCCTTCCAGCTCAAGCTACTTTACCATCTGTTCTAAATGAGAATTACCGTTGTGGCTCCTGTAGCCAGTGTACTGATACTACAGCAATACTTGTGGCTTCACCAATATTTTTATTAATATTTGTATATAACAAATCAGAGCTCTGTGTTTTGTGAACATGGATCTTGAGAGGAGCCTGGAGGCTGAAAGGTTGATGAGTTTAATAAACTGACATGCATATGGAGCTGAGTTGTGCACTACTTCAAAATTTTAAACCCATCCTTGTTGACTAATAGTAAAACTACATTAATACAATGCAACCTATTTAAGATCAGCTATAGATGACCGGATGTTCCTTGTTCTTAAAAGTCAGTTTCAATTTTAACCTTTAAATCTCCCCACCCAAATCCGTAAAATACCATAGTGGATTAATTCAGTTGTGATTTTTTTTTTCTTTCTCTCTCTTGTATGTCCATCTGCCTTCAGAGCTGCCTGTCTGACAACATACCCCTCCTTGATATTTGGATGCCTTTTTGTCCTCGTGTCTGCCCACATGCCTGCCTGTCCACATGCCAGTCTCCTTTGTCTGCTTGTCTCGGCATTGAGCCGCGACAGGCATTATTTATCCCTCCCAGAACATCAGGTTCTGTTGGCACTCAGATGGAAAGCAAATGAAAATTGGGCTTTTAGACTCTTGTCCTGGTTGTCCAATTGGGTAACAGTCTTTGACATTCTCGACTACTTTTCAACACATCGTTAAGCAAAGCGCTGCTCAGGAGACATCCAAACAAACGCTAATTCACATTTGTGAGCACAGTCATAGGTTGAGAAAAATAATGATACATTTTGTTCAGTTCAAAATTTTACGCTCCTTTACACTTAACAAGCTTTCATAAACAGGTTTTCATCAATGTCTTTCTTCACCATATGTTCAAAAAGCTAACTTTTCCGTGATTTTCTTTATCAAATAAAAGAAATCCACAAATCCACACTTCACTTTGAATTCAAACATTACAGCCTCAAATACCATTAACACCAGTAAACCATTTGCTGCTTCACAGTAGGAAGCCACAGTAATGTCCTGTGAGAAGCCATGTCCTTTTGGTTCTGAAGGTTGCCCATAGTGTGTGTGTGTGTGTGTGTGTTGTGCCAAGTCTTTCTGGCTGTGTGTGTCTCAGAATGTGTCAGGAACCACACAGAGCATGTTGACGTTCTAATCACACGCTTCACACTCTCTCTCTGCCTCTCAACAGGGGGATAACAGTAATTATTCAAATACACGTACACATGTCCGTATTGACAGTAATTATTCTGATCAAGAAGCTGGTTTCCTCCCAGGATCAATGCATTTGAAGAAAAGGATGGAGAATCAAAGATGGAGAGATAGCATGGCCACATGTGGCTCTAATAAGAGACATCATTCCCTGGACAAATGTCACATCCACATTACAAAGATATCAATAAGGCGCAGTTGTGCTGCAGCTTCTTAGCAAAGGTTAGCGATTAAATTCAGGCCTAGGAACAGTGGACATTAGTTCGGATTTTTATAAAGGGTAGATATGCAGATAATTAAGGCGTGACAAGGCAATGTTTAAAAGTTCAGCTTTGTTTCTGTGAAACTGCAAATGGGTTTTATTGACAACTCTATAAGCACACTGTTTTAAAGATTGTCTTTTCTGTAGTTTGAACCTGCATAGCTGGGTTGTGATATTTTTTTTTTAAATTCAGTGACTTTTCATGATGAAGTAGAAAAGACAAATAGGCCTGCATTATGAAAAAAAGGAGTATTATTTTTGTAAAATGTACATCATTACAAATTTGAAACTTAAGTGTATATTGTATCAGAGAGGCAGAATGCTGCATATGTTACATGGAAGCCTGTCTAGATCAGAGGTGGGCAGTTCCGGTCTTGGAGGGCCACTGTCCTGCCTGTTTTAGATGTTTCCCTGCTTTAACATACCTTATTCTAATCAATGGTCATCATTATCAGCAAGTCATTAAGGTCTGCAGAAGTCTGTTGATGGACAAGTCATTTGTATTAGGTGTGTTACAGCAGGGAAACATGTAAACCTGCAGGATAGTGGCCCTTAAGGACTGGAATTTGCCAGCCCTGTTCTAGATCATGATTTATGATCTAGACGGTCACTGAATTACAGTCGAGTTGAAGTCAGAGGTTTTGCCATTGCAGCATTTGATTATTGTTGTCGTTGTTGTTGTTGTTATTGATTCAGTGTTGTCTGTATATGCCTTAAAAGCAATGCAGGTCTGTCTTCTGAGTGCATGGTGGCTCATTAACAAGTTCTAGGAATAGCTGGCTTTAGTATTCCAGGACATTCAAAAGGATTTATAGTAACAGTAATAATTGCATCAATAAAAATAGTTTTTTCCATGATATTACAAATTCCAAATGTTTTTAAGATTTCCTAAAACTTCTTCCTTTTTTATTTGTAGGCCTCATACTTCTGTTTAGATGAAAATCCATGAAATGCATATTAATACAATTTAACATCTGACAAATTTATAGAACTTTTTAATGAAGCAAATTATTTTTTCACTAGTTCTCTGACCTTCAGACAAACCCACACAATTCTCTTATCCTTGTGGTTTGATTTAACCCATAGAGACTTTATAAAGACATGCGTTTTATTAGATTTAATTAGGAGTGTGTAGATTCCTGTGGAGTTGTTGATGCATCTTGATATCGTCTGATGAACATATGGTCCTTATAAGCACTTTTGAGTGTAGTTACAAAAGGCCTGAATATATTGAGCCCTTTTTGTTGCTGGTTACAAACACATACTTGGACAACTACAGGTGCCACGGACCTACATTTCTTATTATGACAGGAAAAAAATAATTGAATTCTTTCTGAAATGAATCTCAAAAACATAAGTATGAAACAAAAAGTTCTAAAAACTGAATTTTCAGTGCTCTTGTTTTTGTATAATAAACAAGATTATACAAAAACTGAGAGATGGGAGCATGGTTATAGAGAAAAGTCATTAAATCTTATACCAGATCAGTATAGAACTCTTTCCATAGTCTGCAACAAAGGCCACTGGTCTTCTTTTAGCTTTCATTTTTTGTAATGTCTTTATACTATAACATTAATACTTTGTTTTCTTCCAACAGGTGTAGGCTTTACAGTGATTCTCATTTCACTGTATGTTGGTTTCTACTATAATGTCATCATTTCCTGGGCTCTGTTCTACCTTTTCTCCTCGTTCACCCGCGAGTTACCTTGGGTACACTGCAACAACACCTGGAACAGTCCGAACTGCTCAGACTGGGCTGACAACAACTCAGTCAGTGACATTTACAAAGCCACGCCTGCTCAGGAGTACTTTGAGTAAGTTGAGCTGGTCTGTGCTTCTAAATTAACTTGTTGGCGTCTTATGTGACTTCTTGATGTAAACCTGTGAGATGGTAAGAGGTGCGGGCGTATCTATGCAGCTGTAAGTGGAAATAAGCCATGTAAGTCATGCAATTCAAGTCCAGATTTTATGAAACACTGCCATAGAATGTATAATTATCAATAATCAGAATTCCTAAGATTGAACCTAGATCTTGTCTGCATTTGGCTGGCGTTGCCCATCACACTAAGAAGCTGAACAGGTGTCTCCTGTTCCAGTAACTGAAGGTTGTTTTGTTGTGACAGTTGAAGCATTTTGTCCTTGATAGCTGAAGTGGCTGTGGGCTATTTAGACAGAGACACCTGCAAAGGATGTGACCACAGTAGCTGAGTACTAGTGTCCATTTTTAGTCTTATCTGTTTGGCTCCCTCTAAAATGATCTGTACCAAGGCATCAGGAATGTTCTGTAATTAGGCACTGTTTCATCTGATGTATAGCATGTAGTTCTACAAGATGCATTCAAGTAGTGTTTAAAGTACATGATTTTTTAGTGCTGAAAGGATCTCAGTGGAGCTCTCTACACAGTTTGCAGCCAGGTCCCTCTCCTTTTACTGTAGCGTGGCATGGTGGCAAAAGAACCACTATCCCTTTGCATCTAGGATGAAATCCCTTTGACCTCCATCTGCCCATATGATCAAACAACTAACTCTGAACGTTGGTGCATACTGGACTTTCAAAGCTGTATACTGTGTACTATGCATATAGTGGAGAATGAAGTACCGCATAAATGTACTTGCTTAGTGGTACAGTGGTTGTCTTTAGTGGGTAGTTTGTTCCACTAAAACTGATTATGCTACGGTATAAGCAGAAGCCGGTCACATGACCAGTATGATACAGCGTGTGCAGTTGTTCACATACTGCATACTGTGTACTACATTTTTACAGTATGAACCATTAAGTGGGCAGCTTGTGAAAATGGCCTGTGTATTTGCTGTTTGCAGTTAACTGTATACTGTAAATCGCCTTAGTAAACATGGTTTATTTATTTTGGTTTTCCTGACAATAATAAATTAAATATAATTAAATCTCTTTAATGACCCCTTTAGAGATGATCAATACGTGGCTTCATCTTATTATTTATTTTGTGTCAAAAAAAATTAACCTGAGGAATAGGTTGGACACCTGGTTTACAGTGTTGCAGAGTTTGGCAACAATCCAAAACAAAATTTGTACAAGACTATGGTAACAATTTTAAATCAAGAGCTTTTAAGGTCGGGACACTTAGAATTTGCACAATGATGACGGTGTTTCTGATCTGTTCTTTTCACTCCAAGTATCTACCCAGTAAGATCCTGTTTGTTCAGAGTGCTAACTTCAGTACATTAGATATAGGCCAACTGTGGGTGGTATCTCAGGATGTTACTTAACTGAGTGCTTTTTTTTTTTGCCAGACGCGGGGTCCTTCATATTCAGGACAGTAATGGTATAGATGACCTGGGTCGACCACGCTGGCAATTGACTTCCTGTTTGGCCGTGGTGATTGTTTTGCTCTACTTCAGTCTCTGGAAGGGAGTCAAGACCTCTGGCAAGGTAGCACACATAGCACACATCGGGTAATTTTATTAATTTTAAAACCCAAAGTCTATTTTGTAATTCCTACCAACATCCTTCATATTGAGGATTCAGCACCACTGCATCCTTTCTCTTTTCTTCTTTTACTTTTATGTGTATAAATGTGCATGTGTCACTTTTTTTTCTCTTTCTCTGGAACTGTGTGGATATCCTGAATGTGCATATTGTTGTGTGTACTTCTTGTGGTACTCTCTCAGGTTGTGTGGATCACGGCCACAATGCCCTACGCGGTCTTGACTGTGCTGCTGCTCCGTGGAGTCACTCTGCCTGGAGCCATCGATGGCATTAAAGCATACCTCTCTGTGGACTTCCTGAGACTCTGTGATGCCAAGGTGAGTGCCAACAGGGGAGAGGGGGATGCAAGTGAGGTGATTCAGTGGGGGTCCAGAAGAAGAAAAACATGCAGCGTGTGGGGGGAAGGCTGAGAGCCACTTTAAAGGAATGCTTTGACATTTTGAGTTTTAGTCTAAAAACCTGAAAAGTGACAAAGTAGGGACTGCCTTAAAGATTTGCTTTACATGTAACACAATTTGGCTCACATCTGAACATTAGATACTAAGCAGCATTAGAAAACAAACACATACATTTGCTTTATGCCATTTTGAGAGGGATAACAGTGCATTTGTGAGGCTAATAAGTAGGCTTGCATTAAGCTTTTGGCTAAAGCTGTTGTAAAAACTTTTCGCTTTTAAGTATTTTTCTGAGAACTTGCTGTGCAATAGAGCTAATAGTCAAGGTGTCATCATTGGCTTTGCAAAAATCTTTCAAATGCCATAAATTATAAGCAGAAAAAATAGAATAATAGAAAAGTTAGAATAAAGAGGGCAACTGTGATGAAATTGCAAACAGAACTGAAGATAAGAATGCAAATGGAAGGGAAAGGGGTAATAAATCTTCAGTGGATACAGGCAAAGCACATACTTTTAGCAAGAGATGCTACGACTCTAATTTTCCATTTTTATCTCTCATGTATTATAATTAAAAAATAACAGTAGCATTAACCATGTGGATTTAACTGTTGTACTGATGTTTAACGTCTGAGAGCTTTTGGTTATTCTACTATACAGCCCAATTTGAAAATGGATTAAATATCTTTAGTGCTAAAGAAGCATTTACTCAAGGTATTAAAAAAAGAGAGCGAAAAAATGTTTTAGTGTATTCTCCTTAAGGTGCCACTTGTTATCACACAGTTTAATATCTTATCTAATTTCATAAGAGGTGTTAGGAGCTCAATAAGCTGACACACTGGACCAAAAGATTCACTTATGGAGAATGATGGAGAAGGTAAGACAGAGACATCGAGAGATGCATGGGAGCAATTGGAGAATTAGATTAGATAGATGCGCGGAGCAGTAATTTGCAAAATTACTCCTCGTATTCACAAGCGTCTTTCATCTACTGCTGTTGAATGAGTTTCCTGCAATTATCTCTAATAATGGCTTTTTTCGTCTCCTGTGCCTTTTGTTTGCCGCTTCACACAAGTGTGCTTGTTCTGTTGCTCCCCAGGTCTGGATTGAAGCAGCAACACAGATCTGTTTCTCACTGGGAGTGGGGTTTGGTGTGCTAATTGCCTTTTCCAGCTACAACAAATTCACCAACAACTGTTACAGGTAGATACACGCAGTGTGAGAGGCATGTGGGGATTCACGGAGGCATAGAGATATGTGGAAGTTGCTCGCAGTGCAAACCCTCACGCAGGTGAATTACAATAACCTTTGAAGCTCCTTGGAACCCCCTATGTCTTTGACACCATGCAGCGCAACATCCATCCGTAATACCAATCAGAACTGTCGCCCTCTTTGAAAATTATCAGCATCACCGCAGGAGCTTTTTATCTCTTCCTCTGCTTTCTTGTTTCCGTTTACTGACACATGACACAATCCACCTTGAGGATTCCTCACTAAGGTAAACTTTTGTAGAAAACTACATGACAAGGGCAGGTTCACTTTTATGTAGCATGATTTCTTTGCACTTTCTTTGTTTCTACTTATTTTTTTATTAATTTTGTCCCATAAGAGGATTGAAACTACCCCCTCTGTCTCATAATACAAGTTATTGACAAACTGATAGAATAATCCATAAAAACAAGACTCTTTGTAACAGGCGACCTCACAGGAGAAAGACATTGACCCAACCCTGACAGGCAGAGTCATTTAAGCATATGTAGATATCAAGTATGCACAGGCTGATGACCTGGCTGGATTTCTTTAATTCTTGTCACAGATGATTGTTTTTTATCTGATTTCATTGTTTCAGAGATGCCATCATAACCAGCTCCATCAACTCTTTAACCAGTTTCTTCTCTGGCTTTGTGGTCTTCTCCTTCCTTGGGTACATGTCCCACAAACACAACGTGGCTCTGGATAAAGTCGCCAGAGATGGTATGCTTGTCGTTTATATATA
>JAOWBL010000008.1:5590482-5608597 GCA_028564865.1 Zenarchopterus dispar | reverse complement strand
AATCTTAACTCTTTTAGCTTCTCTTCATTTGTCAATTTCACACTGCCTGGCTAAAAGAAAAAGCAATTCCATGAAATCAAGAAATCCAAGGAGATTGCTGAAAATAAGAAAGTTGGCTTAATAATTTTTCAGTTCAAAATTAAAACCTTGAAGGATAGTGATGAAGCATCATCTTGGAGAAAGAAAAGTGACTGGAATAAAAAATCTGGAATTATCATAATCAGAGATCACCTAATCACTTACATTGGTGAAATCTAATCAAATGCACTAAGGAGTTAAAATGTCTGTTTCAGTTTAAGTTGAATTAATATTTAATTACATAGGGCAACTGTCATTTTGTTCGTTACTATCAGCATAAAACAAAGTAACTTTTAATACCCATTTTGTGTGTCTTTTGCAACAACCCCAAATAAACCTTGCCAGTCAGACTAATGTCCTATTCGCATTGGGACTAGACCTGCAGTAATTCATTAATTATACTCTCATGTCAGTGGGTGAAGTCTGTGTCCTACTATAATTTAAAGACAATAATGTCTTGATGCATGTGGTGTCAAGTCATTGCTGTTTCTTAAACATCATTAAATTTCAAACTTTGACTTCATGTATGAATTAAGGGCTTGCTTCTTTACAGTTATGGAGAAATATTAAATTGGAACCATTTGATCCTACATGCTACAGTTGGACTTCCCTACATGACATATTTTAACAGAGGACAAGACCTGAAAATGTTGTATGTGCTTAAGTTTCCATGGAAACAGCAAACAGAATAATTGGTCTAACTGTAACTGGAGTGATCATTGTAGTAAAGGTTCTGTGCTGTCGGACCAGCGCTTGAGCTTGATGAAAGATGAAAAGTTTCTTACTACATGCTACGCATGCTACGCAACCTGTGTGTTGCTCTTCTGCTGTCTCTGGACACTTACTTTTCATGAGTATCCATGTGAAACTCAATGCTGATGAATTTCCTTCCCCTCCCAAAAAACAGAAAAAAAAAAAAAAAAGTTATATCATCATTGTACCCACTGCAATAATTATACTAGAAACCAAGCAGAAAATGCAGGTAGAAAAAATTATAATATTGACAAAAAAGATTTCCACATGCAAACAACGGACTTACTGAGATGTACATTTGCACAAGATTAAAATTATAACATGATATCCTTGTGTTTTGCTGAAATGGGGTGGATAATTTGAGGTGGAATTTTCCCTTTACAAAATAACAGACATGGTGCATTCACACTGGATTTATAACAGTGAAACTTAACCTCTGTAATGATTACAATTGACCATGGGTTTCCTTGTAACACTAGTCCTATGCAAATAAGACGTTTCTTTATCTCTTCTGTACAAAGACTTAGTCTGCTTCCAAAGCAACCACTGGCAAAAACACAGAACCAATCAGAGTAATGAAGCAACTGATGGTAACCATCTTGATTGTTATGGCTCTTTGATGCTCCTGTATGAGTGTATGAGTGATTGCATAAAGCCTGTCCTGACCCCAGTGACATAGGTTCAGTATGATCTGTACCAGTGGAAATGCCTCTTTTAGAGAGAATTTTCACTAAGTAAATGGGTGTGATTGGCCAGGCTGCCTGCATATTGCAATATGGCATCATGCCATCCATGATGCCAGAGAAAAATGAGTGACCGAGCAAGAGACCAGAGTAAATCTCCAAACCTATTAATTAAAAGATTCCACAGTGTCTCTTTAAAAGTAGAACTCAGTGCAATATTCACTTGTGAACCTAAGAGAATTTCATATGCTGAGTAAAAAGAGAACTGAAGGGGTCTGTACAAAACATCAGTGTACCCTTCAGAAAACTACTTATGAAGTCACCTGAATAACAGAATATGTTGAATGACCATGGATTTTTTTTTAAATTCCCTGATGACATAGACACACTATATTACACAAAGACAAGGCCAGGATTCTTAAAACTAAAACTGTGAAAGGGCGGTTTAGACAGTATGAGGCATCATGGGAAGGCTATCAAAGAGTCAGGACATTAACCCCACTAAGAATTTTTGATATGCCCTGAAGACGACTTTATACAGTGATTTGACTCTCGTATCATCAATACATGAAGTTGCAAAAGACTATCGGAGCTCTGGACTTAAGTAAATGATGTGGCATTTTATTAGCTTATTGAAATGATACTACAGTAAATGCTTGTCATGATCTAAGCTTCGCTTGGTCCTGAAAAATATTAGTGTGTGACTTATTTCTTTTGCCAGGCAGTTCATGTTGTATTCATGTTTTTGGCTTTTTTGATAGTTTTTTTTTTTTCCCCTTGAATTTTGTGCTCTTTAGGTGCTGGGTTGGTGTTTGTCATTTATCCAGAAGCCATTGCAACATTGCCTGGGTCATCAGTGTGGGCAGTTATTTTTTTCATTATGCTCCTGACACTCGGAATTGACAGTGCTGTGAGTATTTTCCCACACACTCCAGTGTTCAAACATTATTTGCCCCATCGTTTTTTGGTTGCACACAGTGGCTCAGATTCAAAGTGATGTCATATATTGAGTGTTTATCTTTTTCCAACAATACAAAAAGGCCCAAAACAACAAATTTAACCTGGCATTTATTACCCCTGAGCAGCAATCATAGTTACTAGTTTTTGTCTGTCTTATTTTTGCTCGACTCTTTGTGAACTTCTGACTGTCTTGGGTCCTGTTGTAGATGGGAGGGATGGAATCAGTGATCACAGGGCTCATTGATGAATTCAAATTCCTCCACAAGCACAGAGAACTGTTCACCCTCTTCATTGTTGCTGCCACGTTTCTTATATCACTCTTCTGTGTCACAAATGTAAGTTTCAATCTAGAGATGCCATTACTTCACATAGAAGTTTTCTAAACTTTGAAATTATTATTTCATATATGTTAATGTAATTTCAGCAAACTCCAGCTATACTGCTGGCCATATAACTACAAATATCTAAAAATGCATTGTACATCATATTTAGTATTTATTTATGTTCCTTTATTGTGCATAATGAACCTTGTATTAGTATTTTTCTCTGTGGCTTTTAGGGGGGGATGTATGTGTTTACTCTGCTGGACCACTTTGCAGCAGGAACATCGATTCTCTTTGGAGTGCTTATTGAAGCCATTGGCATCGCTTGGTTCTACGGTGAGAAAGATGGACTGAAGAAAACAGCAATGACAAACACTTGATTTATCTTTTTTCATGACCAGCAAAGCTGATGTTTCATTTAGTGACTAATGAGTAATCTTTTGGTATAGGTGTTCTCTGCTCCAACACATCCTAGTTCTATTAGATATGAGAATGCAGGCGCTAGAAGGTTTATTTCTACTTATAGTTTTGGCCTCTTCAATCTTCAACCAAAACTCTGTGCATTTAATGTTGGGGCATTATTGGCGTGGTTCTCACGAAATGAACAAATACATCAAATTTTGAGCTCTGCCAGTGTTGCATCTGTGCTCACTCAACAGTGGTGAGGCAGCAAATCAAGAAAATTATAACTGAAGAAAAGGCAATTCCCATTTGTCATGGGCAGGAGTCAGCTGTCTAAGAGCTGAATTGTTATAGTTGTGGATGGTGTGACCTAGTGAATTTCTCTGCAGATGACATCTGGCACTCATATTTCATTTGCCTTTGTTTTTGCTAGTAAAGTTAGCGACACGTGGTGTTGTAATTTAATTTTGAATGAGATAATGAGAATTTTTATGGATTGGAAACATCTGGTTGATCTTTTATGTAATTTTCCAGCAACTTAAAATAGAGTGAGAATCAGGCCTCTATTTTGAACAACCAACAGTCACAAAGTATGAAAAAGCAAAAACAAACAAACTTACAAAAAAAAGAAACAGTAAAGAGGTCTGTGAGAACAATTGAACTGAACTTCATTGTTGAGATTTTTTTTTTTTAAATTTCATATCTAGTGAGGCTGACTGTAGAGGGGTGAATAGAAGACTTAATTCAAACAAGGCCCCAGGCAAAGGGGTCAGTATATTGCCCTACTTTGGTGGGTCCTGACCTTGGCAAGCCAGATAAATCATGCCGAAGGCCTCCGTGGGCCTTTGTGGGCCTTTCTTCCCTATCCTTATGACTGCTGACCGGGACCCTTCACCTCTGACTACTGTGGTCTTTTGTTCATCTGTCAAATGCCTGAGTACATTTAGTTGTGCTGGATACCTGGTCATCAGTCTAGATATCAGCCTCTGGACTGAGAGATCCTTTCGCTACCACCAAAGGGTGGAAAAAAGACAAAAGTTACAGCTTGAAGGATGAGAGAAGGAAAATCATTTTGAGATTATAAATTTTAAAAAAAAGGGTTAAATAGCTGGGTTTTTTTATTTTATTTTTTTTTAGAGTAACTCAATACTTTTCAGTGTTTCAAATATTTACAGTGTAATGTAAACAAAGTTTCTGGACTTTTAACAATGAAAATGCCATCATGTAAAGGGAACAATATGATGATATATGTAAAAGTAGTATAAGATGTGATAAGAAATTTAAAGGATAAGGCTAAAATGTATAAGAGGGCTATAAGTACTCTCTATTTCTCTTTGTATTAGAATATGGCAGAATGAGGGGAAATTCAAAATATCCTTTGCATGTGACTTTTATAATAATTGAGGTATTTTGTGTGCTTTAGGGGTGGATCGTTTCAGTGATGACATTAAGGAGATGATTGGCCAGCGGCCAGGCAGGTACTGGAGACTGTGTTGGAAATTTGTCAGCCCTTGTTTCCTCCTGGTGAGTCATAGTAGCTATGAACATAAAAATGTTAGCATACATGAGGTTGAAATGAGACAGTGAATTTATTCTTCTTATCATTATCAATTATTTATTCCTTATTCATCTGGCAAGCGCGTCGTAAGGTTTGCAACACTATGGGGTTTGTTGTCACAGTTTTCGTTTCTAAGTTCTCCATTTATTCATTATTTGGAACAAGCAAGGACTGTGGACAGGTCAGTCCAGTATCCATAGAAAGTGGCTTTGCATTGCTTTGTTGAAAAATACATAAAGGTCACTGGAAAAGATGTCAGTTTGAAGGCAGCATATGTCTCATTGTATTTATCTGCAATAATGCTGCCATCACAAAACTGTAAATAACCAAGAGCCCTGATACAACCCCATACCATCACAGAGACTGGCCTTTGAACAATCTGGATAATCTTTTTTGTCTTTGGTCCGGGACACAAAGCTATTTCTCCCAAAAATTATGTAGATTACTGACTGCAATACACATTTCTATACTATGTTGGTCCATCTCAGATGCCTCCGAGCTCAAAGATGTTGACATGACACAGAAACTCATGTCACCTCTGTACAAGTTTAACACGAAGGCTTCTTGCTTGCATAGTAACATTTTAAGTTACTGTAGAGCTTGAAAAATTCCTCTAAAAGGAGAAATATGCAAATCCCTTCCAGGATTTTTTTTTTTTTTTTGGTAAACATGTCAGTAACCGTCTTCCACATTTGTTGGCAAAATTAAGACCATCTCACCCTGTCACAGATACTGCTTTTGTATCAAATCATAATTTCAGTTATCTGTTTCAGCTGTGAAACAGAAAAATCTCTTCCATTTACCTCTGAACTATTAATAAATTATCCCATATCCATATTTATTTTTCTTCTTTTGTTTGGAATGTGTTGATATTAACTTCGAAACATCTCCTTTTCATGATGCTTTTTTGAGCTTTTTTGTATTCATAGTATTTTTTTTTCTCCTCCACAGTTCATGGTTGTTGTGAGCTTCGCCACCTTCAACCCTCCAAACTACGGCTCTTACTTGTTTCCTTCATGGGCTAACATACTAGGGTGGTGTCTGGCCATGTCTTCAATGACCATGGTGCCTCTCTATGCCATCTACAAACTCTGCATACTGCCTGGAAAGTTTAGTAACGTAAGTCTGATCATTATGTTCTTAAGGAAAGTGAGATGTGAGCCATGTAAATGCTTTCAGTAGTGCTGTGTACTTGACGTACAGTTTTAACCCCTCTTCTGTAACAGAGACTGGCGTATGCTATCACCCCAGAGACAGAGCATCATCTGGTAGACAATGGGGAGGTTCGACAGTTCACTGTAAGTGTCATTTTAATCAACAAGTTTCTCCTTTCTTTTAGAATTTTTTTTCCATCACACATCTATCAATTGCACAGTTTGATGTTTCATTGGCCTGTTGCATTTTTGTCTCACAGCTGCATCATTGGCTGGTGGTCTGAGACCTGCAGAGAGCGAGGCAGAAAGAGTGAAAGAGAGACAGATTGGCAGAATGCATGCAGGGTGAATGAATGCAAGCACAACAAAGGTCTGAAGAGTTAAGAGGAAGAGAGCTATTTGAATTGGTCACTTTGATAATGGTGGTGGGAGTTGCATAAAAGTGCCAAGAAAAAAAGGAAAAAAATCCACAGAAATTGTATTGTTCTTTAATTTTAACAGTGGATGTGTGAAGCTGTGCATTGGCCCTCTCCACTGATTCTCCACTAACTGTTGAGTGGGAATCGGTCCAGCAGTTCATGTGGTGTTCACCCTGCTACTTCTGTAAATGCAAAAGTCCCTGAATGCATGCCATTCTAGTTTTAGCCTGCTAGATATCAGTGTGGGAAATACTCCCTCGATTTTCTTATATTGTGCAATCCTAACATTGACCAATGAAAGCCACAGGTGAAAAAACACAGGAAGTTTAATGTAAATCGCATAAAACGCTTTGTGGCTTAAAATAAACAATAAAATTCAATAAAATAAAGCCTTTCGCTGATGTTAGGGGCTTCACAAAACATTTTTATGCTCAAGTTTTATATTTTTTTATTTGCTAATAAAGTTTAAACAGTAAGTAGCCTTTATTTTGTATGATTATATTCTTATTAAAGAGTATGAAAGTATTTAGAAATCAAAAAATAGTAAATTGAACTGACTGCCACAAATTTCACTGAATCATGATGTCCTTACCAGGGCAGTTTATTTTATTTTTTTTCAAAGACTGTTATGATGATATAGCACTGTCAAAATTCTTGCAAAGCACCTGTTTTGGTTTACATCAAAATAATATTCAGGTTTTACATTTTTCTTTTGTAGGACAAATAATAAAACATTATGTGATTATGATGAAACCATGACAGCAGTAATATAAAATTGCTCACAAACTGATACAAATGCTGAAAATACATCACCAGGCTTTTGTTTTTCTCAATGAGGTTTTATGTTAATGTCATCTACCGTGTTTTAGATAACTAAATAAGGTGGCTGTAAACCCGAAACATGATGAAGCTGAAACTGCTTCATACAGTAGGAGCATGTCAACTTACATATCTTAAAAAGTGAGCTAAATCTTCACATAAGAAACTGCAGTGTCAGAACACCCAAAAAGGGACCGGAAAACAGAAAGAAGTCACATGAATGTTGCAAATGTACAAGTTTGTGAACCTGAAATGTCTGAGGTTGCCTTTCCATAGTATCCACAGAGCATTTACCTAACTAACCAGTATCAGTTGTTAATATAGATTATAAGAAAAGTAAAACACATTGTAAGAGTATGTTACAGTTGGTTACACAAGACTATTTGGGGGGTAGAAGTTGGATTTTGTTTGCAAAAGCCTGAATACTTTCAAAGAACCCTCTATATTTGACTTCATAAACCAGTGGTGAGTCATTATACACCACAAGTTAACTTTAACTAGTCACGTCGATGAGTCTGTTAAACACTGGCAGAATCCAGGTGGCAGGAGAAGAAATACTGCATATCTTTCCCATCACAAAATAAATAAATAAATAAAAAAATTAAATCAAGTCCCATTCTTTGATTCTATTTCAGTGATGCTACAGCACCAGTATTAACCTGATAAAATACATCAACTTGTGACTTATTACATCCAGCTTCCAGTGAAGATGCTGACCAATCTAATCTGCTAACTACTAACTAAAACTAGCTACTACTAGCAGAGTCAGACTATCTGTGACTGAAACGGGAAAATCCTACTTCTCCCAAGACATAGCAGCCTGGCATCAACCCTTTGGGGACTCTACACTGCTGATTGCTGAATTAAAAATCCCATTTCCTTTTATCAATTGATAATGGTTTGGCAAAATTTGTTACTTTTTTTTTTTATAATCAGTGGATTATCACTTCTGATAACTTGCGCCACCAAATTTATGTATCATCCCTCCCAGAGGCAGGGTTTGATTTGAAAGACAGAACTGTCCTCCACAGAGCATGAAGCTTTAATTTTATAGTTTACACAATGTTATTCTGTATTTAAAGACTGTTTAAAAAGCTGCTTTTATCAAAGTTAATTCAATAGTGTGTAACGTAATAAATGAATCAATTTAAATGATATTTCGATGTAAGTAAATATAATGTAGAGGGACTTGTGTTGTATTGTAATGTATGATATTGAGTTTTCAAGACCAAGAGATGTTACACTTTTATTTAAGCCTTAAGGTTAAGATGATAGCATGATAAGAATACCTTAGTTTTCACAAGATATTTCTGTTTTTATCAGGAATAATCTCCAAACAAGTCAGTTATGACTCATTTTCTTTCCTTATGGTACATGTAACACAAGTAAGGGTTAATGATGTCCCAAGTTGTATGCCTGTGCTGCTGTACTGTGCCTTGTGGTGTTTCTGATTGTATGATTTTGTTTTGTACTGTCGAATAAAGTATAGTTAATAAAATTATTACAATTAAAATGTAATTCTGTTTTCCCTTCAATTTGAAATGCAGTTTTCATTTCCTGTGCCTTTGGTTCTCTTTTAGCAGTATTTTGTTTTTTGTTTGTTTTTCATTATAGTGAGAGGAAATGTCAAAGTTTTTCTTTTAACACTTTTGTGCTGAAGAGCACTATTGACCTGTTATAGAATCTTGTGCTCCATTATCCAAAATAAGATATTGATTGTCTAGCCTGCACGCATATGTATTGTATATAAAAGCAGTTCATGTCTGTGGTCTAAGCAGAGGAAAGCCACAAACACAATATCAATGTGATGAAGACTCAGTGACTGAATGTTTCAAATATTGGTTAGTATGACTCAGCATCAGCATTGCTCATTAGATTAACAAGAAGATCAAAAACACTATTACACAATAACAGTATATACAAAAACACAGACCATCCAGATGGGCAAAAGACCTCAAATGCTTCACAGATACTATTTTAGGATGAATCGTTTCAAAGATAGTGACCACTGTTTTTATTATTTTGACCATGCCTCTCGATAGTCAGTGCCAGAGTTTTTGTTGTTTTGTTTTTTCTGTCTTTTTAAATTAAAGCCTAGTACTCAAATTTTTACTTCACTTTGGAAAAAAAACATATACCTGGGTTTCTCTGTAAACACAAATGTGTTTTAATTTTACTTTTTGCCAAACAAAAATCTTCAGCCATATTTTTGTTCTTCAGCCATTTACCATTGATATGCTTCTGCTTTTGCTTTCTGTAACAAGTGTATATAGAATTTGTAAATTTGAATGGTCTTCCCCTTGATGAAGAGGTTGAATATCCACTTGTTCACTGCTTTTTATTTATTTATTTTTTTTACAGTTTCCAATAATTGTCCACTCCACAATTACCCACTATGGCATTACTGATAGCTCTCACTGAAGCACAGAGACAGAAAATGCTACATTAGCATTTTGCTGCATCACGAGGACATATACTATTCCAACAACAGAAAACTGAGAGAATGTTTTCTCTAAACAGTTTTATTTCCTGATAATATGCATTTACTCTGATGAAGAGAAGGGTGATGTATAAATTTTGTATCTCTTTACCTTGCCTTCATTTGATGACAATGTTACTCCACAATGATGAGTGTTTGCCCTACAGATTTTCAAATGTTGTCAGGGTAGGGCAATTGCAAGGCAATTTTCGCCCTCCAAGCATACAGTTTAAAAGGTGCCATTATCACATCCAATAAACGGCAGCAATCATGTATAATTTCAAGTCTTCTCAGCCTTGTTGACACTGAAAAGACAGGAGTGAGGAAGAAAATGAAGTTTGTTGTTTTGAGGTGCTTTGCATTGTGTGTGATTTTGTCTTTGTCTTGACATTGTGTCAAGGAAGAAAAAGTCTACAGACTCGATGGTCATACATTATATAAATTTGAAATGTTTTTAATATACAAAAGATGCACTAAATACTCTATGCTTCACTTTATATTTATTTCAAACTGGCTTATATATTGTCATTTTGAGGTTTTTCTTACCTGTCACAATTATATAAGCCAAGTGTAGTTTCACAGCATAACGAAGGCAACATAAAAATGTGTATTTGCAATAAACTTTTTCATAGCAAAAAATTACCTAATCAAGCATGCCTGACCTGTAACTTGGTGTACACTGCCCTCTAGTGGAAGATAGACTGTACTACACGTTACTCTGATCTGATGCTGTGTGCATTAGATCATATCATTACAGAAATCATTGAACACGTTAATACATGTCCTCATCTTAAATTAGTACTCATTTAAAGTTTATCTATGCTAGTTATAGACATCCAAGAAATTATTTTTTGAAGAATTGTTCAACATAACCTGTGACATGAAACGTACATCAAATTACTTCATATAAAAATATATGATTAAAAAAAACCCTAAATGTCTCACATGTAAAAATGGTTAACTACTGCACAAGAGTGTTTTCCATTGTTCATAAATTAAAGTTCATGTAGGATTTTTGCCTCAAGGGTGCCCTCCATTGGTACATGTTGGCAAATCCGGATACGGTGCTGTTTTTTTTAATTTACTTTTTTTACTTTACAACCATTCATAAATTAAGCAATAAAGCTTTAAATTCTCCTCATAGTTCCTGAAAACACAGTTTAAGGTGTACAACAGAGAACACTGCTGTCACATTTTTTATTTCTAAATGCTTCATATGTTCTCATTTGGGAGCATGTGGGGCCTGCAGGCAGACCAGTCTGGTACTCTTAATTCCTGAGCCATGCCTTGGTAATGAGTATAGAAAGTGGATTTGCATTATTTTGTTGAAAGAAAAGTATGCATGGAGATAACATGATGCGTTAAAACCTTATAATTCCAGTTATATTAACATTAACATTTAATTCACTCTTAGTATCAAAACAGTTCTCAGACAAGTATAAATGACATTTGCCATGGCCACTGAGGCAACCCCATGCCATCACCCCTGTGACCTGCACCAAACAGGAAAAGACCAAACAGACTGTCATCAGCAACAAGTCCAAAAACCAGGATGATATGGGGCTTTACCATGGCTTTTGAAAAAGGTCATTTACACTTCTGTGATAATAAGAGTAATACACACAAACACTTTAAGATTTTAGACCAACATAAAATCTTCAAAATGACATCATTTTCACACAACCATTCAAAGCCACATTCTGAAAACTACAAAGACATCCGAGGAACAAGATGGTGCAGGACTGGCCTGCATGCAGCTCTAACCTGTCTGCAAAAGATCATGTGTGGAAATTTAAATATATTTATCATCAACATTAACGACCCCGAATGTGCCATCCCTTAAAACATGCTTGCAAGAAGAACGTGGCAAAATTATCAGGTGAAACCCTTTCACACCTCAGCGCAGGACACTTTGTCCCCATTCCCCACTTGACACGTGGAACAAAAGAACACACCATTTTCCATTTGTGCAACTTAATTATAGTTCGCAAAACAAACATGTTTTTTTGTCCCACTTTCAGGATGTCACTGGCAACCATTTGGCTTCCACTTGGTCTCTTGATGCCCAATTAACTCCTCAGATGGCCGATGCCGAGGAGTTGAAGTCTCACACATGTAGCCTTCGCGGTTCCTTCTGATCACGGAACTCCCCACGCATCATTGATCAAGTCGCGAACGCAGGATTATTGTGAAAATAAACCTTCTGCTCATCGTTTAATGATTAATCCAGACGGTTGAGGAGGCAACTTTCTTGTAATCCGTGAGAGAACGTCGCCTTGTTCCCATAGAGACATCCCAACAGGTGATCTCCCATGATGCCAGGGTTCCATAGTGGGGTCTATTACACAGAGCGGCTTTTACTGTCACCTGCTGCGCCGCGGTGAACACACACACACACACACACACACACACACACACACACACACACACACACACACACACACACACACACACACACACACGTAATATCTCCGCACAGTTTCATCCTCACTGTTCCTGCGTGCCGCGTCTTATTGCTCCACTCCACTGCTCCCACTAAACATTTGGCAAGCATGAAGCGGCTCCAGTGACATTATAATGGCCTTTAAGCGTGTGTCTGGAAATTTGGATCGGTCTGTTTTGAGTTTGTTATAACAGATATCTCTCGCTTGCGCGCCACTCTGCTTTTACGCACAAAGATGAGTTCGGAGAAGCCCAACTTTCTCACACAACCGGTGGTGAAGAGCATCTTCATGTACCGGAATGGTGATCCGTACTACGAAGCTCGCCGGATAGTAATAAACGAGAAGAGGGTGAGCAACTTTGACACTTTGCTGCGAGAGGTGACCGGCGGGATACAAGCTCCTTTTGGCGCTGTGAGGAACATCTACACGCCGAGAGGAGGTCACAAGGTGGACTGTATGGAGAGCCTGCAGAGCGGGGAGCAATACGTCGCTGCAGGGAAGGAGAAATTCAAGAAGCTGGAGTAAGACTTAGAAAAGTTTCCCCAGACAAACTTGTCCACTTTAAAGTGTTTTACGTTCAGTAATCGCATATGCTCAAAGATTATGCATGGTATTTGGAGTGACCCAGAATAACTCATGCAAGTAAGCTGACGTCCCCATTTACAGATTTGCAGATTTACCACAATGACTGTACACTCTACATGCACAACATTAGCTGACTGAGTCATGGTCTCCTCTTATGTTTATGTGACTCAACAGTTTTGCTTCTGTGCTGAGTCACAGCTTGAAGCAAATGAGATCAGCCCTGTAGAGAGGCATGCTCTGCCCTGGCCTAAAAATAAGTAGACTTATGAAGAAGATAATGAGATTTGTGAGGCCAGGTATTGATAGAGTGCAGTGGTGAAGGGATTGAGTGGGGGAGACATTGTGGAATGAAAACATGATGTTTGCACTCTGTAACACCATAATCCTGTAAATTTACAGTAAATAGCAAATAAAATATGAGGGTGCCCTCTGTTGCAGTACTTGTAGGCATCATCGTACTTCATCTTTCATTCACTGAGCTGTTCAGATTTGCAGACTACTGTGACATCAGACACCCAGTTCAGCGTAAAATTATCCTTCATCTTTATGTTGACCCAGCTTTGCATCATGGTGTATTTGCTGGTACGTAGAAAGTGGAAAGCACAAATCGTTGCCACCAACTGACAAAACCTACCCTCTGTGAAATGGGGTGGGGTGAAGTCAAATGCCTAGCTCTGACTCCTATATTTGGCCACTATAAGTGGAAAATAGAGACATGACTGAAAAGGGAGCTTTTGTAGTGCATTTTTGGGATATTTGGACTACAGCATGTCACAGAGATTTCATTAAGAATTTAGAGGATTATGTCAAGTTTTGGGAAAAGGCTGAAATACATATTTTTAAAGGTTAGAAGTATCAATAAAGTCCCATTTGAGCCTGATGAAAAAAATCATGTATTTTCATTTGTGAGCTTTTAAATGATTAAAATCAGGCTTATGTCTCTTTAATTTGCCATTCCAGTTATGTACAAATTGGCTCCAGAAAGAAGAGGATGATGCAGACTCTACCTGTGCAGGTAAGGATGCAAAATTAAGAAGAAGAAAAAACCCAGCATTCTGTTAAAGAATTGCATGTCAAGTCAGTGGGACAAGACGAGATTCTGTAGCAGTAGTACTGTATCCCTGCCCCATGTATTATCTCCTGCAGAAGTTGTACAGCACATCAAACACTGCATGAAACAATCATATATTCACTCAGTAATGTTTCCACAACGACCCAGTGGTAGGAACATCTATCAAATACAATCAAGTTGTTGCCTCATCAAATAATAATAACTGTGAAAATGCACTTAAAAAATCATTCATTTACATTTTTAGAGCCTTTTACTCCAATTATTTCTTTGAGGTCAGGGTCAAATGCCATGCTTTTAAGTAGAACTGTATGAAACCTATCATTTGTTACATTCCTGGAGTAGGGTTTCAACCACATCACCTTTGCTGCAACCAGGATTTTAACATTTGAACCTACCATGGAATGCAAGATACATGAGGATCAGGAACACAATGTGAAGATGTTATAAAGATACTTTTGGCCAAGGTGTAATGTTAAACATCCCTGCTCTGTTGTTGTCAGTGAAGAAACACTGTGTGGTTGCCTCCGTGGCCATGCATTATTGATTTATAGATCATAATCATCCCTCCTTGCATTTTTAATCAACAGGTATGAAGTCACAGTTATGGAGAGAACTGTTTAAAGCCATTTAACCCTCAGGTTCATCTATCATGAAAGTCAAACTAAGGTCACATAGAACACCTAAAACAGTTTTGGATTAATTTCATTTTTTGGGAAAGAGCGAACCGTGTACTGACATTAATTACTTTATTTTCAAAGTTTTGGTGATAGTCATAGTTCAGGTTTTTGCTGAGTATAACTCAGTAAGAAGAAACATATTTATCGTATAAACCTCAAGTTCTTGTTGCTGATGTTGCTGTGATTACAATGCAAGCAAAAATAAAGTATCACTGTAGTTTATAAGGACCCTGCAACCCAGTCAGTAACCTGCTTTATCAGCCCAGTCGGGTCACATTATGATTGAAAAGCTTTAAATGCGCTCTATGTAGCAATATCAATTTTGACCACGTGGGAGAAGCATATCACTAGAAAGTTAAAGTTGTGTCAGCTGCAGGTATTAGATGCAACAAAGTGGACTTATAGTGGGACAAGGTGATATTATAAGACATGCCAGAGCTTTCCCACTCATTAGTACAGTGTTGTCAGTGGTTCATCTGTCAACACAGCCCACTTGTATGCCCCCATGTGATCAGAAGGCTGGTCTCACAACATCGTGTAACCTTTCCTTTTGCTGTATTCTGTCCTGTCGGCTATGGTCTGTCAATCTATCCATCATGATGGCAAACAGCCAGGCTGATCCTTAATGTCGTCCCACTTCTACCTGAAACCCCTTTGTTACTGCTACTTCACACCTCACCGATGTCATACTGCCCCCATGCATGTCCCATACCACTATAACACACTATCCTGCCACTCCAAACTTCACCATGCAATAACACAATTCCTTCCTTGTGTTCTTTTTTTAAAGCTTCAAAAACAGTGCAACTTCCTCTGAGCTTCTCTGTACTTTTTGGTCAGCATTCCCAAAGCAAAAACAGCATATGTAGTGGTCTGTCTTGCTATTAAACCACATCATAAAGTATTCCATCAATATATGATTTTCCTGGATTTCTAATTGACAAGTCCAAAAACATGTTGTACAATGCAAACCAAATGCCCCATCATATCAAATATTTGAAAGTTGTGCTGTGTGGCACAAAAAAGAAGAAAGAAAAATGACAATGAATAATTATCAGTATGGATAATCTTACATTTTCAATGAGACCAGGCTTGAATAAAAACTATTTTTCATCATGTTTTGAAAAGAAATTCAACTGTATGTAAACCTGATTTAAAATAAAGACTCAAAAATTAACAGTTGGTACATCTAATTGTTGTTTAAAAAAAAAAAAAAAAGACTATCACCATCAAATCTCACCAGTGGTATAAAAAAACAAACAGAATGTTGACCCATTCCTCTGATTTGTCTGAAGACATGTCTTATCTTAATGAGGGGTTTCAAAATGAAAAACAGAAAAAATAATCCTATTGCCTGTATTCTTGGTCATGAAATGAATTACAGGGATTCCAGCACCAGTCAAACTGTGGTATGTTGGTACTTTCAAAACTATACGATTCGGAAGTGAAGGAACGACTCATTAAGTCTCAATGAAATTAAATGAATGAAAACTGCAGTAAAAGTTGGAGGTATTTTCTTTGGTTTCTTGGACTCTCACTTCTCTGTTTAGTGAAGGATCATGTGTTGATAAAAATTACTGTCAATAGAAGAACACATGTGTACATCTAATAACTCCCTTGCCACTGATCACTGCCTTGCCTCATTTGTTTCTGTTTGTTCCCGGTTTTGTTACTAGCTGAGTGGGTTATGCCTGTCTCTGTGGTTTTGCTGTTAACTGTGAAGTTAATGGACAAAATGCATTAAGTTTCTATGTTTTTTCAGCCTTTATTTGTGACTGAATGCACTAAATAATCAAGCATTTTGTTTATTTGCTTTTCTTTTTTTTTTTTGACAGAGACAGGTGGTAGGTTTATTCTGGTATCAAGCTGTCACCACTCAAATGTTTTAATAACACAGGAAGGACTCGTCAGTTTTTACATCCACACCTATCTGTAGTTTTATTACACCCACCCCTATGTTTTATTGATCATTGAGCAGCTCTATGTTCTACATTAACACATTTTGATGTTTTAACTATTTTGTTTTCCCTTATTTCAGGCCAAACCACTACCACAGAATAGAATCAGAGTCTCAGCTCGATTCCTGAAACCAATCAAGGAGCCATGCACAATATTGTATGTGGAATTTCCATTAATTCACATGAACTCTACTTTTGCTACAATCTCATCTTCCTGATGATGATGCCACTGATTCTTTGAGTTTTTTGTAACTATATGTGTTTCCTTTGCATAGTGTGGTAGCCAATGGTGATGTTTTGAACCCTGCAGTGAGGCTGCTGATTCATCGGAGGATGCTAGGACAGTTTGACAGAATACTAGAAATGATCACTGAGAAGATGGGTTTGAGAGTCCTGGGAGGGGTGCGAAGGTAAAACCACATGAAAACTGCAAAGATGGACAATGTCAGTTTGAAGAAAAACACCCTGTGTAACCCCTATGTTCCACTTGGTATAGAAAAGCCATGACATGACTGTTACTGTGTTGTAATGTAAATCAACCTCTCTATTCATGTCTTTAAATTAATAAATTACCATGTGATTACTATGCAATTTTTGAGTGATTCTCATGTGATATCGAGCCCTTTGAGTAAATTTGTCCTTTCACAAACCCAACTGAGAACAGTGGAAAACTGGCACTTTCTTTTCTGCTGGTACCAAGGACCTAAGGGTTTAACTTGCTTAAAACGCCGTGCCAATTATGTAACCATTTAACAACTTCAGCGTGACCTGTGAAAAGACTTAAGGCATTTCATTTTTGTTTTTACGCTCTAGTCTCTATACCTATGATGGCCGCCAGGTGGTTGATGGGAATAAACTGGAGTGTGGTCAGCTTTATGTGGCGGTGGGAAGAGAGAGATTCAAGAGGCTTCCGTACAGCGACCTTCTCTTCACCAAATCTCGAGGAACAGGGAGTATCAAAAGGTAAACTCTTCACTAAAAACAGAAGACAGGCTGCTTGATTGAAAATTTAAAAGGAAGAAATCAAAGTGGAGATTTGATTTCATCTGTTAGTTTTGTGGTTTTTAGCTAGGCTGCATTTTGAGAATTTGCATGAAATAAATGTAATTATAATGAACTAGATTCAATTAGAATAATTTGCATGTTCTCCCTGTGCTTACGTGGGCTTTCTTCAAGAACTTCTCCCCACAGTTCAAAAATATATGTCAGATTGTCTGTAAATCGTCCATACAGAAAATGTGTGTTTTTTTTGTCTGAATATGTTCCTCCAATGGAATGACATGTCCAAGGTGTACCCCTGTTCTTCACCCGGGCTGGAATGGGCTCCAGCAGATTCCAGGAATAAGATTATAGATAGATGTATTTAATTATACTTACTTTTGAACTGGTTTACTTTCTTGATAAAGATGAATGAAATTGCTTTGTTATGAACAAACAAAAGTAATTGTAAATAAACGAAAGTAATTAAAAAAACAGAACTGAAACTACATTTTTAATGGGGTTTTTTATTATTTATTACAGGATGAAAGCGTACTCTTTACCACCCATCTACAGACTCTCAAAGCAAAGTGGAAATGTAAGCATTTGAATTATATTTTAGGTTATTAAAATGGATGTTTTCCTTTGTGGTTATAGCAAATACACACACACACACACACACACACATATATATGTAGATATATATCTATATATATCTACATATATATATATATATATATATATACATATATATATATGTATATATATATATA
>JAOWBL010000008.1:5537542-5590382 GCA_028564865.1 Zenarchopterus dispar | reverse complement strand
AGGCAATATTGTAGAAATATACCAGCGAGTTGCAAATCTATAAAGGACAGAGACATAGACAAGAGTGGAACGTTGTGGCTTTTACACGCCAGTAATGATCCAAGCCTCAGAACAAGTGGATTATACAACACTAACAATGCAAACATGTTTAAAAAAAAACAACATAAAAACTAATTTCTTTCCTTTAAAACAATAAATGACATGAAACAATTGTGTATTGTGTGTAAGTATAACAAAAGACAGAAGTGTGCATTTGTCAGGTTTTGACATTTTATGCTTAACAGCTGGATTGTTTTTCAGTGTATCAAATCACCATAAACTTAACACCATCTGAGCCTCTCTGGTGGTAGCTGGCCATAGAGTCATTAAACGCTTTAATGGGACTCTGGTCAGTGACTGGAGCACACTTGCTGAGTGGCAGTGTTTTATAATTACCATTCAGAGTTACTGCCCACGTTGTTTTACACCCCTCCATAACTCAGGCATGTGCTGAGTGGATTGAATCAACAGGGTGTAAATATACAATGTAGTGCACTGTATGGTTATATAAAAGAGTGTTGTGTGGAGTGATTTAGCTCCATAAAGTAGCATTTCACAAAGAGATTGTTTATTTAATACATTGCTGCTGATCCACTGAAGGTAGAAGTCATGTTAGCAGCATTTTCTTTCGTGATTTGGGGTTTGCAAAGCAATACTTTGTATCCTTTATAATTACAGCCCAAAATCAGAAAAAAAGCTGTGGAAACATTGTCAAAATATGGTGTTTCAGCTCGTCTTGGTTTCCTTTTCCTTACAACATCTGTTTTGTGTTTAATTACTTTTTTGCTATTGTTTCTTCTGGATTTTTCTAGGATGATTTTGAATTTCTAATGTTGCTTTTGCGAAGTCTTTGTTTTTTGTTTACTTAACTTCAGTCTCTTTCCTGTTTTACCTTTATTGTGTCTGGCCTTCCCTCCCCATCTGCCTCTTCCTTCTGTTGTCTTCCCAGTGTCTCTTTTTTATTGACTCTCCTTTCTTTGTGTTTATTTTGCCTTGTCCTTCCTTCTTCTCCTTGTAGTCAATTGTCCCTCTGTTTGTCACTCAGCCTTTATTCTCTGCTTGTTTATATATATATTTTTTTTAATATCCTGCCTTGGTAGCAGTTTTTGTTAGTGAAAAAGTTCCTTGTTTCTATTATTTCCACCTCCCTTGTGTCCTGCATTTTGGATCCATTTCTTGCAAATTTTGACAGGTATGAAACATCCAACAAGTATTATACTTTTATTTCTTTGCAGACATATTAACTGAGTATACTTAATGTTTTTTTTTTTCTCATCAAACCTATTTAATTTAATATACACCTATTTTTGCATTTCAGGGCTGCAACACAGCTCTAAAAAATGTTGGTAGTCTTTAAAAAGGCCAATTTGGTGCTAGAAAGGAAGTGTAACAACAATTATTGTAAATGAGTGATTGTCTTAATGATTCTTCCAAAAAAAAGGTGTGAGTACATAATTTGCATATTTCTCCTTCTTCAATGCATGATAGCAAATGATTAAATGTTTAAATCAATCTGGAGGAATTTCAGTGTGCAAAGGGCACAAGCTGGACACCTGTGATCTCTGATCCTTCAGACAGCACTGCATACAGAATTACTTTGGGAAAGCTTTGTCAAGAAGAACATTACAGTGATATGGTAACAAATGTTTCTCATTTCTTAATGTAGCCTATAACCTATGTTAACCAACTACAGTGGTAGGGTTGACATCTTTGGCTCAGAGGCATCTGGGATGGATCACACAGTGGGCATGTGTAATGTGGTCAGATGGATCTTTTTAGGAAGAAATGAGTGTTGTGTGTGGTAGACCATCAATGAAACGGGTCATCTAGTTGGATTTGTGTCCCACCACCTAGAGTCCCTTTTAAATAATTAATGGTGATAAAGTTTTATCTCAGTGCCCTTACCAAAAGTTATTTACACACCTGTGATGGCAGCATTAATCCAAAAAAGCACAATGATATTTTAGAGCAACATATGCTGCCTTCAGGATTGCATCTATTCCATGCAATTTTTAACAAAACAATGCAAAACCACTTTCTGCACAGATTACAAAGGTTTGAGGAGGAAGAAGAGGGTACAGGTTCTGGACTGGCCTACCTGCAGCCATGACCTGTCCTAAACAGAAAATGTGTTAAGAATATTTAAAGGAAAAAAAATGCTGCAATAGTAATCCTTGGAGATATGTATTTGCAGGAAAAATTGGATAAAATCCCAGAATGTTTCTAGAAAGAAAAGCAGTATTACACGATGTTCTACATCCTTCTGGACCCTGTTGCAGGTCAGAAATTTCAAAATGGTGCATAAAAACACAGAAAATGAAGCTGGCAAAAAAAAGATAAAAAAAAACATGTCTTACCTTGAAATTGTCAATGAAATACAAGTCACTTACATAGTATGTGCAGTATATACAGTATGGACACATATATACAGCAGTAGCAGACACCATGATGTTCAAGTGTGGCATTTGCAAGAACACATTCTTTCCATTGTGGCCCAAAGGCATATGTCTGCCTATCAGAGGTTATAAAGCCTGAGTCTTTCTGAGGAATGTCAGAAACAGAAAATAAGTTGTATGAAATGCATGTTTTATGAAGTTGTGCTGATTAATTGGCTTTGTTTTGCTTTGGACTTCTCTCTTTTTTAAAAATACAATTAACATTGTCAACATACATCAAATGAGGTTAAAAGTAATGTGTACATTAGCTCTCATTGATTTATTTAATTTTTTTAGATATCCAGCGCTCTTTCTGCTCTCTTTCAGTTAAACTCTCACCAAGATTGTATTTTATTATCACTTAACGCCAAAGTAAGCCTTTAATGACACCAATACATTACCCGACTTGCCTACTTAAGCTTCAATTCATTCCTGCAACATGTGTAAAAAAAAAAAAAAGAAAAGAGAAAAAACTGCTAATCTCTTGTTGCACACCACTAGAAAATGGAGGATAACCTTGTTTATCTGCATTGTGCAGGGATTTGAGTAACAAAAAAAAAAAAGCGTGCTTTGTGGCAGTTTGGTGACAAGTATTTCAGCTTCAGGATTCATCTGAGCAAAAATCAAACAGCAGTAAGTCATAATATGAATGTGTTTGTAAAAAAGAGAGATGAGACTTCCATCGAGAAGTGGAATATTATCTTTCCATACTATCACTTCATCTTCAGTTTTTTTTATTACATTTCTTTAGACCAACAGTCATTTATAACTTTACCTTCCGGGATGATGGCAGCCAGAGCCATTTATGTGAGTAATTACACCCACTTACAGCTGCATCCTTGTTTTACCTCAAACTGATGGATGACATGTATCTTTACCCCTGAAACGTGGGTGTGCTCCATCTGTTTCTGTGCCAGTAGTGTAAGACAAAGTGTATGCAAGTGTCAAAATTAAAAAGGAAAGAAAAAAAAAGTCCCATACTTTCATATGTTCACTTTCACGTTCAGACAAAAAATGGTCCAATCATTTGCAATGCCAGACCTCAAAAGCACTGGATTTAATCAAGAGCAAGAAGCGGATATTCTAAATATTGTGTTTAATTTGATTTTGCATTTTCATGAGCCTGTGCCTCATCCTCAAATCACGTTAAGATGTTTAGAGTCATAGAGGCTCATCCACTGCTTGCTGCTCACTCTCAGTCATTTGGGCCTCACTCTTAATGAATGCGGCTGATTTCCATAAAATATTCTTAAAGAGGTCCGTTATTATTACCATAACGTTTCATCTCCCACCATGGCTAAACTTCAATCAGTTTTGCATTTGAAATGCATTAAATGTCTCCATAAACTCCTCTAATCGCTACCGAGTCATTTTTCTTCCTTAACTAGTATGTGCAGAAAGGGAAACTAATATTAAAGACATTAATTACACTTTTTTTCTATGGTCTTTTTCTGCTTATTTCTGATTGGAATTTCAGTCTCATCCAGCATTTCTAAACAAGTGTGTAATTATGTTGTTTATCAGAGCGTATAGTTGTATTCCTCTTATGATGTTTAGGGTTAATTACGCCAAAGCCTTTGATGCACACGCTCACTTGCAAGCTGAAAAGCCCAGTGTTCATTTTGCACTTCAACAAACTTGTCTTGCTGAACTGACTCCTTTGATAATGGTTAGTGTTCATTGATGCATAGTAAAACATCATTTAGTTTTAGACACATATTGCCACCTCACACAGGTTGAGTTTTTTTTCTTTTTTTTTTTTAATAGAAACTGATCTCATAGTTGTGTTTTCCTCATTTGGTGCTACCAGTCTAAGAGTTTTAGACTATTTTCCTTGCAACTATTAAGACAATATCAGTCTTAAGATACCAGCGGTGATTTTAATCACCAACTGCAGCTGCAGGAATGGTAATAAGGTTAACTCTTATCATATTTGAAAGCCTGATCATTAAGTTAACTTGTGAATTGTTGAGTGTCTCTGTATTGTGCAGCTTCATTGTGTAGGGGAATTTGTTTACTTGATTTCAGCAGTCTCAGGTGTTTTATTTTTCTTCACCACAGGGTGTCAATCTTGTGCTGTGTCCGTTCAAGCCCAGCTTTGCAGTTGCTAAATAAAACCAGAGCAATTTCACCAAGTCTCATACTGAAGAATGAACAAAACTCCTTCATTGATGTGAAAGATTTCATGGAGTCCTGGAATTAATTAATTTGTAATGGTCTGGGAATTTTGGTTTTGAGGTCTTAAAACAAGTAAAGGAACAACTAAGCTATAAAATTACATGAGGGAATGAAAACAAAATAAAGACTGAGGTTTTAAATAAAAAAGAATAATATTTATCAGTTTGGAACAAAAAAGCATTTATGTTCCCTTTCATTAAGTAATTATTTCTAACAGTGCAATGCTACAGGCTGCTTTTATTCCTAGTATTTATCCATTTATTGCTTTAAAGAAGCATCCAACTTTCTGTAAAGTCAGCTTAGTGCATTCTCTAATTTGAACTTTCTATTTCCAGACCCAGAATCAAAGGCCGATGATGGAAAAACAAATAGTGAAACATCTCAAGACCAGAAAGCTGAAGAGGTACAAGCACTTCAATACTGTGTATGACAAACCTTTGCAGTTTCTTGTCATTGTAAAAAGGCATACAGAAGATGCAGATTGTGATTGGTGTAACTGTAGTCTGTCCACTGGCTAATCACATTGTTGACTTTAGTCTTTATGAAAAGAACTGGACAACTGAAGGGTGGGGGTGGGGTGCTGATCTTATTTGTGCAGGATCTGACTCTGCCCAACTCCAGCTGATCCAAATATGGACATTTGGGCAAAACAAACAAATCCAGCAACTGGTTGGAACATCTACAACAAACTTCATTCACCACAAGCTAGCTATTTTAGCTTGGCCTAGCTCATGCTAATCAATAACGTTAACTGTTGATATCTTATGTAGCGTAACGACTGAATTAAGTTGAAGGCACGCAGTTGGCCTGTCTCCTCCTCTCCCTGTCAATCACTGGACCACATGTCATGTCGGTCAGATGTGGGCTGGTGTTTGAGAGAGCAGAGTGGGCGTAGGCCAACCTGTGTGTGAGTGTGTGAGTGCAAGGCAGAGAGAGCAGACCAAGATCATAATCAGCAGATGTGTTAGATGAGACTGAGGTACATTCTTAAAATAAAAGAACGGTATTTCTTAAGGTGGAAGTATGTCAGATGTGCACCACTTGGCCACAGCCGAATGAAAGCAGCAGCTACATCCACTAGATCTTCTTCATCTTCCTGCAGCTGCAGCTACAGAAGATGCAGATGTAGGCTTCTCAGCATGATTGCCATCTAGAAAATTACAAATGTTTCCACGAATATTCCAGTATATGAAACAATCAAGTTCCAGATGTTTGGAGATACTGGACATTCGCCATGTATATAGCCCTACAAAATGTATCAAAAGCTGCAGGATCTTCCACCAAACGCATTGAGATTGCCAAACTGCCACCCTCTGACAAGCAATTTTTGTGAAATAGCCGTAAGTATATTGTCGGTAGGTTCCACTGCACCCTTATGGACATCATACAAACTCTGTGCAGCGTGTTGCAGAAAATCACCTCATTTTCTCAAGCATCTGTCAGGTTGCTCTTGCCAATTGAATGGCAGCCATACCAAGATCCTACAAAGGCTGTAGGAAACTATACCCCCTCCACAAATGTCTACAAACTCCAGAATTCATACGAACTGGAAGATTTGCACGAACCCACCCTTCGTAGGAACCTTTGTGACCAAGGCTTTAGTCATGGTAGATCACTGGGTGAAGGTATCTTATTTACTGTTAGCTATCGGACCATCTAATCAACCTCAAAGAGCCCAGTCACCTTTGAAGTTGGATGATGAGTGTTTGTTCATGATTTCATCATAATGTCTCAAATATTTCTAGATAAAATTTGTATCTGTTGGATCACTGCTTTACAGAAACCTGGTGATGATGATGATGATGATGATGATGGAGATGCAAAAGCCACAGAGGAGAATGGTGAAAATGTAGAAGATAAAGTGGAATCTGCTTCAAAAGAAGATGTGTTGGCAAGCAAAGGGTATAATGAGAAAAACCAAGAGGAACATGGTGAAAAAGAGGGAGAAGAGAAAAAGGAAGATGATGAGGAAGATGATGAGAAAAATGATGAAAAAGAAGGAGGAGCAACATCTGTAAATGAGGAGAGGGCAGAGGAAGTTAAAGAAGTGAAGGAGGAGGTCACAGATGGAAGTAAGAGTGAGGTTGAATGTGTGGAGCAGGGATCTGGCGGTGCTAACAGTGATGAGATTCTAGACGAGAAAGACAAACCAGATGGAAGCCAGGCATCCTCTGAAGTTGAGAAGGACCAAGACAAAAATAGAAATGAAGCTCAGCAAGAGGAAGACATTGGTAACAGGGAGGAAAGCAGTAATGGCCATGTTAATGATGTAGACATCAGTAAAGAACAGACTGAGATACAAAATGGCTCAGAAAACATTCAGTCACATAACGAGACAAAAGAAAGTGAAAATGATAGAAGTAGTAGTAGCAGCAGTAACGAAACAGAAGATGGGAGTAAATCAAAAGAGGAAACTCTTGAAGAGGCAAAAGAGTCAGGAGAAGAAGTGAACAAGGTGAATGGCGAGGTGAGGGAAGACAATGAGGAGGCGAAAAATGAAGAGGAGCCAGAGATGAAAAATTCAGCCAAAGATGCCTCAGTAAATGGCGAAAAGGGGAATGTTGTAAATAAAGAGAATGAAGACAAAAACTGCAAAGACAAGGATGGGGAATGTGGGTAACACATGAATAGTATGGTGCAATAAACATCACTGCAATAACAATTATATTGATTTAAAGTTATGTAGATGTTAAATTGAAGATAGTTTTATAATGTTGAGCAGATATAATTTCTTTAATAATTATAAAATACGGCAAAAAAAATTTGATGAGACATGCTTAATAAATGAAAGCTGTTGTACTATATCTTTATTTTGATTTCTTTTTGCATTAAGGCAAGCTGTCAGCTCCCTGAGCCACTTTTTTGTTTCAGTAAAAACTGTCTGTGAAGCTGGGAGAAACAGTATAAACCTCAGCCTGCTAAAAATATGACTTTGTATGGTATGTTTGGTTTTTCCAAAAGCAAATCATACGAATGAATTTTTTAGGTAAGCATAATAATCAGTATGTAATGTTCTATCTGTTAGAGTAATCACCAAAAGATACCCAAAATGCAAAATAAAAATAAAAGTTTTGTTGCATTACATTTACAGAGTAGTTCCAAAATACATATCGAAATATTTTATCTGTCTGGTACCAAAAAATAAAACTAACATTTAAAACAGCATTTTAATGATTCACCAGCTTATTTTTGTGGGTGTCATGTTCTGTTGAATTTTAATCCAATTGAGATGTATCCAATGTTGGAAATGCCTCTAGTGTTATAACTGTGTCCTCAAACTAGCTCCCTCAAATATTCATGTACAGTTTTAGAATATTGTAAACATTCAAGCACTGCTCAGACCTTGCCCCAATAATTAACATCTATGATCTCCTCTCTGTAGCAGCGCAGATACTAAAATCTTAAAAATGAAAACTGATACCCATAGGCAGAAGAAAGATGATATATAGCCTTTTCCTTGGATCCTAAAGTCTATAAGTAAAGGCAGTTAAAGGGGTACACCAACACCTTTGGACTTAGGTTATCAACCCCAGAGTTTAATTTTAAAAAAAGGGTTTATATTTTCACTTTTTTTGTGCATCCACTTTAGTACTGCGCTAGCCTAGCTTAGTTGCTGGAAATGATTTGCCACACTTCACTTAAGTGGGAAAAATAAGCTTCTTAATAACTCCAAAATGTCCTTGTGTGTTCAATGTGATGTGTGCATGTAGAAATGACTATGTAAAATACCACACAGATGCATATAAGGAACTATATTTTGAAAAAACACCATTACCTGGGCCAAAAGATAGCACTATCGACAGGTAACATGCAATCAGAGTTTATGAAGTCAGTAAAATTTATCAGACAGCCAGCACATTTTTTTTTTTTAAAACCAGCATCCGAAACTTGATGCGTTACCAAATTTGGTCATAATTTGCAAGCGTTTTAGTCACTGGCTAGTTTAGTTAGTTAGCTAGTCTAGTCACATAGACTGTGTAGAAGAACTGGAAAAAGCCCTGTGATTTCAGCCACAAGTTTCCTGGTGTGCTTTTGAAGCCTTGTTTTTTTCTCTTCATTGTACTGTGTGGTTAAAACAAGAACACGTGGAAGTCTGATCGAGCCAGTCCGTCACCAAGCCTTCATCAATGATGGCAGCTTTGCAGTCCCCCAAGAGGTCTTGTTGCAGCTAGCAAGAAGCTTTTTCAGTTGAGCCACAGCAGAAAAGCTGCAAAGCAGGAGTCCGCAGGGGGACTTGCTGTTTTAATGTTGTTTTGGTGACGCCATTAGAAATGACGCAGTCTTGCAGTCCCTGTGGCATCGTCACACCTGGGTCTCAGTGGACAAAGTTAAACAATTTGAAAGGACAGGTAACTGGAGGATGGCTCAGGTGGAGGAGCAGGGATCCATCTGTGTTGAAAAAAAGCTAAAGTGATAACAGCTAAAGTTTGGTTTTTCCAGCTGACAATCAAAAAAATTACACCCCAAATTACACATACATTTGTTGCTTTTTTTTTTTTATAATTTTACATGATGCACTTAAAACAACTCAGGGGTTGACAGTTAATAAATGGATTAAAAAATGTTTGCAAATCACTTTAACAGGAGCAGTGAAGGTCAAATTGAGATCTGAAACATATGGGAAGTTTCCAAAGCCACATTGATAGTTGTAGCCTCTTAATTCTCTCATTGGCCTGCATTGACATTACTTATTTTGTGCGTCAGTATAATTTTCGCTTGTATATATGTCAGTCCATTGCTGTTTTAAGCAACTGTTCATTCAAAGCACACATGTCCTCAGGGACACTATTGGCTTTAAGGATTTTTTAGGGGTTTTGGGCCAGATTCAGCCTTCTCACATTTTTTACATTTCTGGATGATGCCCCTATGTTTTTAATGACTGTGTCAAGTAATAGTTGTATATACAAGTCATGTATACATTGCATGGATACCCACATGCAGATAATAAAAAGCTGTGAAGTGATCTCTTTGCCCTTTTCCTTTCTAATAATTGAAGAACTATAAAAGCTGAAAATCAAGATATAATTTTGCTGACAATTAGAAACAAAACTTTCATTTATGCCTTTCTTTTTTTACCTTTTGGATGTAAAGTTACTATTAAAAAAGAATAAATAAATAACCAGAGCCATCCTGCAGTTTAACTCATAACTGGCAAAACTGTAGTTTAAATTGCAAATAATGTGAAGTGTGTGAGACATTTTCTAAAGCATCCATGGCTGAGTTAGTGTAACAGCCTACATTGAGACATCTAAATTTGATTTGACCTATTTCTAAATCCCTTCCCAAGGATAATACTGGTCGAAAGAGTGTGTCTTTTCTTTCATTCAATATTTTTCTTTACTGGTTTGCCTTAAATACAGTTGCATGAAGTCACTAGAAACTGGCTCTCCTTGTATCTCTGCAGCTTTAAAATGGGATTTACACCGTGACTATGTCTGTGAGTCACCACCCATGAGACATGGAGAACATGGGTGATGGGGAGGGTGAGGAAGAAGAAAGAAAGCAAAGCACAAGAGATACACAGAAAAGCAGTCTGGGGCGGGAGCAGTGGTGAGTCATGAGGCCTGAATCGTTGAGATGATGATGCTCCTGATGCTATTTCTGGAATCAACATTAATTCCATTTTGTCCACAGGCCACTCACTCTCTGTGTGTGTAGGTGTGTAGGGGGGATGCTTAATAAGGTCTTGAAAACTCCCCTTACTGAACATAAATATTGCAAATTTGTAACAACTGCTGGTGGAGCATAGCAGAAAGTTGGACATTCTCCTTTAATTGCACCTGTCTACTTGCAAATCTATCAGTAGTGGTTTCTTAGTTCTCCTGATGTTTGTGTTTTAAAAAAGCCCTATACAAACAGCACATGGTCCTACAAATATTCTGTGTATTTCACAACCAAAATATCTTTATGAATATCAGTCAGACGAAAACCTATATCTGCAGACACTAAAGCTTTTCATATGGTTAGTGTCATTTGACATGATTTAAAGCATAAAGCTGGCGATGGTATAAAAAAACATTGGAGACAAACAAGAGTAAAACAAAATAAGCATTTTACCCATGTGAGAACTCGGCTTTCTATTTCCATTGTTAGAGTTGTTTGGTGTACAATTAACCTAGTATACAATATACTACATGCTGTGAAGCTGAATGATTTCCCTTTTTCTTATTCACTACGAATAATTAAGCAATTTTAAAAAAAAAAAAAAAAGCTTTTTTTCCCTTTAATTTTAGCTTCTCTTTCCTGGATCTCTGTTAAATCCAGATGAGAACCTAAAACAGTTTTCTTCACTTCTGAAAGGATTTAGCAGGATTTACATGTTCATGAATATTCTCGTGTTTTCTGTAGCTTTAAAGGGGCCAACCAACCGAATCACCTAACTGATGCTGTGTGATTCTGTCACTGATTGTTCCTACAGCTCCAAAAGTAAGTCTAGACCACTGCCTGGTGTTACGGCAAAGCACAGGATGTAAATTCTACCCTGAAAACTTTAAAAATAAGCACTTTGAAGTCAGACTGCAAGTAAAGTTGTGGTTCCCAAAACTTGAATTAGAGCAGAAGTTTCTCCTCTTCTTTCATGGAACTAGGTCCTACTTTAGTTTCAAAAGACAGAAACCCTCTCCACATTTAAAATTAGCCTCAAAACTTCCAATTTTGAAAAAGCTTGTAGTTTGGACTGGTAGTTAAGACTCAGTGCTTTTGGGCATGAGATGCATAACAATGATGGCTTCATCACTATGTTCAATTTGAACATGAAATTCAGCCATGAAGACACTGATAGTTAATTTATTGTTGTTTTTGTTCCCCACTGCGATATTCAGACAAGATATAGAAGTGACCCAGAAATCCACTCTGCATCATTTCACTACATGCTAAAACTTCTTGAGCAGTGAGTTTTAAACTAGTGAGGGTTTAACTCTACTACAGTTAAACCCTTGTAAGAGATGTCTTCCTGTCAAAAGAGAGTTTGGAAGACCGTTCCTGTAAAAAAAAGAGATATTTCCCAATTAAATTAACCAAAATTTGGGTTTTCTGTCGTCACTGTGTAAACAGAACTAAAATGAGATGAAATGAAATTAATTATAAAAGTAACACCACTTTCACACTTATTTGAGCTGTGAATATGTCCTTTTTATTGTGTTCTTTGAAAAATAGACATACTGTGTATGGTCACAGATGTACAGTATTTCTTCCTAATTCAACAAGTGCAGTGTTTTTTTGTTTGTTATCAACTGGGAGAATTCACTGATACACCAGGATAAAGTAAGAGCAAGAAGAAATTAGATAAAAAAGATTCAGAGGGAAAAAAGATGTTCGTTATAGCTATGAAACTGCAATGTATCATGGGTTAGCAGGAAATTGTAACTCAGCACATTCAGTGATGACTTTACTAAATTCCTGATCTTCCTGGAGCACTCGTCCACAACAGTTTGTTTAACAGTGTTGCTTCTCTTTGCATTTTATTGGTTGACTAATTTCTTTGAAAGCAATTTGTTTAATTTTCATTTAGATACTTCTTTTTCACTTGGGACCAAGTGATTTAAAATGGAACTAGTTAATGTTTCATATTAAAAGTAGAAAGGCAAGAAAATGAAGGTTACAGGAATGATGTTAAAAGGTCAACTTACATGAAGCTCTGTAGTCAGGACAGGAGTTCACCACCTGAAGCATAATTTATTGATCTGGTGATGAGACATGCCTGTTCCAGGAAAAACCTGCAGCATTTATGCAAACCAAGATGTGTGTGGCTTGATCGTATTAATAATTTCTACTATAAAATGGTTCTGACCAGGTACAGTACACTATTTTATGTTGCATTTTTGCACAAATAATCCAATATACAAACAAAAAGAAAGAGGTGAAGAAAACACAAGCACAACTTAAAGTGGAAAGATCACAGTTAGTTATTTAGAGCATATGTGTAGACACATTTTAAAAAGCAGCAAAACATGACCACTAACACCTTATTGTGCTTGTAAGTTAGAGTTATTGTAAGCCAGACTAACCTGAATGAAATAAAATCCAACCTCTCTTTGTCTAGAGATTTTTCTCAGATACAGAACTAAGCAAATCCTCTCATAAAGGCTTTGATTATGATATATTTCATCAGTTTGGATGTGTTGCACGCTACTCTGTTCGGTGAGAGCACCTATGTCATTTCAAGTTTTGTGAGTGAGAGCGGGAAGGATGCCATTAAGCATCTCTGAATCATGACAGAGCGACCATTAAAGCTGTCAAAAACAGTTGTGCTGCTCATCCTAGAGCTGGGTGTGTTCTCACCAGCCGTCTCTTATGTAACCTGTCTCTCCTGATGTCTGTCTCTTTTACTGTAGCCTTGTTCCATCTTGCTTTTTCACAGTAGCATCGTACGGTGACAGGTAACTAACAAGCTCTCCATTCAGAGTGCTGAAAAATGTGCACGCTTCAGGTACAGATACATTTGCTTCTAAATGTTTGTAATTGCCACAGGGAGTAAAATGAGACAATGGAAGGGACTGTGTAGGGAAGTAAATGTATGAAAAACTGATAATATTTTTAAATGAAGCAGTCGGTAAGCTGAATGCCTTATTTGCCCTATTTGGAAGATAAACTGCAAGGCTATGCTTTTTTCTGTCTGGTTCAATTCACCTTTAATGCATCTTCCTTCACTGTGTCTGCTCTCATCTATTGATCCTGTCTTGTTTACTAAAAGAAAGAAGGTCAGAGGCCTTATAAGAAAAGGTTAGTGTAAAATCTGCCCTGAAATTCTCTTCTAGTCATCTTCATGTCTCATCTGATCTGCCACTGTGAACCATAAGCAAACCAAAGAAACATTTATAAGCTGAGATACTATTGTACTACTCTTTACATTAAGATTCCCAGCTTTCATCATCAGTCTTTGGATGAACTGCCAGAGTAGATGATATGGAAGCAAGTGTTCTCAAATATAAACACTGAACCTCTGATTTTCAGACAAATGATGAGTGCTATAAATGCTACTTTTGATCATGTCTGAGAATATGGGCTAACTGCTGATAACTTCAGATAAGAAAGTAACAGATTCCACTTTCACAAAATGTGAATTCACCTGAAAAGAAAAAGTCCTTTGGAAAAGATCATGTTCTTGAGTGGAGGTCCTCTTTTAATTTGTTTCTGGTTTTTTTTTTCTATTTTTGTATTCTGTAAGTCTACAGTGTCTTTGATGATGACAATAAATCCTTGTTCAGTTGCTTTAAGTCATTAAAATCAAGCGTGAATGTCAAACATGGTGAATGAATATAAGAACCCAATACTGTCAGTCATGTAAGCTGACCTTTCAAAAAGAGAAAGTGCTCACAAAGATCCACATACACACACACATTCACACACAGTCTGCACGCCCATCGATTTTCTTCTGTCCTGCAGACACCGATCAGGTCTCTGATTTTGTGGTCACAGGTTGGATGTTCTGCACTTTCGAAAGAGTGACGGGCACCTTTCCCTCTCCGGGGGTTGGTGTTCTCATTATTGGTGAACCTGTGACATAAGCAGCAACAGCTAATAGGGTGTTCACTATTCAAACATGACAGCACTCTCACATCTTCTCAAATTTGATTTTAGCCATTATTTAAGTATGTGTGAAGTCAGAGAAATGGAAGACACCACTTTACCAACTGTTGCATGCAGATCTGCCAACCGCTCCTTAAACTTCTGCTGCAGATACAGTTCCTCTTTGGAGTAGCTTTTGGCAAAGGCAGAGAGCAGAAGACCGACAGCCATGGAAATGCCGCCCACACAGAAGAGCACAGCACCGGTCAGCTTACAGACATCCAGGGCTCGATTGAAACTGACGGCATGGCTGTTCAGAAAATAAATAAATGAAAAGACAGCTAGTTTATAACATTAATTCCTTAGCCTTCAAGTACCATTTTGTTTTCTTTTGTACACCTTTCCCCCTTTAATTTCCAACTAGATTCCAGTTCATTCAAACACATTTAAGGCCTAACAGATTAAAGATTTTTTTAAAAAAAAGGTCTTTGTTCTGATACCTGTCAACAAAAAGGAGATCATCTTCACCGAACGCTTCTATCCTGGCTGGAGTTGCATATCCCACCAAAAGAACAATGAGGCCAGCAAACAAGATCAGGGTACCAAACGCGAGACAGACCTGTATTGGAGGAGACAAATGATGTACATCTGAATGATCTGAATCTGAATATGCTTTAGGGAAACCAAGAGTTGGTTTATTTGCAGATGATCATTAAAGTTACTAGAGAGGAGATGGGGCTTTCTTTGAGGAACTGAAGGTTAATCTCACCTTCCAGAGTAAAGAGCTCCACCTGCCAGGTGATCTCTGAATCTGAAAATCTTCATCACGCTCCCAAATAGAACCTGTGCATTCCTCATAAAACTGTGAGAAAGGAGTACATATGGATGTATAGGTGTGTATATGTACACATACACTGTTGGAGAGGTGCTTAAGTGCACACACTTATCTGCACTGTTACCTGGTGTAGGTAAGATCGAACTCCATACTGCTGGTAGTTTCCACCGGCTTGAGCTTGCTCTCCATATTCAGACCCACAGATCTCTGAGCATGAAGTCATCCTTCACACCTGTCTACTCAGGAACACACACATGACTTACAATCATTACATGAATGCATACATGCACACTCCCTATTAAAAACCACCTACGCAGTTAGTCGACAAACTCCGTCTAGTTTCCAGTCATGCATAAACACGCATTACATGCATTTATGCATTCAAACATGCACAAACATTCATTGTACCCTCACACATACTGCCAAGTTATGTAATATTGTGCTGAAAGCATGGCTGCCTCAGTACATTGAGATTAATGATGTATCCTCCTTATCTTCTGTTGTGAAACAATTTGGAACACCTTCATTCAGCATCACTTCAGCTACTAAAATGCTCTCTACAAAAGTTATTACATCTCAACCATTATTACCAGAAAACATCATGGACCTGTGTGTGTGTGAGAGAGAGAGCTGTGTGTGGGGCATGTGTGTATGTTTAATCATGGAACGATAAAGTAAAGGTCATGCTTATAAATCTCTGTAGCCCCACACAGAAGTACTTTCAGAAATAAATTTTTACATGAGATATTGTGTTTAGATTACGTTTTCCCATACTGATATCACCTCAATGACATCATGGCTGCTGTGCAAGATGCCCAATTGTCTGCTGTGTATTATAAGTAATGCATTATGTATGGTATATTCCAGTGTGCTAGCTTTGAAAATTAAAAACATGACATGTAATGGCTTTGGACAGATTAACTATTGTTTTGCACCAGGTGCAAATTTTAATTTGTGGTTAAATTGTTAATGTCTTTACTATCAAAGTGTTGCACTGAGTCAACTCGTGAATTGCATGGACATGGTTCACAATTGTGTTTTTTGGCCTAGATCCATGTATGTGTTGGAGTTTTCCATCCAGAGCTGAAAATTTGGTGTGAAAATTTGTCTGAGATATTGAACTTTGTGTTTTTAATTCACTGTAAGTGGTACCATAATTTGCTGCTAAAAGAAAACACATCTCACATGTAAAGTTTGATGTTCCTGTGACAGTTCCTCCAAGGACAAACCACAGTTTTGATCTTCATTTATGTAAATTTATTTGGAATCACCCTCCAAAAAATGTTATCATTACACATGGACAACCAACCCATCTTCTGATTTGTCTTGATGATACAATCTCATGTGAACAAATTACATATTAAACTAAAATAAATAACAGCTGGTTATGCTTGTGTTTGGATATCTGAGCCATTTTAGGACTTTGCCTGCAGTTCTGAACAATTCCATCAACATGATTTATTATTAGACCAGCTTAATAAACTTGCTCTATAACATGTTGTCCACTCATAAATAAAAAAAATAAAATAAAAATAAAAAATGAGGGCAATTACTAACAACAGATCAATATTGAGAGCCTGCACATGTAACAGCACATTCCTCACACTGAAATGTTATACTTCTGTTGGATTCATTTGATGTGTTAAATTCTGTAAAAAGCAGGTTCATTATTACCAATTCTTAATATTTTTTCTACAAAGCAGCTTCCTCAGAAAGATTGACAAAAGTCAGATGTAAAAAGTCAAATAAAGAAAGTCAAGGAAATTGTTGCAGGGCTCCCCATGAAACAAAACCCTGTGGCTCAACAACTTTTCTGGTTCATTAAAAATATTCTTTGCGTAAATTCAATAGTTCTTCTATAAAGTCAAAGGAAGCAAGTGTAGTTGAACAACCTTTCTAACAACCTTATATCTAACACCCTCAACAAACACCATGTCGGACTAATAGTTACACAATTTTGTAAGTACATAGAAGTAAACAATAATACCAAAGCATATTTATTTATTGATGCAAGGTCCTCCTCATTTTCCTCTGATTGTGCTTGCTGATGTTTGAATATTAAAGATGACACATCTTTTGAAGTTTTTAGCCAAAATGGGCTGTGTCTGACATTTAAATAAATAAATAGATTTAAAACACAAATGCACAAGGTATGTGAGGACTGCCAGTGCTGAAGTCAGTAAACATAACATGGTTGCGATTAGTGAAATGGAACATTAAGATGAGGCACACTGTTCCCTGCAACCTTGTGTTAATCATATTAATGCTTAATTTGGATCCAGTGAGGACTCTCATGAACATCCTTTTTTTTTTTTTTTTGGCCTAAACTCCCTTTACTAATATCTGATTATGTGCAAGGCAGCTTCATGCACAAGTGAAAAAAACAAAACAAAACAAAACAAAACAGAGACAATAGGAAAATGCAACTGACTTGCTTTCAGAGTTTTGAATCTTGCTTAAAAGGAGTGCTGTATATCAGTGGGAGGTAAACCAAAACAATGAAGCCAAAATAAAACTGTGAAAATGGTAAGATGGGTTCACAGCTGATAAACTTCCATGCAGGTAAGATTACTGTATTTTGACACTAAAATCATGCTCAAGTGAGATTAAATCTCTAGATTTAAATAAACTTGTAACATCTCAGCAAATCTTGACCAAAAAGAGGTCAAAAAAAAAGGAAAAAAAAGTTATAATGGATTAATGTGACAAGATAATCAAAATCAAGATGTCAGTCCGCACTTATTGTAGTTGGACCCCTCTTTGTGTTAAAATGACCGCTGAACCTGGAGCTCGCGTGATGCTGAGCGCCATTACCGTCATCCAGCCCTCAGCCATGGAGGAAAACACACAGACGTAATGCGTGACGCCAGTCTGAAAACAGCATCATCCTCTCTGCTCCCCACCTCCCTTCCCACCGTGAGCTGCAGACGAGCTTTGCTATTAAACTTGGAAAGGTGAACTTTGCATCGAAGCGGGTCGATCAATGTCAGAAACATCTGAGAGAAGCGCAGAGAACCCCGAGCCACGCAGTGACATCAGTGGCCCCGGTCACGGGCGAAGTTTCAGTTCATTTGATTGGAATTGAAACGACGCCCGGAATACACTTGTACATTTAGATTGGAGTAATTCCGTCTGTTACATGATAATAACACGAAGTTTACTTGAAATTATTTCACACGTGGAAGCTACACTTCCAAATGTGCACTAAAATTTGACGCGATGTGCAAAGGTGACACCGTTGACTGCATCTTTGCTTGTCTTCAAGCTGTTAGTACAAAGCGTCAGTGCAACTGTCATCTAAGAAAATAATCAATACCAATTATGCATGAATGACAAAAAAAATAAAAAAAATGAAATTTACCTGACATCTAGCAGCTCGGAGGGAGATCACTCGCTGCCGTTTCCTCAGCCGGGTCCCATCACTCTACACTCACCTCTCTCTCCCTCGCATCCCATCTATGATTCAGAGTTTCACGCTCTGTACTGCGCAGGCGCGCCATCCATGACAACATATGATTCATCTGGGAGTATAAATAACCAGGCGTGAGGAAAAGCAGAGAACCACTTTCATGAATGAATAGATAGATAGATAGATAGATAGATAGATAGATAGATAGATAGATAGATAGATAGATAGATAGATAGATAGATAGATAGGAATGAAATGAGTAGCATAGCAGTAACTGTCAATCATCAAAAAATGGAAAAAGACACAATTCACATTTCAGGATTCCAGTCACATTCCAAACTATTTTTGAATCTACCGGTGACGTACCTTGTTAGTCACCATCTCTGTTCCTCTCAAAGACAGTGTGAGTCAAGGAAAAGTCAGAAACAAACATCAAGACCCAAATACAGAAGCCTTGTTCAACAGCTGAATGAATATGAGTCTCCTGTTGAAAAAAGTGACTTTGATCATTAAACAAGTAGTACTTCAGAAGGACGTGAACATTTTGTCTTTTTAGTTTATGATCTTTTAGAATTTATTAAAAAAAAAAAAAAAAAAGTCCCAAAGAAGTAAATTTGGCAACTCCTCATGCTAATTTCCATCAATCAGAAACCCCTTTTTTGTTGCCACTTATGTGTTTTTTTGTAGTTGTTATTTGGGGGATTTTCCTCCATTTCCTCAAGCAAAATATTTCTCCTCTGGCGAGACACTTGGGCTCTCTTGAATATATATTGAGGGAGTGGTTTGTGAAATTTTAGGGTATTTGAGATCAATATTCTGTTCATTTGCAGCTTTTTACAGGTGAACTGTTTGTCTTCAGAATTTCTTGGTACTGAAACCAATCACCACTCCATAAGTTCCTTCATCCTACTGGCTACATCACAGTCATAAAGCACAATAACAATTGAAAAGTAAAGTGTTAAACTGTATGCAAATGACAATACAGCTATTACTATAAAAAGACCATTTGTTGCAAACTGTTTAAATTAGCTTTTTATACATTCATAGTTAAATATTGCCTGTTATTGCAGCAGTCCTATCATTTGGATTGCAACTTTAGACTTTATAGAGTCATGAAACTACATTATATATAACATTTTCTAAAAACGTGCAGAAAATTTGAGAATTTTGAATAGGCTTCAATTGTACTTTTATTCCTTTCAGATTCTGGTTATTTTCCTGCACTGAAGGACTAAGAATCGCAGGTGCCCAGCTAAAGGTTGCAGCGTTCCCCTCTAGTTTTCTTTAATGGGTCATTAATATTTTGCACTGCTGTGAGAGAAACATCTAAGAGCCTTCCAATGTTTCTTTAAACAACATTTCACATTATGCAATCATTTATATGCATATTTCTTCTGCCCATCTTTGTTCCTCAAAAAACATACCTTTTGGTGAGAATGATTACAACCCAAAAAATTACCCTCAATTTTTGGCCAGTGTGTAGCAGGCCTGAAGACAGATAATGATGTATATTAACAAATGAAACTGACAAGGTAGAAACATGCAATTTATTAAGTTCATGAGAACAAAGTAAACTTTTTTCCATCCTGCTTCAACTTTTTTTCTGATTCAGAACTGAAGCAAAGATAGATTACAGATGTGTTTTAAACCATAGAGATTCATTCCCAGAAGAAATAGTGGGCTTTTCACTTTAATTTTGAACCATTTGGATCCATTAAGTATGTAAACAAATGTAAGCTCTGTGATCGCTGATTAAATGGTCAACAAAAGTATCTCTGTTGCCATCATTACATGATTTCTGCATTTTATATCACATTCCAACATATCAGCTCTCAGCAGAAAATATTCCATTATCGCTCCCCATCCATGTTTCTCTCTGTGTACAAGCTGAGCTTCTCTGAGCAGAGAGAAGCAGTTTCTATGGCGACGTGAAAAGGTCACCTTCAGGAAGTTCTCTGTGCGTGTGCAGAATGCCAGTTGGATAATTAGGCTTCCTGTAATGACTGATAACAGACCAGAGCTCCTCAGAGAGAAAGCAGTGATTAGGTGGGTGGGTCGGGGGATTATTAGTCATGGTGCAAAGAAACAATCAAACATTTATACTAATGGTATTCCACACTCACACACTGTGTGTGTCTCTGTTATGTAAATCTATGGCAATACTACAGAGATACTGGTCCTATGTACAGCAAAGCTCATGTAAAACACTACAATCAATGGAACTGAAGTAAGAGCAATGCTACATGGCTGCCTGTTAAAATAGTGTGACCTCTGTGAGCAGGGCTGCAGCTAACTCCTGACAAGATTCATCTCATGTGTGTACTGGTATGACAGCTGACTTCAAGGGATATTATTGACTGAATAAACATGATCACCACATTAAATCTGCTCCAGAGTAAGAGGAACCTTTTAAAACTTTAATAACAAAGAAAGAAGAAAATAATAATCCAATGATCTTATAGCTTTAGACCTCCTAAGTGCATCTCCTACTCTGATCTCAGTCTCATATGCCCTTCTTTTTATCATATTTAAGCACATTTAAGCACATTTTCTGTAAGTCTTACTCTAGGCCTAAGCAAAACTCCTAATCATGATGTTTGCCATCATTTTTCTTTTGAATGAAAAGGACATCTTTCTTTATCCATCCATCCATCCATTTTCTATACCCGCTGAATCCATCTACTGGGTCATGGGGGTCAGCGGGAGCCAATTCCAGCCCATTTCAGGCAAGAGGCAGGGGTAAACCCTGGACAGGTTACCAGTCTATTGCAGGGCCACATACATAGATGAACAACCTTGCAAACTCACACTCACACCTACGGGCAATTTAGAGTTCTCAATCAGTCCTAGTAAGGTTTTTTAAAGATCTGTCTGCAATTTACCTTAACTGTATGAATCAGGTACAATAGAACGCTTCACTACGTACAGAGAAAACAAAATATGCAAAAAAGAAAAATGCAATAGAAAGACTTCTTTTAAAATAACTTTAAAGACTTCTCTATGACAAGCTGAAAGAAACAAAATTACAGTCCGGAGGGTTCCTGATGTGAATGTAAAAAGGCTATAGTGACCTCAGCAATGTTCTGTGTCATATTTTTTAGTATGCCATACAAAACAGGAACTTAGCCACCTCACTTTTAGAGTAATTAACTGGACTTTATGCATTATACCAGGGAGTAAACATTATAAAATCTAGAAGTTCCTCTCATATAAACTCTTTTACCATGAATTTTGTCTGTCTGTCTGTCTGTCTGTCTATACCAGGGGTGTCCAAAGTCGGTCCTCGAGGGCCGGAGTCCTGCAGGTTTTAGGTGTTGCCGTGCTTCTTCATACCACGATACAAGTGGCTGTGTCCTTGACAGAATTGTACAGACCTTGATGACAACCTATTAATCACCATTAATTAGAATCAGGTGTGTTAGAGCAGGGAAACCTCTAAAACCTGCAGGACTCTGGCCCTCGAGGACCAACTTTGGACACCCCTGGTCTATACCACTGTAGCAGTCAACCAACATTAATTCCTGGTTGCAATACTGACCTCTAGTGGACTTTATGGGATCTGCATTTCAGTAAATGCAAATACAGATAAGACACACAAATGTGAGAATTAACCAGATGTCGTTTGTCTAGCCAGATAGCCGTTTATCTGTGTTTTGATACATAAACTCTTTCTCCTGCAAGGGTGTGCAAGAACTATTTGAAATCTTACATTATTTATTTTTTTGCTGAATATGTTCCACAACCAATGGCAGGCAGAGGAAATACAAGTTAACTGTAGGTGAACAGTTAACTTGTAAATTCTCCATCTAAAATGTAATCTTTTCTACAGTTTCAAGATTTCTTATCCTCATATAAGTGATTGATGAGGGGTTGCTGTGAAATTCCTCAAATGGCACAAAAGGTTTGACAAATTTTCAATTCATAAGTACACACGATGCTAGCCATCCTGTAATGGCCTTGCTCTCCTCTCTTGTAGTTGATGATAGATGAGAGGAAGGAACACCAGATCTATCCATCTCAGGAACTTTAGCCTTGGTGTTGGTGCCCATTTGTCATTTTATCGATTCCTCCGCCGTTCTGCCATACAAGAGCTGGAAGCTGGGACTTTCCACTTGGACTTGGATCATGCTTTATTTCATAAACCACTGACTTGAGGGGGTAAAAAGTGTTGCTGTGATGGAAGTGATCTTTCTCTGTGGAGCCAAAGCTGTCACAGTCAGAACTGTACAGACATTAAATCGTGGCAACATTTACACAGTACTGAAAAACTGTTTTTGGGGAAAAAAAGTATAACCTTAAAGACTTAACATAGAATTGTGACATTTGGAGAAGTTAATTGGTAAAAATTAAAATTCAGTACTATGCCATCTGTCCTATTTGGAGTACAGGAGACAGCGGAACATTCATCTACTGCTTGTGATTCTTGGATTTTCTAACTATGGCAAGCAAACTTTAAATAATTTTGAGTATTTCTGTTGCAGTAACAGACAAAAAAAACTTAATGATTCAAAATGTTTATCGGTGATGTCAGTATTTAAAACCAGTCACTATGTGCATTGCACTCTTATTAGTGTCAAGCAAAATTAGGTACAAAGCTTTTGTCCAACATTGAATCAATGACTTTTTAATACTTCCCAGTAATGGGAGGTCAGCCAAACAATAAAGTGTCTGTTTTGATCGCAACTTGCTGTCAGACATTACCTCACAGTGGTTCACAGTCATAATAACATATTTCTGGATCTGTTGTCTGTTTGTCCTGTAGTGATCTACTGCAATCCCCCATTTTTTAATTAAACCATTTCCAGGATTTGCACTCAGTGGACATCATTCAGTGGTCTATCAGGATTGATGTATGGGCCAGTGCTGTAAATGTCTCTGCTTTGCTCTCCGGCACAACATCACTTATAAGAGACACGCTTTACAGCTATTAATCATGCTGGATCACACCCCACAGACTCTCTCACACTCATATGCTCTGCTTTACCTTATTATTGCCATACAGGTAAAAAACGTGGGGAATCCAAATGTTGAAAGTAGTTTAGAACTGCTTCCCCAAGGGATTTGCAATACTTTTGAAGTCCTTTCCTTTAGGGTAAGAAAAAAATTGATAAGAGTTGAGGTTAAAAATTAAAGATGGTTTGGAACAGTGTAGGTTTAAGATCTAAGTGCACTGGTATGGTTGTGTGTGTTAACACCCCTGCTCCCACCACCACCACCACACACGCACTACTCTTACTCTTCTCTTCCATGGCTTGCAATTCATCAAATTAATTATAATCAGGTAATACTGTCACAGAAAACTAATAATAACGATAATGATGCTACACAAGATATTATATTGCACATAGTTTTTTCATGTCATATGGCTTATCAAAGACCATTTTGTCTATAATTTTGGTGCACATAATCAATATTAACTTAGTTTTGTTGTTGTTGTCCACACTGAGAGGGTCTTTGAAATGCTGGAAGCAAGAAATGGGATTACCAGCTGTGGAGTGAAATGGATGTGGGCATTTCTATAACTTGAAGAACAAAGTGTTTGCTTTTTTATTTTACAGTATATCATAAATTAATTTTTAATTTTGGGTGAGTTAAAATTTGTTTTTGGGAGATTATTTTTAAACTAACACATGCACTAACTCTGCTGTCAGAAATCTGAATGAGATTTTTGACAGCGCTTTCATGATTTTGTACACATCTGTATAAATGAATACAAGTTAACTGCAACTTGAGATGGCTGGTATCTTTTAATGTTTTGTTTGCTTTGTAGTTGATAGGTTGAGGTTGGATTGAACTAGAATTCTGATGCAGCACACTGGCCCTGTTTAGATATGTTACTCAGATGTGTCATGGGTGATTAGATAGATCAAAGGTGGGAGTAAATCCTCAGGACAAATGTTAAATATGGAGACACCTATATTTCTGCCCATCACAAATGTGGGGGTTTTGCTGTGTTGTCTTTAACGTGACCAGGATCACCATGGTAACATACCCCAAACACATGACCTGACCGAGATAAGGTTATGGTCAGAGTTTTGGACTGGATCATCCGTAAAAAGTGCAATAATTTCATTCCTTTCCTTTGTACTTTTGCATCTGCTCCTCCAATTACTCTCCTCCTCCAGCTCTAGCCACTTTCTTTTTGCCTCCTCCCTCTTTGTTCCTCACATCTATGTAATTGGTCATTTAAATGAAAAAGCCTCAAATTGAAGGGTTAGAGTTCCAGATCTCTCCATTACACTGTGTGTGTGTGTGTGTGTGTGTGTGCGTGTGTACTGGGGTAACCCCAGCCCCATGGTGATATGGCAGATAGTCTCCAAGGGAAGTCCTTAATAACAAAAGCATGTGGAAGAGGCCTCCTTAGCTCTATCTGTTACCCTGGTTACACGCTTGCAACTTGTCCCTGTTTGTATAGAATACAAGTCTGCAATGTGCCATTAAGTATTTTGACAAATTGTGCAGGTCCCTGATTTAATAGTTACTTAGCTTTAAACCTGATACCAAGACAAGTATTCCCAGTTTTTAGATGTGGTGTTGAAGATCACAATTTAGATTTAGAGTCTGAACACATAAGAGTGTTTGTCAGTCATCGGGAGCCAATGAAAACTTAACACGTCTGACCAAGTGCGCATTTGTGTATTTGTGTGTTTAAAACCATGCATGTAAATGTGTACAAACAGGATGGCTGGCAAACAAATGTCACCACGTGGCAACAGCCAACCACGCTTCACTTCTGGCTGTGCCAAGCTCTCCAATTACAGAAGCTCACTCTGCCAAAAGACTTTTTTTTTCCTTCTTCTTCTCAATAGATGGAATGACTGGGCTGCATCCTCTGACACACACACACACACACACATCCACACACTTTTTTTTCTCACTGCCTCTCTTTTCGCAGTGCACCTGCCTCCCTGCTCTACAGGCCAGCTCAACTCCTATCAAAGGAGCTGAGCACTTTTCTTCCAAAAAGCTAATCCAACACCTGTCTCCAGGCCTTATAGTGGGAATGGAGGACTGTGTGCAGTGTGAGTGTGAATGCAAAAGCAAAGTGTGTAGAGTGAAAAAGGGAGAGTGTGTGTTTTTTGAGAGGGGGAGACAGCTTGTGCCTATGAGAGATCAAGAGCAAAAAAAAAAAAAAAAAAGAAATAGCTTGTGCAATGGCTCTTTTGTCTGAGGATTTGAGAACTGACATATGGAGACTACAAGCAGACTGTATTCTTTTCAGTGGTTATAGAGCAATACAGGGACATTTGGGGAGGTTTTATTTTGCAGGGGTCAGATTCACAGTAACACAAAGACTGAGACAGCTTTTATTTCACTGTGAATGTCCTGCTTCTCAACTATTCAAAGTTTATTTGTGGCAAAGATGACAGAATTACCATAGACCCCCAATACTTCATGCAGCAACAGTTGTTGAGAAAACATGTTACAAGAATTCAATGTTGCTAATACTGTCAAGACTCAGTGTTTAAGTGTTACAGTCTGTCCTATCACTCCTGTTGAAAAGCTCTACTTGTCACATGGTTCAGTTACAATTCAGTTTCTGCCCTGGGCTCATTCCTGTCTCATCCTGGGTTTGTGCCCCTTTGAGTCATATTACTTCTCATGTCACATGGGAACTCAGCTGTAATGAGTTCTAAATCTTAGCTGTCAAAGATATGTTGGAAACTGATACATACTGCTCTGTGTACATAACAGGGACAGTGTTGTGGCTCTTCTTGTTCTATTTATAAACAGTGAAATATTTAGCCTTTTCTTCTTCTTCTTCTTTTACAGACTTTAATTTAACAGGATGACTTACATCAGGACCTCTGAAGATTTGCCTCCAGCAGCAGGAGTCTCTCAAATTGGAAATTGGAGGTAAAATAAATCTAAGATTGCTTCTCATCCCGTAGAGTACCAGAAATGGCTGCAGGGGAGATATTAGAGTGAACATGGAAGGCAGGGATGTGGACGAGAAGAGGAAGAGAGGATGGAAGAAAAAGGCCAGGATAGGAAATAAACAGGCAAGGTGGGAGAATAATTGAGAGGAGGGAAGGAGATAGCGTTAATGGAGCTTTATTCACTTTGGCCATCGGGGCCTGAAATAGTCATTTTACCAGCAAAAGGGCACTCCCTGAGTGTGAGTGTGACTGTGTTCAAGTCATTGAGGAGGCATAGCTCCCAGTTCATGTCAGCACTTGTAGGACTTAGATTTATCAGCATGTGGGGATGTACACATGTTTATGCACTCCAGTATATTCCTCCACTTTTCAGGAAAAAGCAGGAATAATTTGCTACAACAGCTATAGCACATTCTCCTACTATTAAATTATTTAAGGTACTGAAAATGGAACATTGTTCTTTTTGTTTGTTTGTTTTTGTTTGTTTGTTGTTTTTGGGGCAGGGAGTAAGAGGCAGGAGGAGATTTTCACATGTGCAAAGAACATATTTTCATTCCCAAATCTTCACATGCTTTTACTAAATCAAGAGTGTTCTGTACCGGCTTTCTACACCTTTACCACCACTTTTCACTGCACAGGGAACAGTTTTATGACTGCATTTTGCCTCTGATAGGAAACATCATTTCACAGTGCGTCCTTATTCACAAGTAGCCCAGACCCAATTTCTCATTACCAAAGATTGGTATTTGGTCACCAGAAGTTTCACACTCAAGTTGTGTTTTTTATTTTCATGACTTTCGCACATGTCCACTAATGGCAGCTAATAATTTCCATTCATATCTGAAAGGCATTTTGTTGGTTCTTCTATAGAAAAACAGCGTTCTTCATTGAGGTTTGCTGGTATTTGTTTATGCACAGCTCTCTTAATGTCCCATGGTCAAGATCTGGACTTTGACTTGGTTCTCACAACAACTTTTTTACTTTAAAAAAAAAACAAAAAAAAAACAATTCTGTTGTAAAATTGCTGCTGCATTTAAGATCATTGTCCTGTTTCATGAATCAAGTTTGGCTAAGCTTTACCTGTCAGACAGATGGACTCACGTTAGACTCAAGAAAACTTCAGTATACACAGAAGTTCATGGCTGACTCACTCATGACAAGGGATCCAGATCGTGCAGCTTTAAAACAAGCCCAAGTCATCAGACCTTCACCACCATGTTTCAGTGTGCATGAGACCAAAGTGCATCTCTACCTTTCGAATAACAAATAACATTTTCCAAAAGTCTTGTAATTTGTTCAGATCTGCTTTTGCAAATCTAAGTGGTGCAGCTATATCTCATTTAATAACTAAACAAACAATATTTGTGTGGCCTTTGTCTGATTGTACTGACAGGAACTCCAAAACATTTAACATGCTAAATGAGGCCTGTAGAGTCTGAGATGTAACTTCTGGATTTCTCTGAGCATCGTCTGCTCTGATCTTGCGCTGAACTTGTTGGGACATCCATTCCTGGGAAGTTGTGTAACTGAATATTTTGTTTTTGACAGCTTTGGCTGAATATAAGAGGATTCTTAAGAGGATGAGTCAAAGCAAACATACCAGATAATTTTAAATTAGTTTATTAAGTGATCATCATATTTGAACTAACTGTGTAGAACTCTTTAGCTTTATTTGTTATTGCAAAATCCCAGAGAAGGAAAGATGATCACAGCAGCACCACAGGGGTGGTGCCAGGATGCAGAATCCTCCCCTGGAGCAGTTTTAAATCCCTGTGGAGATGGGGATTACTGTGTTTTCTATAGAGAGAGATGAGACACATTTATTCATTCAAATTAGGAAAAGCATCCAAGTCCAGCGCAGATGATTTATAGTGATCTTCCTACTTGTTTTTAACAAGTATCATACTCTAGGGGAGATTGTCACTCCATAGACTAAAGAGTATTTTTGACATGCAGTTGCGCTTTTGAACACTTGCAAAATATTCAACTTCAAAAACATAATCACCAAACTTAATGCAAAACAGATAATAATTGGTTGAAAAAGGTCAAAACCCCACAGCCACCAACAATTTTCAGAGAATTAATCTGACGAGCTTCAACACTTTTAAATCTTAGACATTAGCTTCGAAAACTATGTCTGCATGTGTAAAGGATAGATCATTATATAATAAATTGGTAACATCTGATACAAGTGTTAAAGAAATAACCCAGTGCATAAAACAATTACCTTGAGAAAATGAAAACATAGTTTTTTTTGTAACTAGAACAAACTAATTTATGATTTTAGTGTTGATGAGGCAACACATTTACCTTCAAGACTTAAACCAATACACAATCAGATTTGACCTTCCCTTTAAGCTAGCAGTAAAATGCCAAAATAATTCTATTTACCAATTGTGACTTTGCATCTGATGTACTCATCCATCTGTCACACATCCATATGCATGCGCACACTCTTTGATCTCTAGAATAAACATGCTTCTACCGTCTTTTACTTCTTTGACCCGCACAAACATATGTCCTGTCCCAGTGCACACTGTTCATGTGTGTGCCCTTCCCTTCATGATACACAGTTGCATTGCTTTTAGTGTCTTAGAGGTCATTGATATTCACTTTTCTATCACATACAGTAGTGGTGCCTTTTGGATGTGGCCAACCAGAGCTATAGTAACTGGAAGGAAGAATAACAAGGAACAGCTCAGTGTTTTCATTCTCAAGCTCACACACACACAGAAACACACCCACACAGACACACACCCACACATAAGCCAAGCTGTTAAAATCATATCAGCAGAGGCTCAGTGGATTAGCATATCTGGGAAAGATAAAGAAGCAGACGATGGTTACTTAACTTTGACTTAATGTCCCCCATCTGCCTCTTTCTATCACTTGCTCCCACTGTCTGACTGGCTTTGTCGTTGTTTCATTTTGCAGATCTGAATGGCTTTTTGTTCTTGCTCTTGCTGATTTTGTGTCACTTATGACGACCTGCTCTGGTGTTTGTCTTCCCACTTGGTTTGTCTGCGCTCTTGTGTGTATATCTCATTTTTTCCTCCTGTACTCTTTCTCTCTACTTTTGCCAGATGATGATCTCACTGAAAGTGCATTCCAATGAAAATACATTTCTTATCATACTGCACCCACCATGAGGCTGGGGATTATCTATTTGTGCAGTAAAACTGTCTGTCAGTGCACACCACCAACTAACACTGCAAAGCAAGGACATCTACTGGAAAGTTAATTTTATAAAAATGCACGCACATCCATATACAAACTTAAACACTTCAAAGAACATATAATGAAATAAACAAGAAATATGTACTCCTGGAATTACAGTGAATTTAAACACACACACACACACACACACACACACACACACACACACACACGCACCATGTGTACAGAGGAATGTACAATGTTAAAGCTCCATGCTCAAGAAATGTCATGGCTATGGCCACGAGATAGTAAACCATGACATTTTATTCCCCGTTTTTTTTTTCTTGGATTATATAGATAAGAACATGATGGAAAAACTTAGCATGGTGTCTACACAGCATATCAGCAAGATTTAGATGGGATATTTTTCCCTTACCTATTTCTCGTGCATGTGACAAATTGCTTTTCTTGACATTAAAACATTTTTTAATGGTTTATTCTGTATCTAACTGGGATTTCAGAAAAAAAAAAAAAACAGCCACCACATTGCATCAGTTATATGTATCATGATGGACTAAAAATAATCTTGAGTATGATGTTTATACTTGTACAAAGTATGGTGCACATAAGTTAGCAATTGTTGTACATTTATCCATAAACTATTGCTTATTTTTCCAAACTACTTTTGTTCACTGTGGTCAAAAAAGAAAAGAGGGTGGCTTCTTTCTCCGCACATGTGAATTAGTGTGCCCATTTTAACATGTATATTGGTCAGTTTCCCATTAAAGTTCTTCTGAATTAGATTATGTCAGTCATAGCTTAATAAAAGATTTGTATTTAAAAGTCTAACTCAGTGTAGTTAACCTTCTCTGATTGCCTGATTATGTTCAGTATTCCAGCTGGACACCAATTGCCAATGATAATGAAATCAGTCCACATTACATTCCTCAATTTAATCTTGTACAATCTGGATAACAGTGATCCATGGATATGAATGAACAATTTGAATCAATCGCAGTTCAAAATGTCACAGCCATAGAAAATCACACGGGTGACCCAGGACTGATGGCTGTGAAGCCAAATGCAGTGAAACATATGAATCTGTACTTTGGAGTAAATTAGTGTTTACATTTGTCAGAGCCTAATGGTGCCATTAGTGCTCTCATTGCCATTTGCAGCCCCACAGAATTAATTCATGCACATGGCTGCTCATCTCAAAAGGTTACACACGTGTGCAGGTCCAAACATACATTGAAAACGTGCAGTCTGTAATATATTTGACCATACTCTGCAAGCACATGGATATTTTATTCAGCTCACTGTAACCTGTCAGTGTAATGGAGATTTGCTCGTTACTGACCACCTAGACTGTCTGTCAGACTGAGTCCTCGGGGTAACCTGTTACTTTGAATGCTGCTGTTGAGAGTAATTCAAACAGATAGCTTCTTATTAAAGCAGGCTTGGTCTGTACATGTATAAAATATTGTGTTTCCAGGCACACAACAATGTTTGCGAATAAGTGAAGATGCAATGAATTTACTGGCTAGCTTTAGAATAAACCTAATTACATAAAAAGGCATTTCTTCATACACTGCAGTGCACCTGTGCTTGCACACAGAGAATCAAAAATGACTTTTAATTTGATAATATAGTTGTACATCTGCACTGTTACAGAGATATATGTTAGCATGCTGCATGTAAATGTGGATAAAACACGTAGTTTCCTTGACATGCATGCAAACATTATAAACATGGCAACAAGTGGGAGTCATTGTCGTTTATTGAATGATTTATAGACATAATTTCCAGTCGGGTTTACTAAATGTATTTCATTAGGGGCAAAATGTTAGAGTTTTGTTAAATTATTTTTAAAAATTGAGGATAAAATAAGAGTAACTCAATTTCTTCTTGTTATTATGCAACTAACCAGCTAAGCAGACCTATATTTTGTCCACTCTTAGTGCTCTATCTTCCATTCTTTCCCCTTCTCCTCTTCCTTTCCTTCACTTTCAAGCTATCTCTTCATATCCCTGAAACCCCCACCCCACACTTAGTTCCTTTCCTTCCCTCTTGTTCTGTCTCCCTTTTCCAATTTTCCTCAATGACAGATCCCCCACCTGCCTCAGATAATAAGATACACCTACAGGCCTGCAAGACTCATTCCCTCTGCATCCATCACGCCAAGAGTCACATTACTGCCCTTTACAAGCACCAGGATGTTTTTCTCCTTAATTGTAGCCGTATACATACCTCACCCCCTCCAGTAATAATAAATGGTCTTGTCCTCCATTATGGCCATTAGGGAGCTCACACTGAGAGTAGCATGCCGCCCACAGTGAGGAAGGCTTGTTTTCTCTTGGATGTTGTAGCCAAGCAGTGGAACAATGTCTCTCCATTCTGGAAACACATGTCAGTATCCTGACTGGAAGGATGTTGCAGATATGGTGTGTCTCTGAGCAATTCTCTTTCTTCTGTTTCTTTCTCACGCAAGTAAAATGAAACAATAGGTTGAACGGGAGATGAGGAAATAAAATACTGGGTCTCAAGAGACTGAGTAACACACATCATCTGTCTGTAACCAGATGTCTCCGAAAGACAGCCAAAGTCGATACAAGAAAATAGAGGTACCCAGTCTGGGCAGAAGATGGCACTATACTCCTATGACATTGCACAAAACATGCTTCACAGTGTAGATTGAAGAGTGGGATGGTTAAAAGTATGCATGGACATGCTCATACGCACAACAAAATAAATATGCATTTTACAGTGGCTGCATTAACACTGTCATCACCTTCCATTTTTTTTTAAAAAAAAAGAACTGCTGCAAATGTCTTGTTTTTGTTTAATATGTTACACATAAGTATCATTAGGAGTTTGAGAATCAATAGTAGTAGTAGAACTAGTAGTAACATTAGTACTAGTACTGGTAGTAATAATTGTAGAGGTAGTAGCAGAATAAGTATTGGTAGTAGAAGTGGTAGTAGTAATATTATTACTCATAGTGGTTCTTATTTATGTTTTTTTTTTCTTTCTTAAACTGGTGGAAATCTTTGAACGAAGCTACTGACTGAAAACTGATGATGTCATTCTGTCCAGTGGTGATGGCAAGGATGCATACTCTGTTACACTCACTGCTAATTGTTAAAATCCTCATTGGAGGAAAAAAAAAGTAAATTCCATTTTTTTTTCATAGTTGCAGCAATTTTCAATTGGCTGTGAATGATGTACATGTAAGCAGCTGGTAGAAACTTTACATCTTACACAATAAAGTTAAAGTTGAGAAAGAAAAAAATGTTTGTCATCCGTAATTCAGTGTATTTCATTATATTCATCACATTAATGCAACACCTATTTAAGGCTGTAAGGATGACAAACTTCTTACATTTACAGATGGTAAAAATCCACACTGCATTCAAAGTTGTTTTTTTTTTGGGGGGGGGGGGATTTTGTACGTTGTTTATTTTAATGAACATTCTTCTTTACTTTAACATATCAACTTTCTTTTCAGCTTGATATTATGTGTTACACTTTAAATAGCTACAAGTAATTTCATCTCTTTTTCAGCAGTCTGCTGCTTTATCTCTAGATATGTGTGCCTGACACCAAAAGGCCAATTTACAGATGGTGACACAAGAAACCGACAAGAAAATCATTACGAACACATTCATAAATATTGACTGCTCTGTTCTTTTAATGGTCAGAAGTCAAAAGTTTAAGGTATGGGAGTCCTGGAGCTAAAAGACTCAAGGATAGATCAATGTCAGTCGTCTGGGGGGAATGAAAGCCGGTCTGCTAAAAAAAAAAGGGGGGGTAAGAAAGAAGGAGCTTCAGGCATTGAAAAGTCATATCATAGAGTCGTCAGGGTGGGCTATGGTGGTTTCAAATCATGAATTCTTTAATGTACTAAGTCCAAATGGTCCCCTGTGCCCCTGCAGTGCCTCGCCTGGCAGTCTTGAAATAATTGAGAACTTGAGGTAAAGCAAAAGGAGGGGTGACTAAAGAGAAGAAGTGAAGATACAGGACAGGGTGAAGAGGAGAAGGAAGATTGAAGGGATGAAAAAATGACAGAAGGAGAGAGATCGAGACTTTACTCTTTCCAAAAATTACCTTACCTTTACACTTCCACAGCTCTCTTGTGACTATGGGGCCGACATTTGTTCAGTGTTCCTGCCCTGGATCACTCAGTCTCATGATAAAGATCTGGTGGAGGGTGGAAGGTAATCTAGTGGCATTTCAGGGAATGGACCTCAGAGGAATCGCTCTTTCATCTCAGGTCATTAATTGCAATGTCCAATCACCTTGCTCGTAGATCAATAGCATGGTATTGTGCTAAAAAATGAAGGCATGAAAGTGATGCTGAATTATAAAACATGTGGTATATGTTCTTCCTCAGCAGGTTCTCAGCTTGCTGGGTCAGTAAGTTGATGTCATGTGACCTTTAAGAACATCATGAATTACCTCATAAAGAAGTGGGGCTGCTTAGACCATGACTAATGGTTCAAAATATCTGATAAACCTTAATGGAAATTATTATCAATATGTATTATGAGTAATACTGTCCCTATTTACTTACAATTTTAGTTTACTACTGATTTTTTGATTGAGTTTTATTTTTCTTTAAGTTCCTGCAACAGCCCAATGGCTTTTTTGATAATGACAATTGCTGCATGGCTGCTGCAATAAAACCAAGGTTCTAAAACCAAGGTTAAAAACATTGCTCAGGGCAGCAATCCTCGATCAGTGCTCTTTGTGAACGTTGATAATTGCCTCTCCTGGTTTCTCAGTTCACTGAGTACAGACCACATACTCTCTTAGCTGGCTGCATGTTCATTAGAAGTCTTCATTCGATAGTTAGAAAGGATACGAGTTTTCAGCCAGCCCATTAAAGGCCAAATGTCACCAATTTCACTGTGTGCAATGCACATAAAAGAAGTCATGCATGCTACTGATGTTGAGTAGCTTTCCATTCTGCGTAACGAGATGCCTGCACAGAACTGCAGTGTGTAGAATATAAATCTCTTTCTTTGAATGGACAAGTAACAGTTATGCCTATTGTATTGCAATTTTTTTGGTACATCTACTATAGGTAATGAACTGTTTTTGGCTTGGTTTGGTGTAATACATTAAATAATAACAATATCCATTTGAAGGGAAACAGATAAATAAATAAATAAATTCAACACTTAATTTACAATATTGTTCAAGTGTAGCAAAATAATAGACACTACCAGCTTGATTTTATGTATTTATTTATTTACATACTGCTTCATGTTAACTGCACTCTTCTTATTCTTAAAACATACTTCTAATAATATTTCCATTCAGCTTCTAGCCGTCAAAAAGAGCGACGGTTAATTGCAACAGGAGCCTTTGTAAAAGTAGCACTTATTAACTCAGCTAAGGTGCTATCTACAGATTTATTACAACTTTGAAAGCTTCACAACACATTTTCAACACAACACAGTCCATATTAGTGTCTGAAACTGATAAATAATGACAAAAAAATAGAGATGTTGACCACCTCATGAAACAATACAATAGGCCTCATTCATGACATCTACATAAATCTGTGAGTAGATTTACACATAAAACATGTCCTTACTAGAATACTATTCTGGATTTACAAATGCTGTGTAAAACTTGAATTCGATCGCAAGAATGTCCATCAATTGTCAATTGACAACACTCTCCACCTGCTCAATATTTTGCATAAATTCCCATCCAGGGATCACCATATAAGAAGGTAATGATTAATATGTAAATGTGCATGCATCATACATGTCTACCTGTGGATATGCCCTCTATCAAAACAAGAGAAAGAGGAAGGATTTTTTTCAGACATGGCTTGGGGTAATTTCAAGTGAAGTAAAGCAAAGAAAAATGTTTAATTTTGCTCTGGTAGTACTGGAGTAAACAGTGACTGGATAGGCACAGCCCTGGAAAGAGGTGATTAAAGCAGCTCAGTCAGTCTGAAAGTCTTTAAAACACTTTAATGAGAAAACATACTTGGTTTGGGCATTTAGGATCTGTTCAAGCATCATTTAATCGGGCTTACATAGAAATGCAGCAGTGTAGAACGTAACACCTCTCGATAGAATCGGATCCCACAGGTGGAAGGCGGGGAGGAGGTGGGATTGCCATTTGAGAGTTACACTGAGCTTGATAGGTGAGACATCTGAATCCTTGAGAGAACCATAGACTATATGAAACAATGGACGAATCATTAGGTCATATGACCGATTGGTTTCTAAAAACTGGTTTTTAAGCCCATTTTTCTTCATATGGGACATATAAGCCTCCATCCATGAATTAGATGGTTGATGCTTGCTGAGAACACATACATCTAGTTCTTTATGTAGGTCAGAGAGCAAATGAGTAATTGGAATAAACCATTCAGAGGGGTAAATGTAAGCATGTGGAAAGACTGTAAGATTGCCTGCCTGGATTAATTCCTGGAGGTTGTTTCATTTAATGTCCAATGAGGCATGGAAGAGGTGAAGCAAAAATGGTTTGATATGAAGTTGAAAGCAAAGGTATGGATTAAGTGAAAATATCAGACCATATAATGCAAAGTATGACAATGACAAGCAGTTTTTATGTGCACTCCTTATGCCTACAGGCGCTACTTGTGGTTACAGGCAGGAGTTGACTTTGCTCATACCAATGAAAATTTCTCCAGTAGCATTTTTATGATTGCTGAAACAAATTAATTATGCTCTCAGAACATTTTTGTATGCAGTTCTGTTCTGTTTACATTTCCTGAATGAGGCTCAAAGATTGTAGAAACTGTCCATAGTCTAATGTGCCCCCCGCTGCCCCCGTCTCTTCATCCCATTGTTTGCTGGAGTACAATTGAATTTGTGTCATACTATACTTTACAGTGATAATTTAACCACCATGCAAATCAATTACACAAAATCTTTAAACTTATGAGATTATTGTCATGGGAGCATATTCATATAATTATATTATTTTATTTACATATTAATATTTTATCAATACCTAACACAGTCCTGGTAATATGGCATAGACCAAGCTCAACACCATTCAGTTAACTTGTCAGTCTACAGCTAATTCATCACATTGTCCTTATTGTCCAATACTATTTACACTAACATTTCCAGAATCTACCCCTCCTAGTACTGTAGGCTATTTACTAAACCAGATATTGCTCAGATGTGAACCTCCTATTTACTAATTGGATCACTGGGGTGTGTTAAAAGGGCTGAGTGACAACCATGTAACCTTGCATTTATGTCTTTACTTCCACTACCTCTGAGACTCAAACCAGGGAGAATAATATTTAGATAACAGTTATTCTGAAATTTGTCACATAAAAGCACTTTGTTCCTCATTGTGAGTAATCCATTTGCCTGTAGCACACTTCAAAGCTACAAACTGTTCTGTTGTCTCACTTCTAAAAAAGAAAATAGCTGCAGTATCTGACTGATGCAGGATTAATGCACTAGTTGTGTATATGGCTCCAGGTTAAATGCTTCAGTAAGCAAATACAAAGTTAAGTATAGGAGCAGTGCATTAACATATGAAGTCAATGAAAGTGTCCAGATTTTCATATCAAGGAGTGTAACTGGACAAGAAATTGATTCACACTGATTAACTAAATGATAACACAATCTTGATAACTGATAACAACAAAATAATTTCTAATGTGAACTGTATCTATGAAAGTTACCCCTGCTCCTAATTTTGGAAGTGTGACACTCCAGTGCTTTGCCTATGGTGTGATCTCACCATAACAAGTCTGGCTACAGTCACGGGAGTTGCCTGTGAATTCTTCTAAAGGCCATACAGAAAGATGCTCACAATGTAAATCATCTTTGTTTAGATTTTTGCAGATTTTATGGACAGCCAAGAATGATATGTCACTGATATTTGATCAGAAACATAGTTTCATGTAATACCGTCACCAGTGAATGTAGGTCTCATACAGAACTGGTTATTTTTGTACAAAATGAAATTACTGAGGTATTTTATCCCAGAACACAGACCAACTGGATTACATTCTCAATCCAAGAACCAAACAGGGGTGCGGGGGGGTTCTGTTGACAATACAACAATATCAATCCAAATTCACTTGCTGCTTGAAGGCAGCATGAGGAAAAAAATAGCCCACATCAGTAGGGCTTTTTAACATACCCACAAGGGAAGGAGGAAAGAAAAAAAAATTGGGATTGGGTTATTCCAAAGACGAATGTGCCATGCAGCTTTTGGGCAAACAACACAAAACCAGAGATAGGGAACATCGGCATCATTTGATGAGGCATTCCAAATGTCTTCAGGGGGACTAAATTGCCATGGGCTAAATGATAAATATATGTTATTGGTAGCAGAGTGTGATTCCACTGGCTGTCTTGAGGTGCTCTGCGGCTGCCAGCACTGTTCCATTTGTCCTTGAAGATGTTGGCTGAAAATGTTGTCATCTGCTTGAGTTGTCTTTTGTCCCCAATTTGTGCGTGCTCTACCTATTCTAAACCTCTCTTCACGTGGTGTCAGACTTGGAAGTCTGGCTTCCTTTTTTTCTTTTTGACCCTGGATATGTTCCCATCTTGCTCCGACAACTGTATCTTTCTCATTTTATGTCTCTATGCCCTTAGGGTAATTTTGTCTATGATATTGCCCTGTCCTTTATAGAGAAACACAAAGATAAAGAAACAAAAATGGATTTGTACTTGATGGGTTTCAGGGCTTATGCGTGTGGCAGGACATTGACTGGTTGTGTCCACAAAGTTACAATGAAATAGAGTCGAAGGGAACAATAAAACTGAGGGAAGAAGTTTAATTCTGTATCTTTAAATATTAAAATGTGCTTTAGAAATTAAAAATTCATGCAAAACAGCTTCAGCAAAATGCAGTACACGGCAACAACATACTTAACACAACAATTTTTAAGAACTGTGCCAACTACCTAATACAGGGTTTCCACTTTAAACTTTGACAATTCAGAAAAAGCTCACTCAAAATGCATGAAACTGAATAATTCCACGTGGGGAGACTTACATATGCCTATCTTTTATTCCACCTATCCAACTGAATTATTGATATAAGTTTCAGAGAATGTCTTCGCTGTGCTCAACATGGATTATCTATGCATATGCCGAAAGACAAAACAGCCCTGTAAAAACCTCCATCAGCGAGTGAGAGATGGAGTTTGAATATTTACAGTCAGTTAATGACATTTCCATTCTGAGGGCTTGTCAGAAATAACAAAGCCCTGCATTTACCCTCTGCATCTGCTTAAGTCTCTTTTCCTCCTCCCTGTGCCCCAAGTGGCTCAGAAATCCTACTTTATAGCAGAGAGGTGTCAGAATTTTAAACAGGCCCTGTCTTTATCCCCTGCTTCCCTGAGCTTTTTCCCTTTAATTCCTGGAAGACTAGACTGTGGTCCCCTTTTAACCCTCACCTGCTCCTCTGCTAGAATAATGTTGGCTTCTCTCTCTATTCTGTTGGGGAGGAGGGTAAGGGGTGGTGTTGATGAAGAGAGAGGAAAGGGGTGGTGTAAGGAAAAGAGGAGCGTTCCAGACAGCAGCGAGAGATAGAGTTAAGATGGAAGGGGAAAGGGTGGGAGGAGACCGTGCGAGTGTCTGTGTGTGTGAGAGTGGCAGCAATAGGAACTGAAAAAAGAAAGAAAAAAAAGGAAAGGAAAATGGAAAATGCTGGAAGAGGTAGAGACGATAGACAGGGACAGACAGTAAAGGCTGGAGTTGTATTATTCTCTGGTGGGATGCTGACTAGCAATTTATCACACTTCACTTTGAAAAGAAAAGAGGTAGAGATAGTGGCATTTTTTTCCATCTCTTGTCAGACAAACCTGATGACAAAGCACAATCCCCACACCAGGTAATGTCCCCTTTGTGAAACTAGAACAATTTTATACAAAGCCAAAGTAAGGGGGGTATAATTGGCCTACATTTTAGGGGAAATAGATGTGCTCCTTTCCCCAAGATGACAATAACTACTTGGGAGTGATATGAACATGGATAATGGATTGTTGTGGCTGTGTAAATACAGTTCATTCATTTAACACTTTTTACATAACCTTCACCCTCAAGCATGACATATTTCATAAACTTTTTTGTGTCTTAGAGTAAATTCACTCAAGATATGCTCTCAACTTGTCAATCATGGCTAATACAGCTTTAAATATTATGATCCTGTGACATGCGATAAAATTTAAACTTTGCCTTTTCTAAAAGCTGCGTGCCACTAAAAGGAAACATTTCCAAATTAATTGTCTATAAATGATATTCTGCTGTATGAGTAATTGCCTGCAATTCACTCCCCTTTGAGTCAATCTCATGTGTGAAGTCAACGCTGTTAATTAGACCTGTTTTTATGTTCAAGGAACCAGCTGAGCCTGCTTCCTACCCCCCCTCCACCCCTCACCCTGCCTTTCTAGCATTTGTACTTAATTACTGAGGGACTGCTGTCTGCACCAGTGAGGCATAACAAAGGGATGTAATGCCCTTAGCAAACCCAAAAGAAGGGAGAAAAATTTAATCATTTCTCTTATTCTAGCGTCTGTTATTCAAATACACTACACTTTTTCAAATGTACTTCTTTTTTTTGTTAATTTAATGGAAGCATTGTGTGTATTATCATTATGTGCTAACACTGCCATAAATTCAAGCCTCAGTAATTTTTTAGACTTTAACTTCCTTTATCATAGAACACTAATAATATATCAGTGTGGGTACAGAGGTCAGACTGCCAGGACAACAAAAACATCTATTTTTGTGAGTAACATATCTGGCCATGTTTTAATTCACTGTATTTACTCAAATAAAAAGTGGGATTCAGTGAAAAGCCTGGTCTCCTATAATGGTGGGGGTGTGGCTGACACAAACAAATGGAGGCTGGGCCCCATTACAAGCCGGGCAGGAAAGTGGGAGAAAAGAAAAAGGAATTCTTGTCATCATAGTGTACATTGCAGAGGTTATTAGGTTTTAATTCTACAACTTTTATCTAGTCAATTTAATGAAAATAAAATCACAATTGTTTTTTTTTTTCACTTTTTATTTTGCTACATAAAGCATTTGTCAGTGTAACATATTTATATGGTTTAATGCTGCTATTTGTTCTATTCATGTTGGACCACTTTGTATTGGTGCATCCTGTTGTCCCATATGGTATTCATGCAGATCTTTCATAAGAAAAGCCCTGCTAAGAACAGGAGGGATTCTAGCCAATTAAAATGAGAAGTGATTTTAGATTGAAATATTACAGGTAGCTTTGAGTGTCACAACAGCTTCACGCAGAAAGTTTAACGCTTTGCTTCCACTTGGTCTGATCCTATTTTAATAGTAGGAACTGGGCCTAATATGATCTAAATAACTATAGTAGGTAAGACTTAAGGGAGCAGATTAATGAGGTCAATCTGTTTACTAGCTATATGTTCAATGCTTTCTATCCCACACATCAGTTGATACTGTTTTCAGAAATGAGAAAGCAATATATGGACTATGTATTCATTGTAAGGAAGCTTATTTTATTTTGGATGTATAAATTGAGCAGGTTTCTTTTCCTGTTTTATGGAATACATGGATAGAATCCCAGTTAACCACCATTAATCATACAAGGTGAGAAGCATAGATTGGTCTGCCTTTACATAGTTTTGTTATGGCACTGTCAGGTTGGAGTTTAGAACAATAAAGGCTTTGGCCTTTAACTGAGGAAGTATGGTCAAATTTGACATTTCAGTGGATGTGAATATGTGCCAAACTGAATCACACAGTTATACTTGTAGAAGGATGAAGTAAATATGATTTCATGTTAAAGAAGAGTAACGATAATTATCACTGATGTCAGATTCTGTTCTGTAATTTAAAAAAAAGTAGTATTAGTGCTTATTTATAATGATGTAAATGGAAGGTGCAAAGTGAAGATTGACGTAACGCGCACAATGACACCTACTGGGTGTTGAAAATTGGATTCACACCACAGTGGTTGATTCCACTTGTTTCTCAAAGAGCAGTGAGCCACACTGTGGATATTGTGTGGTAGGATAGAACACACAGACAAACACACATAGATACACTCACTGTGTGAACACCCACCCTCTATGAAACCCAAAGTGAGAGGAAGTTTAACAGGTTTTGACACTTTAGATTACATTCAACAGCAAAAAAAAATAAAAAATAAAAAAATCCACAGGACATGTAATGTAGAAATTATCCATTGATTACAGGCACCCTGTCCTGGGTTTTTATCTGGGGTGAATTGAATCAGCTGTGGCTTTGCTAAGCTCTGCAGTACCTGAGGTTATGAAAGAGGGTTCATAATTTAATGTAGCCACAACGCTGTGAATAGGAAAAGCAAAGGCAATCATGTCGTTACAACTCATGTTTGGCTCTTTCAGTTCCCTGAGGCCCGTGGCAAATGTTCACCTTTGTTGATTAGAGGAATTATATTGATTTCTGAAAGATCATAGTTTTCTTCATTATATCTAAACTGATCAGCCTCAACAGTAAAATAACTGACAGGTGAAGTGAAACACATTTCTTATTTTGTTACAATTCAATATTCTATTTGAAAACCTGTTGTTCAAGCATTCATGTGGATGTTACATTGGGTTCAGGCCAACAGTCTATCCAACTGATAACCCATGGGATTCCCAAGAACAAGATTGATCCACAGAAACCCATCCCCAAACCTAAAAGAGTCAAAGAATCAGTTCTCTGTGTCCTAGTACAAGACAACACAGAACATCTCTGGTATCCCATGGCTACATCTCAAGTGGTCACCTGATAATTTTCCTGTTTCCATAAAGGAGACATATGGGGGTAGGGAGGTGAAAGTGGGTAGGGGGTGGAGGTGGGTCCACAGAAACGTGTATTTGTGTGTCAGAAATTAGTAATGTTAAGATATTAAGATAACACAACCTGATTATATTTTAGTAAATTAGATATGAATATATGTCACTCAGTGAGCAGTTCAGATTTGTGGGGTTCTGAGACATCACAGACTCAGAATTATCCAACATTCAAATCTTTGTCTTCAACTAAGATCACATTACAGTAATTTTTGCTGTAACTGTGAACTGCACAGCACAAAGTTGTAACATACATTTGAAAAGAGGCACGCAGCCAAGATGAGAGGTGAGGTTTAACTGAGTGATTGACTCCATCCCCTAAAACCACCTGCTATAAGCAACTGTAAAGAAATGATTGTAAAAAGATCTGCTGCACTAGATCCCTGTGGTATATTGACAAAAGGTTGTAAAATATGTCATTAGTCTTAGGAAATTGTGTCAAGATATGAAAAAGGTATGTGTCTTTTACAGTTGTAATATAAAATTTCTCAAACTTTTAAAAATTATTTTCAATCAGAAAAAGGGTTTGTATTGTTACAAGCCACAGTTTATCATTGTATAAACACAGTATTAGACTTTGATATAGTTTTCTATTTGTTTCTTTCTATTTCAATATACACTGAAACAATCCAAACTACATTATAGTATTGAAACATTGTTTTGAAGTAAACCACACAATCTGTCTGACACTTCTGCTTTATTTTTTATAATAGAGAGGATTTAGAGAGGATATCTTTATTCAAGTGTTTTATTATTAATTAATTGCATTTAATGTTTATTATCAATTAAAAAGAAAGCTGCTCAATAGTCACTTTACAGCCTCTTAAATATTTGAAAAGTGACACATTATATTATCAGTAGCTATCCCATTATAGTGGTGGGCCACTCATGATCATGACATTAGAATAATAATAATAAAAAAATCTCTTTTTTAAATTTTGTTCAAATTAGTGAGGCTGACCTTCCACTTCAAACTACTAACAAGTATTTTGATTATCTAGATTGTGATAATTACGGTGTGAATAAATGGCTCTGAGAGAATATTAAATCATTTACATGTAATATATCAATGTATTCTTAGCATAATGTAATTTGCAGAAATGGTGTTCTCAATTTTAATGTGTTGATTCTGATGGCTAAAATATCTTTTAAATGCGCCAGCAAGTAAGCAACACAAAAACCTTTCTATTCTTATTCCTATATGAAAGATACATTATTTTACTTTTGGCGGATAGAATATTTAAACAGTGTACCTCATTACACATTCTCAGACCTTGTCCTTGATGTCTAATCATGAATCAATGTGTTTTAGTTATGTTACACATTCAACTGGGTTTAATTTAACTTGTTTTCAGTAGGGTCACAGAAACAAATTCTTGGTTTATTTTTAATACATTTCTGTCTTTATGATGGAGTATGTCTCTTTTAGTGTGTGAATGTCCTCTTTTGTGGCCATGTCACAGACATATAATCTAATATATCCTTAAGGCACAATGTATTCATTCAACTGTGTTTCATTCAACCTTGCTAGTTCTCCAAGACAGCAGTACAGCACAATATATTTTGGAATGGTTTTAAAAAGTGTGTTTTTCCACTGCATTTGTATTATCCTTGAGTTACAGCCCTGATGGAACAGCAGTTCTTTGTGTGGACCTGTCCCAGGCTGTGAATGATGGTATATGGGAAAAACACACTTTTGCTTTACACTAGTGTGTACACACTTACACACATCTGTGTGCATACTGTGTGCTAAATCAAAACAGGTTTACTGGGTTACCTAAAGTCTGTGTGAGGATGAATTGCATCAAATACAACTGTTTCACACAGAGGTACACTAGTTGCTATGTTGACTGCTTGTATGCTTTATATTATTATGGAAAATGAAAGGAATTATTGAAAAAGCACAGTGAAGATGCTGTAAAAACAGTCAACTAATTTGTTTATGATTACAACAAGGTATCTAGCAGACACTTTCATCCTATAATGAGACCACCAGGTTGATTCAGGGTCGGGAATAAACACCATGTACTGAAAGTGAAAATGATACCTCTTGGAAACTATAATTAATGAGAGTATAGACTTGACACATTCTTATCTATGGAAACATGCTAGGCCTCTGCATTTTCAGCTTCCAAGACATGGCATACTTGAGGAGGTATGAAATAAATGTTCACAGGAACCTGCATACAAAAAGTTTTGCAACGTCAAAGGACATGCAGTTACACCCACTCTGGTCAAAAAAACTGGGTGTAAAGAGCCACTATTCCATTATTGTTATCATTTTTTTATTCTATCTTTTTTATGTCCACATGCAAGTGTACCTACCAGACTAAATGCACATCAGTATGTCAGCAGGGTTGAAGGCACTTTCAGGGGAAAACAAACAAACAAAATAAAAACATCTAGAGCATAATTTATCTTTTATGGGCTACCTAGAGTTTCAAATACAAAAATTGAAAAAAAAAATAAAAACATCTTTTCATGTATTGTACACTTAACATGTTTAATAAAAAGGTTACAGCTTTGAGATTGACTTGGACATGGACAACAATAGCATTATTACTAACCTCAATCTTAAAATAATAGTCCAACTGAGTTGTTAAAATGTGTTAATATTAATTTGATATTCTGTGTTTACATATGTGTTTACAGTTCAATTAATATGATCTCTCTTATGACTTCTAAATCAGAATTATTTCCAACAATTAAAGCTTAACTGACTAAATAAAAGCTTTTGTACAAAATACATTGAAATGTATTTTTTCTCCCTGTTTCTACACATCTAAAGTAAAAAAAAAAAAAAAGAAATAACCAAGAACCATATTTTTGCAGTAAATCCACATAAACTATTAACGCATTTTACAGACTTGCTGGTGTTCAATTCAAATGGTTAAAAACAATTGTATAAACTATTGAAGAGCCTTATGTCATGCACTTTAGTGTTATGATAAAGGCCTGGCATATTTATATAAAAATTATTTAAACTGAAGCATGCAGTTCAATGATAGAGCTAATTTACTTATAGTTTTATTGAAAATCAGACTGCTCACTCAGAATATAGGGTTATTGCTATGTGCACTGGTTCTGTGTGTAGCATGGAGTGACGGCTAAAGGCATCTTTAGGAGGGTATCTTAAGGTCATCACCATCCCTCGCAGCTAACTGGAGCCATAAGTTGATAAATTCAGAGGGGCATTTGCCCTTCAAGCCGCACAATTTGCTAGAAGCCCTGCCTCTGTTAGGCCTCCCCTAATCTAATGCCAACTGTCTGCCTGTGAAGAAAAATGGAAAAATTGTTTGTGAAAAATGAGCGTCAAAGCCTTTCCTCCACCCCCAACCTCTAATCAGAAATACGGTCAGCACTTGCATTTATTAGGCCTGAGAGAGTTTCTTATGTTTGGTCCTCTAAGGAGAGGTAAATGCAAGCAATTACAGATGAAGTGATTTAACATGCCAGCATTCCTCCTCTGCATAAGTGGCTCATTGTAAAGAGCTGTCCAACAGCGCAGAGCATGCTTAGCACATAACAGAATTGCTGTTGTAATGACTGTTGCCCGCAATTTTTTTTTACTCCGTCTTTTAAAGAAAATGTTATGTTTTCTTAAACCATATTTCATTAAACTAAATAAAATAAAAACAGTTAAAATATTAAAATTGGTTTCTAAGATGTCTGAATAATCCTTTTCCCTTTTTCTTCAATTCTTTAAAGAAAAGACTCTTATCCGGCATAATTTGTAAGCCCTTTTGCCATGCATGTATGAGGGGCGTTTGAAATACTGTGTCTTGTTTTTGTGTGTGTGTTTATCTGTGTGAACAAAGTTTCACAGTATGGCAGTAGCTTTGCCTTATGTCGGTTTTACATGAGCTTCACACAGACTCGTACAGCAGGGCAGGCATCGTACACCTGCTACAGTCACACACAGGCAAGTGAGCTCTCACTCACACTCATGCACACCCCACACCACAACGTAAGTGCCTCTGCTGAATGCCTCTGCTTTAACTAACTGGATTAGTCAGCCACAATCGATTTGGCGCAATCTGAAAGCAAACAACCAGTCTCCTCTACTCAGAGCATCTCAGCACCCAGCTCTTCCTTCCTTTCTCTACCAACATCTTGTTCATGCCATGCCTTCTTTCCTCTCCTTTTCCACACACTTGTCTCCCTCTCAACTCTTCCATCCCTCTCCCTCTCTTTACATCATCTTTTATTTTCCCCCAATGACAGTCTCAGTCCTTCCTTTTGTCCCAGCTCAAACTGTTCTAGCAGTATATGCACCCATGCCTGTTTCTCCTTTTCATCCCTTGATTCAACCACTTCTCTCCTCCATCATTCGACCTTTCAAATTAATTCACCTCATTCCTCAAACTATTTCAGCATTTCATGAATCACTCTTTGTCCCGTCACATCTGTCCTTTTTCCTTTTTCACCTGCCGTTCTATAAACTTTTCTTCCCCACCTGTGTCTGCACTCCTGTCCTTCACCATGACTTCTCTTCCTGTTCTCATCCCTCCATGCCAGTGTGCCACCACCATCCTCCTCACTGCACACTCATCCATCCTTTATTTCACTTCGCCAGCCAAATCACTCTCTAACAGATGCCACACTCATTCAGTGGGTCTCCCAAGTGTATGGGTGTGTGTGTCTCAACGAATGTCTGTTGTGTTGGCATACTCATGTATGCGTGTGTGTGAGACAGGATGTGTGGGCATGCAAGCATGCGTATGTCTCGGTGGAACAGGCCTGGCCGAGGCTAATTGCTGCCTCCTACCTGGTGGTGACAGGCCTAATCAAGGATGATGGGCTCACTGTTGGTCTCTCTCTCTCTCTATCTCTGGTGCTTACTCGCTCTTTCTCTCCCCTTTCTTTTGGCAAGAAAACAGACAGCCTCTGGTCCCCTATTATGGGTTGTTTTTGGAGAGGAGAAGAGGACGGGAGGATGATGGCAGGGGAAGGAGAGCAGGAGTGAGAAAGGAAGGACAAGGCTTTTCATTTCAGCTTCCCTCTCTTAAGGGGACAGCATGGGAGCAAAAATTGGCCAGAGTGCTTGAGGGGTTGAGGTACACAGGTTGCAGCACAATGGGCCTATTCACCTCCTCTAAAATAGTGAAGGGGCCAAAATGATTGGATGAATGAATAAATGAAGGAATAAATTTTGTTTCAGGGTGTTTTGGGGGTGAAGCAAAGCGATGGGACGAGGAATAGTGTATGACCATGTGTGGGAGACAGACTGTATCACTTGCTTAAAGGGATTGGCTATCAAACAACTGCCTCTTGCTGGCCAAAAACCGCTTGAGTCTTGAATTAGAAAAATGCCATTTGGCCTGAAAAGCAATATAACAGATGTGTGTGTGTGTGTGTGTTTGTGTGCAAAATATCTAATGCCGTTAATGTGTGGACAATGTGACAGCCCAACATAACTCCTGTAAATAACACAATCTCCAGTGTTGTATCCAGATTCATGATCTCTCTCTAACAGCCTCTCTATAGACGAACATTCAACTTGCATGCACCTGACTGCTGGAACAACTGCGCATATGTTTAGTATGATAGTGACTCCTGAATGACATTTTCCCTCTCCATGAGGATTTGTATGAAAGGGTCAAAATAAGTGGAATGCTCTTTAAAGAGACTATCATCACGGGAAAATAACTGGGAATCTAATAAAGAAGTCAAACTACCTGGACAGTTATTTACTTTTCCTTTTAATTATCATCATTTGACAAGGGTTGACTTTCTGAAGTTCAAATATTTAGTTAGCTATCTATGCCAAGTTTGCAACAGTTGACTAATCTGTTGAAGATATGGTAAGCAATTTCTAGATGATTTCACGTTTTCTTTTTTTGAAGACAAGTTCCAAACAATTGGAAAGGGCTAGCTAATGAAAGGAATCTAAGGCAACGGATCTGTTTGAATGGGGTTAATTGTGAAATTTGATTGTGCCACACTGAGTTAGCAGAGGGTGGAAAGTTTGTGTTGGTTTTCTAGTTTTTTTTTTTTTCTTTTTTAAAAGATTGCTTCAGGTGTGATATTGTCGGCAAGTATCAAATGTAGTGATCAACTTTTGTCTGTGCTATAATGTGTGTAAATGGTTTTCTGTCATCCTTACTTAAGCTTACATTAAAACTTGAAACATGCTGACTCATGCACTGAGACATGATATTTGCCATTTTTCCATCCTAATAAACACAGAAATAAGAACACAGTGAAATGTGTTAAAAGTACGTATGTTTGCCAGGAAACAGTCATTTGGTGAGGAAGCAGGTTAAGTGGTGGCGTTACAAGTATGAGTCCTTTTTACTACTTTTTTAAAGGCCATATTTAGTTGAAGATTTACACATGAAATCACTAAAGTGCATTGTATAAGTTAGGTAGTACAAACTATTTTTAAAAAGTTGGAAAACATGGTTTTTACTAAAACAAATATTTCAATAACATATTCCATCAAAATATCAAGCCCTGTCTGACTAAAAATGTGAATCCTCCTACTGTACATCATTAAATTAAAATTCATGTTGCATGGGGGGCACGCACCTCCTTTTCATTTGCACATTTTCTGTTTCATAATTATTACTTTCTTGTATGAGATCAGGCTTGCCCTCCTCATTTGCTGATTTTTCTTTTTTTTTTTGGTTTTGCTTTTTTTCTGTTTTCTTCTGCACCTGTCTCTCCATCCACCCACACACCTCTCCTCTGTCTCTTGGGTCATCTTCCAATTTCTTGCATATTCCTCACTCGTTGGATTTCGTCCAGCATGAACAGAAATTAAAGTGAGGATTATTTTTAAGAATAAATTTATCCTGAATTATTAGGTATTATTTTAAAATGTAAAAACAGATTGAATATATTGCTAGAGATTGACAAAATTAAACATTTAGCGAAAACTTATGAATCTCTTTCAAGGCTTCAGTTGTCTGCTTTTTAACAAAATGATGACAAATAGTTATAGATTGGCTGCTTTATAAATGCTGCATTTGTTTACATTTTGTGTATTACTGCTGTACTTTTTAAAAACTTATTTGTTACTTTTTTTTACTCATTACTTTCATTATCACAGTTTTTCTGGTGTATTAAGATGCAAATTGGTAACTGACATAACTGTTTTTGTTTTGTATTTTTAAAAAAAGGAGGAAAAAAAATCTGTCAATGTCAGGCAGAGGATTTCCTTTTGAAAACCACCAAAAACGTGATTCATAGTAGATCATATACCATTTTAAGTGCCATTAGCTGCTGTCCCTTTGTTGTTGTTCTGCAATATTTATTGCTGTAGTATGAGTAATGCCCCCATATGGAAGTTAATCAATGCTAGGCCTGGAAGCACAAAGAACTAATGTTTATAACCTAATCAAATATATGACTGTGGTGGTAATAAAAAAAGAAAAAAAAAATCATAATTTCCCAAGTGTATAATATTAGAAAGAATACACTTGGAATCATAATTTCTGTTTAGTTTATGAATTATGTGACTCATGTAAATTATATGACAGTTTATGTGAGACTTGGCAGAAAAAGGAGAAAATATGACTTAATCTAGAAAAAAAAGGTCTATGCAAGGCTCTGTCTGGCTTGTATGCTCTGCAAAGCCACATACGGCTTTCACTAAGTGACACGAAGCATTGCTTGATATGAGTTGCCTTGGCAGTTTAGGACTCGATACAATCTCTGCACAAACAAATAGTTTTGTTTTTGAATCTGACCCTCCGCAGGCAGAAAATACTCCACTGGAAAAATCTAATATTGGATCTCCATGCACGGATACTTGCTGGCTGACTTGTAATGACCAAGCGTAAGAGCTGTACTATTTAATGAGTGTCTTTTTCCTTCATTTATTTTCTGAACCTGCTTTATTTTTCAGGGTCTTTCAGAGCCACAGGGGACACAAGACTATCACAACTTGTTTTTCCCCTGAGCTTATTTAACAACACAAATGCAACTTCTGTCTTTGTTGCTATTGTAATTTTATGTCACTGTTGATGAAGATTATGGGTAAGATTATGTCATGCGATGGATGTCACATGCAAAGTAATAAAACATAAATGTTTATTTTTTTTATAAAAGCTTTTCCTCGCCACATAGAGAGATGAGTTTTCTTTCCGACTTTGGTCTTTTCCTCGATTTTAAATGGGATAAGAGCATGTATGAGAAGAACTAGACAAACCCACACAGGTTTTCTGAAGAGTGCATTTTTAGATTGGTTTACTCATGATAATGTTGCCTTACATTCAAATCTGTCAATCCATCTAAATGTCTGATGTTGCCACTTAAGTTACATTTCAAGCATGTAATGTTGGAGTTGAAACAAGGATAAGTGGAAATCTGATTGAGTGGCACCTTCAATGAACAGACACTAAATGATGAGAGCGTTGCAGTCCCAGTGGCTTCATCACAGCCAGGACTTGGCAGAGGTCCGGAAAAGGTTGGTCAGTCTGAAAGGATGACCTACCTGTAGAGTGGCTTGGCTGGGGGAGCTGGGATCCAGCTGGGGTTGAGCCCTGGGAGATTTGTAGTAAGCAAGGGTGCGACTGTTTGTTAGTTTATGGAAAAAAAAAAAAGTGTGTGTAATACAGATTCCGGGTATTCCAAAAGAATGGGTGATAGAACTGTTTTATTTTATTCTATAAATCCAAATAAAACAGAACCTAATGTCTACCTTGGATTAAGCTTCCAACTCAACATCCAGAAGATCAACAAAGATGACCTACATTTGTTCCATGGTACATCAGAGCAACATTACCAAAAGTTATTTAACTGCAATGATTCTGTAGCAACATAGTCTTTGTCTTGTATAAGTTAGCTAGCTATTGCTAGAAATAGCTAATGTTTATACTCACTAGTGTTGTGAGTTTACCTCAGATAATAAAGTTACTGAGCACCAAACAAAGTTATAACTTTAATCTAGGTAGGTAATCCTATCTTATCTTCATAACTCAGATCTAGTGCTAGAGGGTTAATTTTAGATCTGAAGTCACATAGTGCTGCAACTTCAGATCTGCCACTTGACTGCTGTGACATGAAGGTTTTTGCAGCAGTAGAACTGAATTTATTCCTTTCCCAATTAAGTTATTCCTTTCATTTCCATTTGACATTTCATTCATTTCCTCTTGCAGTGCTTGACCTGTGTTGATCCTGGAGTGAGATGATACCTGCCCGCATATTTTTATAAATCTTTTTTTGTTGCATAGTCCTCTTGACCCACCACTATTTACACTAAGAGCAGCAAATCAGGTATTACAGGCCTTGCTCTGGGGCCCACAGGGGCCTCTGTCACCAACCCAGGGAATTGAACCTGGGTCCTCCACTCCAAAGCCCACCTCTGTAACCACTTCCTTCTATCCAAGGTTCTTACCAGCTGCAAGTACTTTTAGATTTCGTTTGTATCCATCCAATAAGTCCAATTTCAATGATCAAAAAATGTTGTTTTTTTTTGTGGCCAAAATTGTCTAAAAGATCTTGGGACAAGGTTTTTTACATAGGCAGTCACCATTGGAAAACTAAACAATCCTGAAAGATTTTCAGAGTTAGCAATAGTAACTAAGGGAGGTTTATAAGTCAAGTTACAGCACAACAAAACATGTTCTCATTAAAATAAGAATGGCTGTGCAGTGTTCTTTATTAGGGATTTATTCACAGCTCAGAAGTTAATACAGAGCTAAAAACTATGAAGTTAAGTTAATGACAGCTATGCCAGTCACAGTCATAAGACAATGCATGAATTAGTCATAAATCTGTTGCTTTATGTAAATTTACTTAGATTTTTTAAAATTCCCATACAGATGTCATGGATATCAAATCTAGTTCTGGAGACCAAAACTGCAACATTTTTAATTCGACTGCAAAGCTGGATATTTTAACAATAGAGAGTGACTTGCTTTTTAAAAAATTAATCTTCTGAAAAAATATTTATCCATGCTTAGGTAAAACACAATGACTGCTAATTGATGTGGTTATGATCCATTTGTAATTTGTACTGTTAGTAAAGTAGTCATAGTTAGTTTTTATTTATAGATTTAATTCTGGATATTTCTTCTTTGTTTGAAGCCTATGTTCAAAAATTGTTAGAGAAACGTCTGTTAAAAATTCAGTTTGTGCCCTTCTGCAAGAACTCACATTGAAACAACAACCATGACCGTATTAACTATGCACATATCAGTGATTGAATGAGCTCACATATGTATGAACAGATTATGTAGTCATACATTTAGGCCTCAAGGTACATTTTTTTTAATTGTAAACATCCCTCTCGACTTACCTGTTAAATCTATGGGGCTTTCAGCAAAAATCTGGTGACAATTGTGGATACCACTATAGTCTAATTTATTTTCATAAAATGTGAATCTGCAGACATAAGAATTGAACTGAATCAGGAAAAAGTAAACAGCTTTCAACAACAACACTCACACAAGACATTGATATACGTATTTTTGTTACGCTAGGAATGAACAGAGGACTCAAATGCAGGAATTCCAAAAGCAAAAAGATTTAATAACAAAAGGATCCCGAAGGATGAGGGTAACAATCCCAAACTTTGTCGAGAACAAAAAACAATCCCAAAGGACGACAAAAAAAGGTTAGAAC
>JAOWBL010000008.1:5522693-5537442 GCA_028564865.1 Zenarchopterus dispar | reverse complement strand
ACAATTGGGAATTAATGACGACAAACACCTGATACATGAGGAAGGGCAAGTGACCTGAAACGAGAGGAGAGTTAGGATTTCAAAATAAAACAGGAAATGCACACAAGACAAAAACCCCAAGACCAGACAACCTCACCGTTGTGACAATTTTTGGTAAAAGGTGCTTATTCCACATACAAAAAGGCAATCTTCGGAGTGTCAGCAGACGTAATACTTCATAGGAGTATTCTCTATATCAAAAGTTAGATTATGAAGCTCCCCAGTGGTAAGAAACCTTCTCTTTTCCCTCTCACAACAATCGGAGAATTTAAATTGCACCACACATGAAAGGCCACCACACTGACAGGTCCATCAAAACAAATTGATTCTACTAGTCTTTATAACCATGGAAAAAAAAAGGTTTTGAGTTTCAGAGAGTGATAGGAAGTCTGTTTTATATGATGCAGAACATAGAAAAGTGACAACTGCAGATTTTGAAAATGTCATTTGGCATCAGGCTCAAACGTATGAGAAATAGAATGGATATGCTTGTACTTAAATGGATTATGATTATGGGTTTTGGTTCATGATAAATCTGAAGTATCTGTGTGAATTTCAATGTAGTATTTAATTTATTAAACTCTAATTCCTGGCATGAGGTAAAATGAACCAGAATGGCAGTTCAAAAGAGGATCAAGAGATCTATGAGCTGCTCTCCACCTCATCACATGTGGCACTCCCATCTCTATATGTCAGTTACTGGTTCAAGTCCCAGTTGGGGCATTTCTGTGGAGAATTCTACATTGATTTTCTCCAGGCACCCCATTCTTTCACTACAATCTACAAATATGTTGTCTCTATGAGGGCCTGACTTGGACTGACTATTTTTCAAAAAAGCTCATACAGCATGCACACCTTATCCTGCTGCCTTGAACCGCATAGCAAAAATACGTCATTTGGCTGTACATTTTCAGTCTTAATCCAGCAACAGTCAAGTATGTGTCAAGTGGAATGTTAGTGTTTACTGTTTAAGGAGGCAGTAACATTAGTTAAGTGTGTTGGCAGATCAACATTTATTTATACCACTTATACTAGTTACTAAAAATAGTTAACTGTATTGAACTGATGAACCAGGTAACTTTTCATTAATGTTGTGCCAACGTGGCAGTCTAGATACAAATGTATAACAGACTACATTTGTCTTAGCATTAGCCCGCATTTAGCACAGCATGTTGTCTTCTTTTTAATATTTTTAAATTAAAATATTTATTTAGAGGGAATATTTTAATAAAAGAAAACCTACCACAGCTTGACAGTAAAAAAGCCCTCCCAGCTAAGCATCTTATGTATTTATTACAGCAATAAATTTTTGTGAATAAGTCTCTTAAATGCATATATCTAGAGCTTGGAATTTTTTCCCATTCTTCTTTGAAGTTCAAGTTCCTTCAAATTGTAAGGAGATCTCTGATGTACAGCTTTTTTTTTTTTGGTCATTCCATCTTTTCTGAAACCATGTCTTGGTTGATTTTGGCATGTGCTTTGAGACACTTTTGTGTTGGAATGTAAATACCCCCTTTTTATTCAGCTTTTTGAAAACGGAAGATTTTGTTATTTAGTTTCCCATTTATCTTGAGAAGAACCCCCTGCTCAGCTGAAGAGAAACAGCCCCATAACATAATTCTACCCCCACCATGCTTCATTAAAGGTGTAGTTGGGGTATGTATGGTGTTTGTTGGATAATACTTTGAATTGGTTTTGCACCAAATGTAAAAAAAAAATGTTTTAAAAATAAGGCCCAGAAGTTCAAACTCTGTCTTGTCAGACCTTAACACATTTTCCCACATGGTTGAGAGTGACTGAATGTTTATTTATTTATTTTTTATAGGATTATTCATACAGGATTGCAGGTTCCATTTTTGTAAGAAACAGTCTCCGTCAGCCTCCTTTGGCTTTGTTGGAAAATCATATTCAAGATGTGACAATTTTGGCATTTATTTTGTTATTTCAGTCTTTATCTTTAAAAAAAACAAACAATTTTATAAGTGAGCTTATATACTGCATGATTAAGTATCAAGAGTCTTATCAATTTTTCTTAGATAAATAAAATAAAATCTTCAATTTTCTATACATGCTTTAGCCCTACTTAGGGTCACAAGGGTCTGCTGGAGCTTATCATACCCATCACTAAGTGAGAGGTGGAGCATAGCCTGGATAGATCACCAGCCATCACAGGGCCAAAAGAAAGAAAAAAGAAAAATAAAGCCATGGACAATCCTAAGGTTAATATAGAGTTTCAATCAGTTTAACAATCATTTTTTGAACCATATGAAGTACCCAGAGGAAACCCATACCAAACACAAGAGGGGTATTCACTCTCTACACAGATTTGAACAGACTTTCTAGCTGTGAGGCCAGCACAGTGTTAGTCTGGTCCTTCAGAAGACTCAGCATCATAAAGATAGTGGTTTTTTAAATCAGAATCAGAATCACGTTATTGCCATTGCCAGTAAACAGGTTTACAGACAAGGAAATTGCTCTGATGTAACAGTGCAGATAGAAAAATGGAATAATGTGAAGTAAAATAGAATTAAATAAATACATATGAATCAGCAGATAAATCAAAAAAGGGAGAAAAGAAAATCTACATAAATACATAAGTAGCAGGGGAATAGTCTGTTCTACGAGTTATTTAGCTATTGTTCATGAGTCTGATGGCTGAAGGGAAGAAGCTGTTCTTGTGGTGAGATGGGTCAGCAGCGATCCGACCTGCACGGCCTAAGATTCTGGAGGTGTACAGGTCCTGTAAAGGTCGGAGGTTGCAGCCGATCACCTTCTCGGCAGTGCGCACAATGCTCTGCAGTCTGTGTCTGTTCCTGGTGGTGGCGCCAGTGTACCAAACGGTGATGGAGGAGGTGAGGATGGACTCAACGATGGCTGTATAGAACAGCACCAACATCTCCGTCAGCAGTTTGAGTTTCCTCAGCTGCCGCAAGAAGAACATCCTCTGTTGAGCCTTCTTGGTGAGGGAGCTGATGGTCTGCTCCCACTTGAGGTCCTGTGTGATGGTGGTACCCAGGAAGCGGAAGAGGTCCATGAGGGCAAGGGGGGATGGGGAGGTCCATGAGGGCAAGGGTGAAGTCCACGATCATCTCCACTGTCTTCTGGGTGTTGAGCTGCACTTCTGGGTGTTGAGCTGCATAACTACCCCAAAATATGTTGCAAATAACCAACATTAATTTTTTAACATAAATAGAATAACATTCTAGGGAGTAAACAAAGGTAATTTCTAAACTTTAGGAAATAAATACATGAAAGAGTAAAGAGTGCCAAGGTGTTTTTTTTTTTTTTTTAAAGTTGATTGAAATTGCTCTGTTAAAACTGCCTTTGGTTTACTGTGGATTTAAACAACTAAGAGCTTTCAGACTATCTTACAGCAAATACTGCTGCCACCACCATCTCACTTCCCACCTTTGATACATTGCTTCTGGCTGTGCTTTTTATGACAGAGACCATTAAAGCTTAAAGTACAGATGGCTAATCTTTTTCAACTCAGCATTATAGCACAGGAATTCTGCACCTGCTTTCAAGTCCTCTTCCTCTGTCCTCTTTGGTGGGCTCAGCCTGAGTGTGTAATGTCCAGCTTGGGTATATGATAACTAAGTCTAATCCCAGTCAAACCAACTTAATTCTCCCTGTGTCAAAGAGTAAAGCTTCAGAATCAAAAAATAAACACACACACACACACACACACACACACACAGGATGTTCATTTGACTTCCAGCAGAGGGGTGGGCTATCATCTAAGGCAAGGAATTTCTCATCCTGGCTTTGCTTTGCCTTCATTATAAATATGGCATGCTATTTCTTTGTAGAAGTTCCTTCTCACTTTCTGGTTTTAAACTTTTATCATATTCCCCTCTTTTTCCTTTTTTTTTCCATTTCTTTCTATTTTACCTACTAGTATCAATAAGAAGACATTAAATCTGGGATAAAGCTTTAGCCACCAGTCTTGTGAATCCTGTCTGCCCATCAAATTATAGTAAAATGAATGCCTCAGCATTTGATTTAGTCATGTCAAAAGGCCAATGACATGTATCCCTGTGACGCCAAATCCCTCTGTGCTAGGAAATTGGAACTAAATTTATTTAACATTACCAGAAGCTTTTATATCACATCCCTACATCCCAAATCCTCATTTTTGTTCACTTAGCAGCGCTCTGCTTTGTAGATGAAGAGGGTGTGTTGCTCTTTAGATAGTCACTGAATTTTCATTCATTTTAAACTCAAGTCTGATCCCTTTGATCAAATAAATGGGTAGAAGTTTGAAGTTATACAGTGTACCTTTTATGAAGATGAAGACCAACTTTTCAACATGCCTTCATTATACCAGTCTTAACACACTGATGGTGAACACATTGTAACGCTTTTTGTAAATCTTATTCGACACCACTTCCTCACCATCCAACGACTTATGACCTGGACAAAGAAAATGCAACATTAAAACTGTTCTCAAACTGAAGTCAAACTGAACACACCAAAGAACATCTGAATGGAAGAGAGACCTGTGTTTTTAATCCAGCGTTAAAAACAACCGTAAAAATACCGGGACTCCTCCTGGAGCCTCTTAGATTGTGACAACAATGAAGAATGGCAAATATGTGAGCGAGAGATCGAAGCGCTCTATTTCTCTCAGCTAACCTTCATGTCTGTCCTCTTTTCTTGTATTTACTGAAAAGATTTAGAACCTTAAAATGAATAGAATTTTAAGGTTAAAGTCAGACTTCACACTTTTTACTCTGAACTACAGGTACCTCTATGCAGCAAACTTTGTCATGTTAAGCCTCACAGGAGGAGTGCTGGCTTATTGAATATAGTGGATATAAATGCCTTTTTGCAAAGTTGGAGGCCCCAGAAGAAGCGGTTTCATCAATAACAGAGCAGAAGGTGAGTAAAGAAAGAGATCTGTGTTACCTTTTGTACATGAAGTTTCTGAAATTTAAAGAGTGCGTTTAGCTCATACCATGTTAGCTTACAATGTTGGGCAACTGGACAATATTTGACAAGGTTGTATCTAACTGGGTGGACTATGTGATTAATTTTAAATAACTGATGAAAAAAATCCCTGTTTGACTTGAATGCATTTTACAACAAAGTATAAGCAACGTTCTAGTCATTTTGTTATGACTTATGTTGTTTTGCTAATACTTAGTTTCAACTGATTATTATTAATGTGAAGATTTTGCTTGTTCTTTCTGGTCATCAATGACGTCACTGATGACTTATCCTAATTTTTTTCTCCAGTTACATGGCACAAGGCTTATTTTACACAATTAACCTCTCAAGAGATGGCGTACACAGATGTGGACATGTCACATTTTGCGGTCTGTATCATAATGTTTAATTTCTTAACGCTGGCCCAAAACAACAAGAAAAAAGATTGCACTCTGTCTTAGGAAGTTAAAGACTGTATTTGCTGTGTTTTCTGCACAGAAACTTGATGTGATGAGATGCTAAAATGAACACCCAGGACTCACAAAATCAGACCATTCCTCATACTCTCACATCAATTCCATAAGTTTCATACCAAACCAAGAAGTGGACACAGACACCACATGTCAAGAACAGAACCAGGCAGAATTGAAATATCAAATGCATTAATTGGGCCTTCTGTTCATTATTGTCTGCAGTGATTGAATTATCTGAGACTGCATTGTTGTTCAATAATTAGCTTATTAGCATGGAAACCACAGCACTAAGGGCTGAGCAATCAGACCAACAATTAGCCACCAGGACAAAGACGGTGAGATTTGGGCCATGCAGCAATGGCAGCTTATGACAGTAGTGGTCAACTCATTTCCATTATAATCAATTAATGCTTGGCCTAATTTGATCCAAAAAGGTAAGAAATCATTAAATCCTGATCCTCTGCAAATAATAGAACTGTTTATTTGAGTTTGTCGACATTGCTGTTGCTGATGAAACATCTCACTTTCCTTGGCTTATTGAACATCTGGAGTTGCTTTTAAGAATGTTTTATGAATCCAAAACAATGTTTTTCAAATATAGAGAATTGGTCTAATAATAGTATTTCACTTTAATAACCACTTTTTGGTCTGTGTAAAGCAAATTCAGATACTGACATTTGAAAGAAGAAAACTGGTTTAAATGTGAAAAGATGAAAAAACAATTTTTAGTCTTTGTTTAGTAAGCCTTATATCCCAATTTAATGAGACTGAAGAACTTGTATTTCAGGAAAAAGCATCACCCCTCATTCTGTAAGGCTCTGAAGGTTAAGTCATTAGCTCCAGGTTAACTATTATGTGACCATGCCACTATAAGGAAAATGCATGTTCCTTAAATGGCAGAATTTTTGATCAGCTTGGGTTCTTTTTTTAAGTTTCCTAAAAGAATAACTTTTGTAAACAAAATATTGAACAGACAAGTATTGGACTGAAAAACCAAGTTTACCACTCTGTGGTTGGTAAGACACTGTACTCGTAAGCAGTGGAGATAATCAAATTTCAGGCGGCAATGATTACGTGTGAAATCACACTGCTCAACAGCTGAATCACATTCTTCACCTACCGAGACCCATCAGACAATTATTTTAACCATTCAAGTTTGGCTGGGTATAAATTATATGGCTGTCTGACAACCTCACAACAAAGTATTACTTCTTCATATTCACTTTAAAACCAGTGATTAATATTTTGCATACTCATATTTGTTATTAAATGTGGTGTATCCTATAAATAAATAAATAATGCACTATAAACATGCCATTCTGGTTCTGATTCTATGTTGAGTAAACCTACAGTATAAACTGAAAAGTCTTGTTTGTCCACAGGAACTGTAGCAAGCAGAGGGTTTTGTCATCAACTTTGGCTGTTCGTCTTCCATTTATTGACATTTCTTGAAGTATAAATCAGACTAAAAGTAATCCTACTAAAATAAGCACGAAAACGATAACTGAAATGAACAAAGTGAAAAGAAAAATGAATATCTTATCTCAATGCTAATAAACTTTATTATGAAATGGAGTGTTTAATAATCAAATCTCTAAGAGGCAAATTCATAATTATGTCAGAGAATTCTACACAACAGCTCTTGTTTTAGAGTTTGATGCAAATATATTGTTGGTAAATAGTTTCCACTTGTATGAAGCTTTTTAAGCTTATTTATCATTTCTATAAAGAAACCGTTTTCTCACTCTCTTTAAAATATGAGCAGAAAATACAGGAACCTCGCCCTCTTAAACTTTAACAGAATGGAATGCTAAATAATATTATAGCATCAATTTTACTCATATAATGTACATACATTACACAAAAGGAATGGGGGGAATGAAAATTCAAGTTGAAGCTGAGAATGACTATATCCACCTAAAACAAGCACAATTTCAATACCGAATGGTTAGGTGAAGATATCACAAAAGCAGGAGTGTACCATAAAAGAACAGCAGTAGTAAGCAGTGGGCGTGTTCCCCAAGCAAAACGCCTGATATCGGCTGACATCTAAGACTCCATGGATTCCAGAGATGGAAGGATGACCACTCTGTTACAAAAACTCAGTGAGCTAGCAGATTAACAAAAATCAACTTCACTCTACAGCCTAGCACTGAATCTGGTCTTAGCTTTGACCTTTTACCATCATACATTTTATTCCAGTGCAGAAATCCAGTCCATTAACTGAATTCCAAATCTTTGTATCAAGTCCAACTCATTTATGGTACTTCAGACCATTTCTGTTACCGTTAGAATTTTACACAAGACGGCATACATGATACAGGAAAAACAAATTTTTTTGTTGTTGTTATTGGAAAATGCCAGAGATGATGTTAATTTGCCAGCTGTCAATCAATTTTATTGGCTGTAAAGGTTCCATAGAGATGTCAATCACCCAAATCAATCAAGCACAAACACTCACCGATCTGTAACTGCTCCATGTAATTGGTTGGAGGGCACACATACTGAAGAGATCATCTGAAACAAACAAACCCAAAGCAATTATACTTTACAAGAATTACATTTAGTGACATTTATTAAATTGATACCAAGACAACCTCAATGATACAGCTATGCCAAAATATCTTCAAATGTACCAAAATGGATGATCTTTATGTATTTCTGGAGAAAATGTGGGATTCAGTAACTTACTCAAGAACACTTTAACGCATTAAAGATCTGAAGATTAAATTGATAACCTTCCAACTGAAAGACAACAGCTCAAAGCACTGGCTACCCCACATGTACATGACAATGCCCAAAAGGCTATTAAAAAAAAAAAAAAAAAAAAAAAGGCTTAGAAAGCTTAGCGCTGTAAACAATATTTTGTATAACATACCTCAAATTGTGCAGCATACTTTTATAGAGTGGCTCGTCACACATTGTATCACCTTTTTAAAATCATAAAGATTTATTCACATGTGTTATGCTCTGAGGTATGGGACACATTTCAGTCTTCTGATGATTGTGAGGAATACATGAAGACACGTATTGCTAATTCCACAGCCAAGGCACATCATTTGCTCAAGGTAGCAGGAATCAATAAAGAAGTAGATAAGACAGTAAGCAGAGTACTGCAAGTAACAGGAGGAGAAAATATGATGCAACTCAGAAAATTGTGGTACACAAAGCATGTGTAATAGAATTTAAAAAAAAAAAAAAAAAAACAGTTTACATTTATCTCAAATTAGAATACTGAACACTGAAGCATTACTGCTGTCGCTTCTACCAGAGTTGAGTTTATGTGTCCAGGTCAATTTCGACTGCTGACACAGTGCTGTAGAGAAATGCCTTCTGGCTCTGCGAGAATCCTCAGTAAGAGGCTGACTAAGATAACTTGGGCTATATTGCCCACCACCTTCTTTTAGACGATTAAGGGGTGTTATTTAAATCTACAGAATCACTGTGATAAGTGGAGCCACTTCAGGCAAAAGTAGGCTATGCTTGCACAATATTTTTTTTTCAATTACTTAAACTTTACATTACTAATGTGCTCAATAGATCAAAAGAAGACTAAATAATCTTGATACACTTGCATCACCATGTGTGTGTCTGTGCATGTGTGCTTGTGATGTGTGTGTGTTCAAAGGGAAATTTACTTTCAAACTCTAAAGACAATAATTATATAATTCTTTTATTTCCAGAATAAAAGTCAGACCCAGCTAACCTTTTATTGTCAAATTCAAATGTTTCTGAAAAGGAAAAGGAAAAAACAATGTTTTCTTTAAAAGTGGCTTATGTCAAATTGTTTCTAGAGGAGGACAGGCATCTTAAAATATATCTTCTTTGCCTTTAAAAGCATATAAGTTCCTCTAAGCAATAACCTTGGTAATTCAAAGAGGAAAGTTCCTCCTGTTTAAATATTTTCAGACTAAGAATAACGGACAATTATATTGACTCTCATTTTTTAACTACTTTTGATCATAACAGCCTATTTTAAACAATCACATTTACACTGATGGTTTGTGAGTTTGCATATCATGTGGTGACAATCTGTAAGAATCAGTGTGAAGTTACAAGAAAAGCTTAAGCACAGCAGGGCAACAACTAGCAGTTACCCTGCAGAAGCACAACATTCAAATATAAACACATTTACTCTAAAACCATTTCTTTCTTGTCTCATACTGTCAAAAATCAATTTCAAGCAAATTGAAGCAGCAATAGGACACCTCTGGTGATGCATGTTCTCCTATTCCCAAGTTATGTCCGTGGGTGTTTGAGCTGTGCTCTAAAATTTGCATATCTCCACAGCATAACCCACACTTTTAGACAGCTAGACACTGATAAAACACAGTCCTAATTGCTCTGTCACATCAGATACTGTTGCAGCAATGTGCTTTATTGTCCCCTATTAAATGCTAATATCATTCCAAGAAGTTTGCAACAATTCATCTCCCACTGGAGCTAAAACATTCCAAAAAGAAAAAAAAAAAAAAAAAAAAAAAACAGCAGAGAGAGGAGCAATTAGCTTAAAAACACTTACCCTATAGATTCACAGCTCATACTAAATAGCCTGTTTAAGGGGGGACAGGGAAAAGAAAAGAAAAAAATAGTTTGGGCATTAATGCTTCACAGACTGATTTGCATAATTTTGCATTCCCCTTCTATTAGCAAGCATTGTTTTCCCAGTATTTCTTTAAACCCCTGGGTTTTAGCTGAGGCACAAACTATATATCTATGATAACTTTGACATTAATTTGCAGGCACTTCTCACCAGAAGGACATTTAGCTTGGCAGGGTAACAGTTGCATGGCTAGTCTCTTTCCTTCATTCTATGACCAGCATAACTAACCTAATTATGCATGCTTTAGCTTAATAGAGAAAATGTGATTAAAAGCCTCTCATTAAATATTAAAAGAAATAATTGCATCCAATATGTGACTCCTGTTTTTCTGATTTGCCATACTTGCCAATTGTGTGTGTCTGTGTGTGTCAGCAAATACCCACTACCAATCATGGAAAGTTTTAATTATTTGAAACCAGACCATTAGAGAAAACACTAAAAATAAAAATAAATAAAATAAAAAATAAACAGTGGAACTGAAGAAAAGTTAAGTATTTAATTAGTTTATATGTTGAAAATGTTAAATACATACTGTAAAAGTTACATTTATACAGGAAAGCCACACTCTAAGGATCATGACAGGATTTCACACCTAGACACATAATACTGATTTAACATAGTTTCTCTTGGATTGTCGTGAGAGTTCGCTCTTCTCTTTTCTCGAGGGGCATCTGAACAATCAGTTAAAAAATCTTCTCGCTCCTCAAGTGTCATGTCACCATTGCAGCGTTAAAGTGAGACAATCGTCTGACTTCATAACTTGCCAGGGATGTTATTTGTGTTAGAGCCTGATGGGGGCAGGAAAGCTCTTTGGATGCATAAGCGCCAGAAAAGAATCATTTCAGCACTTTTAGGTTGTTTACAAAGTAAAAGTCTAATTCATTCCAAATATTTTTTTTAAATTATTTTCATTTCACAAGTAAATATTTAAATGAAATCACCATAGTTACGTGATTTCATGTTCATTAAATTGCCAAATGTTTAACTATTTTAAGGTGTTCTTTTCTCCAAATATTAAATATATCAGTGACTCAAACATTAAACAAAAACATAAGCAATCCTTCTACTCTCTTTATGACATATTAAAAACAAATGTGTAATTTTCAGTATCTTAAAATTATAAACTGTCAGCAACAAACACTGTAAATGTCACCCCTACTTCTCCAGCCTTCATGCTGGCAAAAATAAACTTTTTGAAAAAAAATCATAGTAATTACAGTTCTGTCATGTTCCTACCAGAAATGAATCTTATTAACCAATCACATATCAGAGAAGATGTCAAAGAGAGATTCCATGTGATGGCCCAGAGATGCCAACAGACACCTGTGGATGTAATGTGTGTGGTAACTATGGTTATGGACATGTTAACCTTTTATCAGTGAGCAACTTGGTCTCTGTGTGAACATTTCTGTGTCTGGGGATACTGCCTAGACAAAATCTATGTATTGTGACACAAACACAAAGATGCACATTCCCACAAGGATTCACCTTTTTCATATTTACTTTTATGTGTCCATTTTAATTGCATGCATCCTAATTTGTAGTGAGTTACAGACTCTGTCTTAAACATGGAGAAGGAATAATATACACACCAAGGCAAGACAACTTTATTTGTATAGCACTTTCCAAACAAAGAAAGTGCTATACAAATGCTGTGCTTTGGATGAAGTGTTGCAAAACATGTTTACTATTTTAATTATGCATGTTAGCATGAGCATGGTAGTGATAAAGTCATAAAATAAAGATGGAACTATTTTAGTTTTGTAGGTATTAGAACACTGGACATCTGATGATGCCAGAAGTGAAATGAAGAATAATCATAATAAACAAGCAATTTGTCATTTGGGTAGGAAAGCAAGTCTGGTAAAAATTTTATATGTCTTCACAAAGTACGCTGCAAGTATCCGAATGCACTTAAAATTGTGAGACAGTCATTTGCATGTTTAGTTAAAAAGAATTTTAACAATGTCTATTCAAAGGAAAACGAATTTTAATCAACATGGAAATTTTCAGCCAATGCAATGTCCAACCTTGGCAGTGTGAGTACTTGGGTAAAGAAGAAAGTTCACTTGTTTCAGTTCTGGTAAGAACACCACAGAATCTATACAGTGGAGCAGCACACATCTGCACACTTCATGTAATGACACGTAGTATACAGTATTTGAGTTTACTAACTCTTACTCAAAAGGTAAGCCATTTTGAATGTAGCCCAAACTTCAGAGTCCCCACAGTCACTGGTGATCATTCTCTGCTGTGTGCAATATTCATAGGAGATTCTTTTTTTTGTTTGTTTGTTTGTTTATTTTTCAGACCACTGTGTGCATATATAAATTTTAGTACCACGAGTTGGTAAATCTGATCCATAAGATTTTAATCTTGCAACAGATGTTAGTTTTCTTAAGGTGCGTGAATGTGTGTGAGAGCACGCATGTCCTGCCCCAGTCCTCTTTGACAGTCTCATCTAACATGTTTTATTGACATTTGAATTCCTGATTCAGACAGAGAGGAGATTCTAAGGCAAGGGCCATAATGGCATTCCACCCGACTAAAATCTGAATGGCTCTCTGAAATGTCGCTCATAGTTGGATGGAATTCCATCCCAAAATAAATGGAAACATTAATGCTTCAAACAAGAATGTCTACCATCAATAAAGATTACAGAAGAGTAATACAGTTCTGCTGATCCCACTTGACTTTGTAAATGCTGGTTACAAGATGAAAGAGAAGGATGAAGTTGTTTAGGTTATATGCTTGCATGTTGCTGTTGTTAATAAACCTCATGCTAATTGATGTGCTTCTTCATAATCTGCATTTATCATAAAACTAAATAAAAATTGCCCCCTTATTAGAAGTCCTTTTCCTTTCAGCTGTATTGCACAACTTTGCCTTGGTCAGCAGCACTGCACCCTGGGGTTGAGCAGTGGAGAGAGAATGAGAAGAGAAGAAATCAGTAGAAGCATAATGTAACAGGGGGCTGCAACATGGCCATGCAGGTTAAGACCTCCTGGAGAATGAAAGGGGAGTGAGACACTGAGCCAAGCATGATGGCAATATGGAGCATCTGTGTGTGTATATGAGGGTGCATGTGTTTGTGTGAAAATCCAAACATATGCAATCACCTAAACCAAAGTGTGTTCATGTATAGAAGTGTAAGTCTCTAGTGTGTATGCATGCAGTACAGTAGTCTAGATGCAAGTACGATTGTGCAAGTGAGAGCAACTGAAGCATTTTAATGTTTCTGAGTCAATGTTTTCTGGCACTAAATCGAGGGGGTTCGGGCCAGACCCATGTTGTGTCCCCTTCAAGCATTTATTTACCTCTTTTATTTTGCCTGTCCAGTTGCTATACTTTTGCCATGTCTTCCTCTTTGTGTATCTCTCCTGCTCAACCTTTTCATTTTTCTTTTTGAATCTCACTCTATACATCCATGTGCCCTCTATCCCACTTTGTTTTGACCATATCCTTTCTTTTCATCTGTGGATGGTGGATGCTCATGAATTTATGGATTTCTGTGTGAGAAGGGCTTCTTTTCTGAGGAAGACCAAAATGATTTCACAGCCTGCTGTGTAGAATATGGGTTTTTGGGAAGTTGAGGTGGGAGCTCAACACACCAGACATCTGTTTTGGTCTGGTTCATTTTCTTCCACAAAAGGAACTGTTTTTTATTTTGAATTGCACCACTATAATTTATATTATTTCAGCAAAGCTTGTCAATTTCCTATTGTTCTTTTGGTACCAAATGCTTCTATTGGCTTTATGTGGGTCTTATATTAACAGTACCAGGTGTCACTGTAAATGTGCAGATGGATGTTTTTCCTTTTTTCATCAAGCTCAAGCAAAGGTGAAGTAATAATTTAAAGACAGTGTATTGAAACAGGGTCAGTTTTAAGCTGAGAGAGGATTAACCTTAACCATAAACCAGTTTTCTTTGCGTTGGTTTAGAGACTTGAACAAAACAAAACAGAATAAGACAGCTAAAGTTGTTACAAAAAAAAGTTAGGTTTTGAAAAATCAGCATAAAAGGAGTTTTTCATGCATTTTGTTTTATATTAAAGTATCAGTTTCATCTGAATGAATGTTAGTTTAGAAAGTGTAGTCTTGCAGTCTCATGTTACTCCCAACAAGAAAACACTCAAAGTAACTCTGGACTTCCTTTGTGCTTATATTTCATGATAGCTGTGTACCCCCTTACAGCACTATGTCACACATCAACAATGAGACTATGTCCAAGAGCTTTATTGGACATCATAGCAGAGACAACAAAAATGCAATTATTTATTATATTTTTTGTGTTTTTTCAAATTCATATTTTAGATGTGTCCAAACTTTATTGTGAACAGGCGTCTGCTTTGATGTGACCTGCATGAGCAGTAAGATGAAGTGATATCAAATACAGGTGTAGGCCTACCAAGGTAAACATAGATCTATGTATTTACAGTCTAGGGATACACCAGCAGTGAGCTTTTATGATTTATTTTTAAGTTTTTGTGTAATGGTAGCTGACAAATACTAAAACTAATTTTAATGAGAATGAGAATTGTGGCATTAATTGCATAACAACAATGTTAAAGTTGGGTGAACTGTGACCCAATAGTTCATACTAAAGTTGACACGCCAGGAATAAACTGAGGACTCAAATGCAGGTAGTTCCAAAACAAAAATTTAATAACTTAAGGCGATCCCGAAGGATGAGGGCAAAAAA
>JAOWBL010000008.1:5512008-5522593 GCA_028564865.1 Zenarchopterus dispar | reverse complement strand
AGTTAGTATTTCAAAATAAAACAGGAAATGCACACTAGACAAAAACCCGAGACCAGACAACCTCACCATTGTGACAAAAGTCGCATTAATACTGAGATATGTTTGTGATTTAGGACCACTTAATGGTCTGATGTAAAAAAACAAAACAAAACACAAAACAAACAAACACACAAACAAACAAAAACCAGCAATACATCCTACCTTTTTTGGTAAATTGAAACTGCTTTTATGACAAGATCATGTAATGCATTGGGACTGTATTCCTATACAGTGTTGCTTTTTTTAAAGAAAAAAAGCATTGCCATTTCCCAAGCCATGTATCTTAAAAATTGAATGTACTAGTATAATTTTTGAGTGATAGAGTACATCTTTGAATGCATTTTAGACTGCAATTAAACCGCAGTAGAATGCAAAGTACCCTAAGATGTGAACTTTTAATTTTCCTAGATTAATTTTATGAAGGCCCTGCAATGGACTTCCAACATGTTCATGATATACAGTAGCTATTCACCCAAGGTTAAGCTGCAGCCTCCCCACTTTAGCTCATGGTGGATCTGCTGTGTTTTACAATGTAAAAATGGAAAGAAAATTATAAACTTTTTCAATACCAGATTTAAGAAAGTTTTTTTCAGATATTTTTTCTTTTATGCTTTTTAATCTAGTTGGAGAGTGAAGTGTAGTATGTGATTTTATTTCATTGTTAGCAACAAGAGTCTCTCCTGTTGATTGATTCTGCTTAGGAAAATAAAGTACCCATCCATTTAAGATCAGCCAAAAGGACAGTTATTTAGTTAATGTATGTGGTTTCTGCACATTCTCGGTAACCAGTTGGCTTTGCATTTTAACCCTTTATGACCTACTGGAGCACCGATGCTCCCATTCGCATATCGATTTTCAAAATGTCTGTAGAATTTTAACCAACCAGCTTGCAAAAATATAAAAAATATACTTGGGTGAACTTGTTCTATGGCAGGTCATAAAAGGTTAATCTTCCAGCAGATATTTTCATATGATGCATTCATGTGGGGTATGTGTCCTTTACCAGCCTTCCTTGACAGTCTAATCTCGCATATTTTATTAACATCTGAATTCCTAATTCTGCCAAGGAGGACCAAATCACCAATGTGAAACATAGAAGAACAAGACTGATAAAAAGACAAGACAGTGATGGGTGTGGTGTGTGTAGTGTGGTGATTACTGTAGTATTTGTGTGATGTGTATTCATAATGAGATGTATTACAGTAGAAGACAGGAATTCTAGTAAAAGACAAATAGACAAAAGGGACAAACAGAAAATGGTGTGTGTGAGCATGTGTGTGAGTGAGTGTGTGTGTATGTGAGAGAGAAAAGAGGATGTGTGTAAGTTTATACAGATTTTGAATGTATGTGTATGCATACACAAACATACACACATATATGGATATATATTCAATCATAAACACCTAGGCAACCACTTACATACATATATACATACATATATACACACTTGACTACCTACATTTAAACACAGAGAAGGAGAAGCATGTATACCTGCAGATGAAGTACTAATAATGGTGATAAAAGAGACAGTACAGCAACAACAATCCTAGGGCCAATAGTAATATTAATCCTAACATCATTATATATTATAGTTAGTACAAGTACTACCAACAATAACAAGGGTAGTTATTGTTATAATCACCTGCCAACAACTCAACTCTACTGCCTGGCGGCCCTGGATCCCCCACGAGTGCACAACCCCTGGCTGGCCATCCAGGAAGGGAGATCAGCCCAAGAGGCACTCGCTGGCCTCTGGTCCCAAATCCCACAAAGACCGCATCCCCATTGACAGGAGCCAGGGTCTGAACCCAAGGCCGCAACCCGGTAGCCCCAATCTAAGCTCCCCAAAACTCCTGTGCCACCCACCAACAGTGCCTAATACAGCAGCAGTAACAAACAAGAGGGTGCAGCCCACAGCCAGAGGGCAACACCAGGTCGACCGGACACCCCCAACACAATTCTGGTGTGAGAGGCTGTTGATTGATGTTCTTGCAGGAACCTCATAAATGCATTTCTGCTTTGCATGCTTTTTCTGGTCTAGGCATAACTGATAAGTAGATTTTTTTTTGACACCAGTTGGGTAACAGACAGAACCACATTTTCTTCTTTTTTATTTATTTTCCCATGTGTTATGTCTTTCTGAGACATAGCACATGGGACAGTTCTAAAGTGACTGTCTGCCAGTCAGCCAGCTACCTCACCTCAGAATTTACCTCATCAACATTCTTCCTTGGATCTGCACCTTGTTCCATGTCTTACAAAGTAGCATAATTACATCTCTCAGCTAACCATGCAGTTAAAGTTAGATATTAAAGTTTATTACTTTTTTTCTCTGAGTAAGATCCTTTATTCTCTATAGACATCTGTGTTGAATAAATTTACTGTTGTCAACAACTTTAACAGTGGTTTTCGTCAAAGTCAATATCCTAATACCTGGCAGGTTTGGCACTTAGTTGTCTTTATAGTGGTTGCATACCACACGATTTTTGCAACATGATGTGGTTTGTGCAAGGGAATTTCAAAGTTTGAATGTGTTAGTCTTTTGGACAGAGTAAAAGAGAGGACATCATAAATACATTATTTTATTCCTGTTACTATGAGGACATTTCAGTCTTAGGGTGGATTTTATTCATCCTTTTTCTATGTCAGTTTCTACCCTAATCAGGGTTACAGGACCTTGGTGTCTATCACAGCTACTTGGAGAAAGAGGTAGGAAACACCCTGGACCAGCCATCAGAGAAAATAAACCACCATCTATACTTACACTTACCCTTAGGTACAATTTAAAGTCAACCTAACTTTCATGTTTTTGGACTGTGGTAAAAAGCTGGAGAACCCACAAAGAAAAACCACACAGTGACAGTGAGTACCTGCAAATTCCACAAAGAAAGCCCCAGCTGAATATATACCAAAAACCTCCTAGATGTGTGGTTTCAGTGCAAACCACCACACTACCATGCTGCCCCTTGATCCTTTTCATGGAAATAAAGAAACAAATACTTAAGATGTGAAATGTTAATTGATATGCATGGTGTAAAAACAAACAGTCCTTCAATACCTTAAATTTTCTTCACAAAAGACTACAGGTGCTTTTACAGAGATATGCTCTGCACTCAGAAAGACATTCATATTTTTTTCTTCCTGAGCAGGTTTTCATTTCCAAATAGTCCATCATGTGTCTAGACCATGAATATTGAAGAAAATCTAGTCTCCTTATTCTGATGCAGTCTTTCATGCATTCAGACATTCAAAAGCTCTACACACCAGTCAATTCAGCTCTTCTTTTATATCAAAGAAAGTCAGAAGTGACTGAAAAAGGGGAACGGATCAGTTACAACTGAATAAATTCTTCCCAGATATACTCTTCTTATATAACATTTCACTCTTGTTTGATAGACACAAATCCCTGTAAAGGATAAATTATCCATATATACCCTAAAGCACCAAGAAAACTTTCTTCCCTTTAGCATAATCCCACATATCTATCTGTCAGACACAAAAGAAAGTTTCCTTTAAATATTTTTGTTGAAAATAATACAGCAAAAGCCCAAACGTCTTACTGTAAAATACACCAGTGATAAAGAAGTCGGATAAAAAACACACTTTGAGTTTGCTTTTTTCTCACATTTATTATTATTATTATTATTATTATTAATAATAATAATAATAATAATAAAAACTGTCAAGAAATTTATGTTTTTGTCTGATTTTATGGTTCTTTTCTTTGACCCATTTAAAAGAAGTATTGATGTATTTAAAGTTTTTCATTAAAATTCTTAAGTTAAACCCATTCAGAAACTATTCACAATTCATTAAAAATATTTGAAAAAAAAGTATTTTCATATTTTGATCTTTTCTCGTGACTTTGTTTATTTTTATTTTCCAGTATCAGTTTTTAAATACAGCATAATGAACAGTATAATCTGAAAAAAGACTAGTCTCATTTGCCACAAAAAGTTAAACACCATGTGTTTAGCCTATTTTTTTCTTTTCCAAGGGACTAACTCATGAACTGAAGTATTGATGAGAGAAGATATTGAGGCTTTACATTTTTTAGTTTAACAATGACTAAAGCATTGCATAATGCAGAATGTTTGAATCACTTTATTGGAGATGAAGTACATGGAACTTGCAAAGAAGATCTATGTGTTAAATGATTTATGGTTTCAGTTTATGTATGGACTATTTGAACAGTGCCCGAGATACAGCAACATCTGCTTAACAAGGTTATTCACAGATTTGTCAATACTATGCTTACCTTTCAATATGCAAGATAAACCTTCCTATGAGGGATCTATAAATTTAATTCACAGGACAGGCAAAATGAAAAGAGATGGAATGGAAAAATAAACACACACATGCTGCTTCAAGGGGGATTTGAAGATTTGCTCATAGACTTGGTCCACCTCATCATGACCTTATTGGTAAATAGGCCTTTCCAGGACCTTGAGCAAACTCAATAAAACTAGCCTCCAAACCTGCTGCACTCCCTGATGAGAGTGCCCAGGCTGAATGAAGGGAGAGAGGAGAGAAGAAAAAAAAAGACACCAAGAAATAAATGGAGACCCAGATAGGGAGGTGGGGTGGGGGTGGGGATCAAGATATTGAGATTGAGAAAGATAGGTAGGGAGGGAATAAGACAGGAAAGACAGAGATCAAAGACAAACACTGAAGCAGCTGAGACAGAGCGCGAAACATTGAACAAGGGAGAGAGAACGCCGGTGGTAGAAAAGTAAATCAGCGCTGCAGGGAGAAGTTGTGTTCCGTATCTGCTCTTGGCCTTACCAGCTGTAATGAGCCTCAGTTTACAACTATGCCCTGACCCTGACATGTGCAAAAGACATTACTGTTCAGACTGGCAAAGCTGGAGACTGCACTCAGAGAATCAGTTCATCATTAAAACATATTGCCCTCAGCCAGAATAATTGAAAATGGGAATATGTAGTGTAGTTTCTGATGAGCGTTTTTGAGAAAGATGGAAGAGAGGGAGACAAACAGACAAAGAGATAGGAAGTCAATGAATAAGTGATGGGGAGTCTATGAAAATAATACATTTGGCGAGTTAATGTAGTTTGGGAGGCATGTGGGAGGATTTTAAAATGAAGAATGAAGCGCTGGTGCTGAATAGTCACTGAGGCTTAAAGTAATAAAATTAAACTTTGAATGAAACAAAATATATATTTTTAATCTCTTCTTTTGTTAATCTAATCTAGCAACTCAATAGTTGCTGCAAATATCATTCATGGTGATAAGGACCTTACAGAGCAGCTGGACTTGAGATTTCCAAGATCAAGTTTATTAAGAATCTATTTTGACAGGCTTCAGACTTGTTGCCAATCAACAGTGATTTTAACCAGTGGTATTATTAACATGTACAGGTGAGTATTGGGTTTGAGAGTCAGCTTCTACAGAGTTCTACAGGGTTTGGGATAAATCTATCAAGTGGTAGTTATGTCACAACTGGAGCGGATTTCTTCAGTTTAAAGGAGGACATACAGTTTGCCCTGAAGGTTTTCTTGTTTGAAAGATGTTTTTGGTCTTGTCCCTACTAGCTTCAGTTTGATTTCACCAACCAACTCCAATATGTTAGCTTGCTGGTTGAAACTAGCTTTTAAAGGTTAGTGGTTTACAAATGTTTTATTATATCACTTTTCATGCAGGGTTAAAAATTGCTGCCCTTTTCCTCTCCTTTTTTAAATACTTCCAAGATGTAAGAAGCCGTTTACAATGACGGGTGGTTCCACTATTAAAATTTTGTTTAAAAAATATTGTTGTAATTTTGATGCTATTCAAATGTTTCATGAAACAGGTTTTGAAATGCAGCTCAGGGCAGCAAGGTGGCTGCAAAATTTCAAAGTTGAATTTTGGCTTTGGCCTATCTGTGCAGAGTTTGCATGTTATCCCAGTGCTTGCTTGCTTCCTTTAAAAAAAAAAATCCCTGGGTATCTTGGCTGCTTCCACAGTCCAAAAACATGCGTGTTAGGCTAAATGGTGAATCTCAGTTGACACTAGGAGTGAGTTTGAGGGTGTGTAGTTGTTTGTCTCTTTGTGACCTTGCGATGGGTTGGCAACCTGCCCAGGATGTTCCCCTGCCTTTTGCACATGGACAGCTGGAATAGGTTCCAGAAGACCCCCATGACCCTGAATTTGATTGAAGTTGGGATAGATGCGGGATAGAAAAAGCAACTTGCAAGGTTTTCTAATACTGTACAAGGCCATCTCTGCTCCTACCTCAAGCTCTCAGGTGCACCGTTGTCGGGGTGATCCTTTCTTACACACCAGTTTTAAAAAAAGACATTGTATAATATAATATAATGTATAATAATGTATATAATAATAATCATAATTCACCACCATTTTGAAGAATACACAGTTCTATAAGAGTTCTATAAGTTCTACACAGTGTTATAAGATGCAGAACTTGTTTTGATTAGTTTTAAATGCAGTTAACTATAAGACTGGTGTGTTACATTGAATGTATTTCATGTTCAATAATCAGTTAAAGTGAATATGGTAGTTTAACGGTGTTGGCCCCTTTAATTTGGCCTCCATGTTTAAAAACGTTGATTTTGGTTAACGGACAGTGTCATCTTGTTGTTTGCTCTCTCTGTGTTCTTTGGCCAATAAAAAGCAGTATGGTCAGTCCTTATGGGGTAAACTGCCTCCTGTGTATTTTTTTCAATTTTCTACAACATAAAATTAAAAAATTAAAAGTCTTTTAATGAGCAGATACTGTGATGAACTGGAAAACTATTTTGGTTGTACCGTAGTTTTTCCCCGAATGAAGCTGGGATAGACTCCAGCAGATCCCCATGATGGTTAGATAATGGATGGATGAAAGCATATATTTGATTATCATAAGTGTATGCCTGTAAGAGAACAAGGCAGTTGAGTATGATATCACAAATGGGTCCTACAAAAAGGAGTTTTTAATTCACACAAACAAATGCAAAAAAATACAAATCAACAAAAAGGGCCCTTGAATGAGATCAAATGATCAAGACTAAACTCCATGTGTGACTAAAACTAAAGTAACTTCAGACTGCTCAACAAAAATCAAACTACCCTGACACACATGACATGACACACATCAAACAATGGGAACTTAAATAGTGGCTGATCCAGTATTTAAGACCAGTCTGACACACAGGGAAAATTAATACTAAAAGACAATCCAAACAAAAGGACAAAAAAAAAAAAAAAAAAAATTCAACAGTAAAGTTACTTAAAATTAATAAAACTCAAAATTAGGTACATAACCCAGAAACAAATAACAATAAAATATTTAACACAAATTTATAATTTACCCCTGGGTGCAGATGATCTTGGTATGGCACTAATCTCTTCATTTGAAATGGCTGCATCAAGAGCCAGCAAAACCTCAGCCAATGGCTTCCCCAGCACCAGTAAAACAAGAAAAGAAATCAGTAAAGAATTTAACAAAGTTGAACATATAAAAAGTTAACTAAATGTGCACGCTACAAATAGAACACATGCAGTTCAACAAATACTAAATAAATATAAATAAACAGAGAAACTAACTAATGAGTGTTGGTGCATGGAGTTACCGACTTTGGTTGTGAGGCTGCAGGTATGGTCATTACAATACCAAATCAAAAACTCCAGTATGATGAATACAATCCTGTCACTTTTGCATGGGCATACTTAAATCTAAAAAGATGCCTTTTAGTGAACAGTTTAAAACTGCATGATATAATGACACCACGGACCTAAACAATAACAGATTTATCCCACTTCCCTATCTTTAGCTGTACTCAAATTCACATTGTAGTGCATTTTTTGTGCAATGCAACTAAGTAATATTTTAAGACCAATTTCATAAAAGGCACACTCTGGATAAAATTATGGCTCGAATGCATCCTCCAACCTGAAAGTGGCTATTTTGAACAAAGCTGTAAAGGAATGATCAAAAGTTAGGGAGTTGTACTGTATCCGAACCCAATCATGTCCCTGTGACAATCTTAATCATGTCACAAGTGTAATTAAATCAACTCCTGAAAAAAAGTAAGTTTCCTTGAACAACTTTAGATCCAGAAATACATTTGTCTGGGCTGCTTATGGTCATTGTGAGAACCCCCACCTCGCCCTTTTTTTTTTTTTTTCAAATTCTGTTAATATTATGAGCATGAACTCCCGGGCACTGCTTTATTTTTTAAGAATGTATGTAGTCATTTAATGAATGAAGGCATGAATTCAATTTAGCGGTAATATCAAACCAGGGGCATTTTAGGTTTTAAATTTTCAGATATTAAAAATTATAATCTCCACCTTGAACAGATTTTGGGTATAGGAGGTAGATTTTGAGGTACATTAAGGTCAAAAAATACTTACAACTAGAGTATTTGCCTGCAGGCTCCACATCACTAAATCATCCTTACTATTTCTTCTGTTTAAAATTATTTTCCAAACAGTTCAGATGATGCTCTAACCTTTTCAAATTTATGAACAAACCCATTTGTATAATGTTGGAAACGCTTTATGAGAGATTCTTGGCTGGTAGCATAGAAAACATAAAGCACCTGGGACAACATGTGAGGCACTATTATAAAGGCCTCATGTATAAGATGCATGTTTCCTGGAGCTATCAGCAGATGGTTTGTGTTTCCAACCTTAAATGAAAAACACTTGCTGCAAATGTGGTTAAGGAACATTGTCTGCATCAGCTGGTGTTATGTGAAATAAATACCTGTTCGTTCTTACAGTCGCGAATGCTGCTGTTTTGTAAAATACCATGGTGTCTAAAAGATGTCTATTATTAATTACTTCCCAGCCAACATTTGTCTGCACAGGATAGGTTATTGGTTTCCCATTGGTTCCATGTTAATTGCCCACATGGCCTTATGTATTTGGCTCCAGATAGGACACCAATTTTGGGGCCCTTCTCATTCATCACTCAATATAATGCAAACAGTTCTTGCAGGATCAGGATGCAACACATGAACAATTCCATTTGAGGCCTAATTTTTCTGCCCATTTCTATCCCAGAAGAACCACACATGTGATCTGGTCTGGTATTTGGTAAGGTTACTGTAGGTTACTACAATATTTGATTTAGGCGCAAAGTTTTGACACTAAAACTGCCTATTAGGTTTAGAAAACAAAGTGCTTGATTAAAGACTGGGGCCATGTTAAAGGGGTAGTATGTGAAAAAAGAGGAAAAATGCCCCTTTATTAAAAAAAACTATCCTGTGCACTTATACAGAGGATTTTGAAACAGCTTTTCATGCAATGAGAAATATCATTGCTTTTCAATATTGTGAGATCTCGTAGTATAAGATCTCGTCATACCCCTAGTATCAACTTTTTAACTGTACAGTATCACTTTAAAACCACTGAAAAATATTACAATTTCATAACAGTATATCAGATAATCACACAGAAATATATGTTGTTGAAGGCTACCCTTATATTTGTCACGCTGGCTTCCTCTCACAAAAATAGTAATAATAAAAAAATAAAAAAATAAATTCAAAGACTGGAAGACATTCCACTAAATTAATTTTGATTATAAGACTGCTAGCATTCACACACCCTAACGACATACCGTTTTCAGATGCAAAGAACTTCTCCAATTTTATAAAAAGGGGGATTTCCAGTTAGGTCAAGGGACATCTACACTCTCAGGAATTAAAAGAAGGAGAGTATTAGAAAGGGCAAAGGACTCAGAATTTACTTCTCCGCCATTGACCAGAAATGTGTAAAAAGGACATAAATAGCATCACGCACTGAATGTCCTCAATAATTCCTCTCAACATTCACCCTAACAGTTAAATGCCCCACTCCAGACCCCCAGAGGCACTCTCTCAAGCCGCTGTAGATCCACCAGATCTAAAGTAAACCATGTAAGCTCACATGGACTGTTACACCCCTGACTTAGCTCTGCCCTGACATGTATCAAAATAAACAAGCTTCACCCAAGCCTCAAAGAACAGTCATTTAAAAGAATCCATCCTGATGACAACAGTTCCCTCAGATGTATACAGAGAAAACTGCTGTTTCAGATATGATTGTGCCTGTCATACATTTCTCCCTCACACACCTGGAGTGCAAGGGCACATATATCAGGCTCCTGGTCATGGATTTTAGCTTTGATGTGTACTCCACCAGATGCACGAAAAAGGCCAACAATATAACTAGGGAGCATACCCATCTTGTTCATGAGCTTACTGTCCCCCTCCCCTCAGGCAAGTGATTGTGCAGCATCCCACCAAGGACCACAAGACTTAAGAACTGCTTCTAACCTCATGCTGTGAGACAGATGAACACTGACATTCACTGACCCTGCAAACCCCATGTAGTGTACTGGATTGTTTTCTTATATACATTGTTAAAGTTGGTGCAGTATGAAATTACATTGCATTGCTTTGTTACTGATGTTTTTATTAGTTTTATTATTATAATTCTCTTTCTACAATTATATGTATATATATATATATATATATATACATACATATATATATATATATACATATATATATATGTATGTATATGTATGTATATATACATATATATATATATATATATA
>JAOWBL010000008.1:5475246-5491432 GCA_028564865.1 Zenarchopterus dispar | reverse complement strand
TATATATATATATATATATATATATATATATATATATATATATATATATATATATATATATATATATATATAATAACACTCATGTGTATTCATGGATTCCCTTCAGGTGCTATCCCATTACATACTAAGTTACAGGTCAGGTATAGATATGACTGAATAGCCTAAAGGTGTACATGCAGTGCCCACTCTCTGCTCAGTGTTGGGATAACCACCAGCCTCTCAGTGACCCTGAGAAGCTGGAAGTGAATATGGAAAATTTATGAATGAATGAATAATATAATAACTGCATGAAACTGATGTGGGTATTAAAAAATCTAACAGATCTTATGCAGCTCTTTGGAAATCTGATACCAGCTTCTGCTTTGATGAAAGCTGAATAATCACATAGTTGTTTTTTTTCTGTGCAGAGGAGTTTATAATAAAATGCTCTGTTTGAACAAGAAATAAAATATATGTAGACTGAGCAAATATATGAGATTAAGTTGAATTAGATTATAATTGCACTGAACTGAAATTAATTAAACAGCAATTAATTGGATTTTAACTTTTGTAACTTCCGTTCCCTGGGATGATATTTGCTTTGAAATGGTTCAATACAAGTAAAGTAAACTGAAACTGAATATCCTTAAAGTCAGTTAGTCAGTTGTGGTTGTTTTCAATTTCAGGCCCAAAACCACTTTTGTTTGTTGTTGTTGTTTCCACTTTTTTCTGCCTGAAGCTTAAAGATTTTATTTTCAATCTTATTTTAACATATTGCACAACGCAGTTTTATCTAACAATTTTTACCCAGTTTAACATTCCAGTGAAAATTTCATAAAACTAATGTCTATTAGAGAGCTCTGTAACCAAATTAAAAAAAATAATCAATTCTTTTCAAGGATATGTGCCAATACAATGGAGGTAAGCTACTTAAACTTTACTCTTTACTCTCCTGTGACTGTGCTACAACCTTCATTTGAAAAGTACTCAGAAATGTGGCCATCATGAAAAAGACTTTTACTGTGTGGTTTCTTTGAGCAGAATTTGACATATCTGAAAAGGAAAAAATACAAATAAAAAAAAAGTCACTTTGTGTAGAAACATAGTGGATGAAGAGATAAAGAAAAGACAAAACCTCTTATTAGTTATTATAATTAGACCAGAGCAAAAACAAGATCAGGTGCTCACATGCACAATAATACATGGTGCAATTCCAGCCGTTTCCCTGACTGAAATGCTGTGGTGGGTTCATAAAAGACGTGCATAAATAAATACCTGCAATCTCAATGAACTAAAGCCGTGTTTTATCGAGTGTGTAGCAATACCAATTATAGGCTGTGTGAATATAATTTGTTGACGAGTCTTGGTATGTAACAAAGAACTTGTTAGTTCAGGGCTTGGCAGTTCTGGCCCCCAAAAGCCACGGTCCTGAATGTTTTACATGTTTCTATGCTTCAACACTCCTGATTCAAAATAATGGATCATCTTCAGCTTGCTATCAAGTTTGCACACGTGTATTAGTGACACAGTTATTTGTATTAGAGTGTGCTGAAGCAGTGAAAACATCTAAAACATGCAGGACAGCAGCCCTTGAGGACCAGAATTGCCCAGCCCTGCTCAAGTGGAACAGAAAAAATAAAGAATCTTTATACCTTCATGGACACTCTTTTCAGCCATTCTACTTAATTATCTTCCTTTCATTTAGCTTATTTCTTTCCCGTCTGTCTTTCTCTGTCTCAACTCCATGTCACTTCTACTTCTTTGCTTCTCTCTCTCTCTCTCTTGTCTTTCGTTTGGTGCCAGGTCCTGGTGGTTGGTGGTTCCCTCTCTCCAGATGGCCCACTCTGATCATTTATTGATGACAGGAGAACAGAGGAAGGCCTTCCCAGCTGCTGCTGCCTGGCAGTCCTCTCAGTGTATGCACACTCATTCACACTCACAAATAAACATAGGCATTCATATTTGAACAAAGACTATCACACATTTGTGCAATTATGGGTATAGACTCAAACCCCATCACAAATACAGACTCATGCGGATTAATTTTGCCCCTTTGTCTTCTTTTTGTGTTGTCACACATTTCGGCATTGCCCTCTTCTGCTGTCAGCCATGATTCTGTTCGGCACTTTAGCACCCTCTCCCTCCCTCAGCCACTCTCTTCCTGCCTCCAGCTCTCTCCTTTCACCTCCTGCTGTGGTGTTACTGACTCTGTCACACAGGAACAGACAGAAGGATAGACAGAAGGTGGAAGAAGGAGAGAAGGCATGGAAGCAGCGTGTAAAATAGTAGCATTAGCAAGTGTTACAGCAGTGAAGTAATGTGGCTTGTGAGAAAGATGTCTTTTAGAGGGGAAAAAAAGAACTTGTGTAACTTTATAAAATAATGCTGACAAGGATACTTTACACATGCTACCATAACAGCCTTTATTCACAAACCTGAAGTAAGTTTATGTCATACTATAGTCTTCAAAGGGGCAAAACTGCTGCCTGGATTATGTTTATCTTATGTTTAATTAGACTGAACCCTAATTTGAACCAAGTTAAATGAGACTGTAAACATACCAGTAAAAACAAATTCCAGGTTCAAGAGTCAGAAGTTATCATAAAGCAACATGAGATTACAGCACACAATGAAATAACAGAACTAGTTCCTCTTTCCACTTACTTAAAATCAACATATGCTGGTGCTGTGGGAGAAACAACAGACATGCACAGTCCGGAGTGAATTTGTCCTGTAGTAGATATGTGAACATGCTGCTGAAATTTAGTTAAAGTGTTTCAGAGGCCATTTGGATGAAATCTCCAGCTCCAGCAGAATACTGTGTAGTTGTTTATCAAGTGACTGTTGACAAGCCATACAATTCCTTTGGTGCATTAATTTATTCTGCTTCCAGCATCAAAGTCAATGCACTGGAAGCATAAATAAACAAAATCTTTCCACTGGCCTTTTTCCCCTGTCAGTGCAGCACATCGTCTATATTGAACAGCGATAGAGCCGTGTCAGTTTAAAGATTTGGGCATGGCACTTTCTGATTTCCCCTTTTTCTTTCTTTCTTCAAATCTCATATCATCTCCCCACCAATCTCCTTTCCTCTAATAATAGCAGGAACTGAGTTTTTCTCTGAACCACTCTCTTTTAACTTTTATTATACTATTCAATAATTACACTGAAGGAAAAAAAGACTAATTGTTAAAATTTCATGCAAAACATATTTGCTTATATCTTGACATATTTGTCTTGCATACAACAAGAAACATAAAGCTAATTCTTATTTTTCATTTGATTGCAGATGAGCTGATCGATCTCACTCATTTATATTTTTAGCAGCGCTTCCAATGCCCCAAAAAACACAAGTTTGACTTTGAATATTCCTTGCATTGTCAATTCTGATGATGGACAGGTCTTAAATAGAAAAAAAGATGGATTGTTTAAAAAAATAGCAAGGTGGTACACAACAAATGCAGCAATATAAAAAAGCATAAGTTGCAGAAACAAAAAGAAAAGAAGTCCCTCAGCTTAAGTTGCTGCTGAAGTAAAAATATTCCTGACCATCTGAGCATCACGTAGAGAAGTACCATGGAGGTGCAGACCAATTTTTTTATTGATTAATATCTATTTTCTATTTAATTATAGATCACTTCTATCCTCTAAGCAGTGTTTTTATTTATCCAGTTTTCTTTGTCCATACTTTTTTTCTTCACTTCCTCTCCCCAGTTGTGATGGTCCAAAAGTTTTCATGTGGTATGTAAAAGGAAAGGAAAACACTGTGAGATATTAAATTCTCTATGGTGAGGCGGTTTTCAAAGTTATTTTAGATCCACGTTATGTGAAGGACACAAACATGCACGTATCCTTCTGCTTTTTGGGATCCAGAGAGAATTCCCTGCAGTTCTCTTCCATCCAAACTTTGTCAGAAAACTTACCAACTTAATATACCGGTAAAAAAGAACAGACACTGAGCAATATTTTTTATACATGTCCAGGTTTTGTTACACTTTGGAAAGCCAGGCAACAACATGTCTGTGCTTCCTGTAACTGTGTCATAAATAGCCTGTACTGAGCATGCTGTGACTTTGAAGTCACACATGGGAGATGTTTGTGATATACAGCTGGCTTCAGCCGGGGTAACCCAAGAGACACATAAAAACGTACACATGCAACATGCACACAAATTAATATGTTCTGTCATACATCTCGCACACAGACAACTTCTTTAATACCCCAGAGGTGCTATTTGTTGGTAACACACATTGTTACACACTAGGAGGGTCAGTGGATCTCTGGAGCCCAGGAAGATGAGTGAACAAGGAAGATGAAGTGAGCATTACAGGCAAGTGCACTTTTTTACACAAAATAAAGATGCATTTCTTTATTCTATTATTTTTCTATTCTATTATACAACACTTGAAACTTGGCAATTAAAATTTTTTTGTTTTTTTATTCTGTTACATACTTTTAATAAAGCATGTGTTTTAATAAGGCACACATTTTATTACAGCACACATGCTTTCGTAAGCACTTAGTAAGCACCATTCAGTAAGCGTTTGTAAATCATAGTAATACATCAGTATGCCAATGTATCCTGTCTTACGGTGACATTATATGCCGGCAGCACTGCATAGCAGAAAATATGCAGTAATTTGTGCAAGTTCATTCATCAAGACTGTGCAAATGTTCCTCTAGGTGGCACCGTCATCATGTGGGAAGATGATAGGCTGTGATGTAGAAACTGCATGTGCAGCAGGAATTACTGAGTCATAACATAAAAATACTTAAGCGCACTGTGAGTGTGTTTAATTTAGGGGAAGGAATGTTTCAAATTTGTATTTGCTAAGCTTTCTTTTGCTAAACAAGGACTTGACAATGCCAGAACCTTCCTAACTTCTAAAAAAGAATATGAAAAATTCTTTATTGTAGTAAAACATAAACAACAGTAGAAATATTTTCTATATTCCTACATGGCATGAGCATCTTGTACCATAAAAGACAGATACTGAGATACTGGACACTACATGAATGACAATAAGGTCCCATTTTAGCCTTAGATGACAGGGTTTGATGTCAAAAAACATCTGCATGTGTGTGAAAAAGATTAGAGGTGGAAGACAACGACTCACTTTATGTGCTTGTGGGTGTGAGTTTTTCACACACAGGTGCATATTGGGGACTGAGAACTGGTTTCACCCTGGCTTATTTTATTCACTTCACAGGTCACTATGCATCATATACAGCAGCATATGTTTGTTCATGCAAGAACACATGATATAGCAGGGTCATCTGTTTGAGAGAACCTGCAAGTACATACACATGCATTTCTCACACACATACAAGCTCTTACTCAAAAATAGGCAATTCCATCTACACTCTACAGGGTTGAAGAGCGCTGAACAGCATAGAGGCCTCACTGTTAGCACTAAGTCAACGGTGCATTCCTCTCTGTCCCATTGGGCCTTTAACCACAGCATATGGATAAGTAAAACCTGCCCAAAAAGTGCTGGTTTCTAAGAGTGTGAGAAAGTGTGAGAGACAAATATAACCTTAAGTGATTCATATCAGCAGGAAGTTAGCTGTTAAGGTTTTTTATCTTGAAGTTTTCATTGACATATGGAACATCTTATTCATCCTTTTTTTTAAGTTAATACATTTGTTTGACATGTAAAAATAGTCTGTTTAAAAGACTTAGATTTCAGGTCTTTGCTTTTGATAAAATACCTGGTATGCTATAAGCTTTCCTTTTTTGTTTCTCAAACCTTTATGATGGCTCCATCAAACTTGTCTGTGCAACATCTGTTTGAATATAATCATCAATAAAACATGTTTCTGAGAACAGATTTTATGCCTGCTTAAATAAAATGTGCAATGAGCACTGCCATGATTTAGAAATACTTCACTTAACAGTAAAAAATGTTTTTTTTTTTCTAGATTGTTATAGGAGATAAATACAAAAAAAAAAAAAAGAAAAAATCAACTGCAGAGAAAAAAAAAGAGCCTTTTGTGGAGCCATGTGGAGATTAAAAGCAAGAGAAGAAGAAAGAGTCTGTGTGAGAGTGCCTGGACACAGACTTTCAGAGAGATCTGAACAGGCGAATGAGTTATAGTGGACTGCTGATAGTTTCTGATCTTGCTATGTCTTGCTGAGACTTGCAGGTTTGGAGCAGAATCATAAACAGTTCAGCTGCAGCATTAAAGGCTTTTAACATGAGGTTATGATCCACTGCTGCTAACTGTGAAAGGATCTGTTGGAAATGTTTGACAATTGAAGTGCAGTTTTGAAGGGGGGGCTTGCCAAATCTTTCAATCAAGACAGAAACTGAGTGGTTTAATTACTCTAGCAGACACAAGTTTGGAGACGTGTTTGAACACAGTGAGAAAGGGCTGACACTCTTCAACCTCCTCCCAGCTGAGGTCCTGCTTCTGGACATGCTTCTTTCTTGTTGCAGCACACACTTTCTGGAATAGTAATTCTTTCAGCCTTTAAATTTCCACTTTTGACATTTCTATGTCCTTGCATTTGCAGTTTTAGATGGGTAAGAAGGGTAATTTTTAACTTTCTCTCAAATGTACTTTTAGTGAAATTATCTACTGTGATGAAGCAGTTTAAACAAATTTTCACAGCACAGAGCTGTGAATACAAAAGATAAATTGAGCAGAGGAGGTCTAATGATGGAGTTCTATGAGAAACAGTATATTTAAGGTACTAAAAACACTTAAATTGTTTAATCATGGGTGTGTTTTTCGTGGACATATGCCTGGAGTCTAAGTCATCCAGGTCATGGTAATGCTAAAAAACTTGAATGAAAGGCAACTGGACTCTTCTTCTTAGCTCTTGCAGACATTTTACTTCTCGTGAGAAAAGCCTCTTTAGTTCCAACTGACCTGTAAGAAGTTTTAGGATTACAGACTCTGGTTGGGCCATTAATTGTTAAGGGTCTTTAAAGTCAGATGTGCGTGACCTCTCTTCTGGATTGTTAGAGTCTATTTATGTCCTCACACTTTGGGAAGACCACAGTTGAAACGTGGACAACAGAAATGATCTTTTCAGTGTGAAGATGCAAACAACAGCCTTCCCCAGCAGCACATGCAAAAGCAGCTACTAAATGAAAGAATCAGAAAAAATTAGCCAGAGCTACTTATCCACTGAGGTTCTTACAAACAGAATTGATCAGATCTAAGGCAAACCGTCAGAACCCAGTTGAAAAATTGCAAAGTACAGTAACAGTGCAAATTCCAAATGATAAAACAGTCACTTTTTTGAGAACATCTTCATCGATCAGAACAAGACATAAGGATGCTACACAAATGAGAAACGTATCAGATGGGGAGTTCGCCCAATCAAAGCAGAACGTTTTAGTCAAAGAGCTCAATTTTGCCATAACTCCATAACTACCAATCATGGACATAACTGCTTCTAGTAAAGTGGCAATAAGGACCAACATAGCTGGGGCAGAGACAAAAAAACAAAGGAACAAGGTAACAGCAAATTCATTCTACAGAAAAATCACCAAACACATCAGCTCATTGGACAGCAACATCAAGTTCACCATAGTAGAACCATAACAAGCTGCCCTTTTTTTAAACTGTCTTGTGTTATTGAAGAGGCCAAAGTCGCAACATTGAAGTATACTGGAAACTGCACACACAGTCCAATATCTGCTTTTGGATTCACATCACCCACAGGAACATGGACTGTCCACCAGCACCACTGGGCCTATCCCCTCTAAAACAAGAGAAAAAACAAAAGAAACACAGACACATGAAGAACAGAGTGAAAACCTGCACATATCCAAATCTGACCTTTTTTTAAGTCATCTATGAAATTTGTGGGGAGAAAAATCTGCCACAGAATCAGGCAACAAAGGAAAGAAAAACAGGTATAAACATATTATCATTTCATATGTGGCAGGAGTGTCTGACGAACTTAGAAGGACCTTCTTGAAACAGAACATCCTGACGCACTTCAAACCTAACATCACCCTCAGGCATTTTACGAACAAAACATCCAAAAGGACACCGAGCAGCTTTAAATGAACCAGCTTCACAGGTGCAAACTCAGCTATCCACCTACGCCTCACAAACAAAGAACATTTATGGTAGATTCCAGTAATGTCCACAAAAAGAAGAATGGTAGTTTGAGACAGGAGTGAAGGAAGCCATCTATGTTAAACAGAGAAAAAAAAAAAAAAACAACCTTAAACTGAGGATGTGGTCTCAGGTTTCACCCATCCAACACTTGCAATGCAGCCCTGAGTTTCTTCCTCAGGAGGTTTTGCAACCATTAATAATAATAATAATAATAATACATTTTATTTATAAGGCGCCTTTCATGGCACTCAAGGTCGCCATTAGCCCCTTATTGCAAAACACCTCACTTGATAACCAGATAAACAAAACGATGTTAAAAAAATATAACCCTAACAGATGAGTCATGACTCACAAGAATAAATACATGTCCCACTCCCCACCTGTCGGCTAGAACTGAAGAAGCCTTTCAGGTGACAGATAAAGCATCTTCAAGAACCAAGACAAATGTGTAATTGCTTTCGGTTTAGATTTCAATTGAAGCCTTCAATTTGTTGTAATAAAGGCAAAGCATATTTTGTACTAGTTTTTTTTATTTTGATTTAATTTGGGCAAAAATTCAAGGATACAAACTAAAGTTGCTTTATTCCAGCTTGTATGTAGATTTGGCTCGCAGGGACTTCACACTCAATCGACTGTACAACAACAAAGGCAATAGACCATGTGTTACAGTGCCTGAGGTTTCAGTCATCACTGGCTTTGTTTATCCAACCTTTTTATTTGAATAATTGTATGATCAAAGTTGTTATTCACTGTGCACTTAAGAATTATTAACCCTTGGCCAGTGGGAAGAAACTTAAACTCTGTCAACAAAGAATGTGAACTACCTGAAATAACTGGACACTCGATTAATCTGTGACTCCACAATCAGCCTGCTAAATCATTCAACTGTCTTCATAGACAGGCTTAATCCTTACCTAGTTGTTTTGATGAATTTAACTTGTCTAAGGAGTTTTAGTGCCTGACTAAACAAACACCAGCGTAAAACTGATAGAAGCAAAAGAATGAAAGAAAATAATTAAAAGAATAAGTGTGTCACATAATAAAAACTTGACACTTTGTCCAGCCCACATGCTACATAAATAACCACTTTAAATGGACTTTGCCATGGAGTCTAACCTTAGCGAAAATTATCATATGAGTTAAATTTCAGGGTGAGTATTAATAACTTCTGAACAACCCACCGGTAACTAACTAAACTTAACATTTTTCAAGACTAATCAGACCCCAATATGGCTACATAATTCCATAGTTATGTAGACTTTTGTCCAAAGTTCTGTAATTTTAACCAGTTCTTTCCTTAAGACCTCCATCAAATGGAAATGTCTGAACAGAAACCTTTTACCTTTAGTACTGAAATATTCAAGTGATTTAATGTAAACCAGTTCACAGATATCTGTGAGGCAAATACCTACATGAATTCAATGAGATAATGAGGCTAGGGCTAAATTGGTGGCCGATTTGATCCCTGACTGTGTGTGTGTGTGTCACTGATTAAGATTGCAGCTGCATACAATACTTCTGCACGATAAGAAGTGGTTTATACGTGTTTGAGTGAATCAGTCATTGACAGGCACTTTGCAAGACCTACAGAAGGTTAAGGATTGTTATATAAGCTGTGATTGCTTTACAATTTTAGACCCATGCAGAAGTATTTAATATCAACAATGCAGCATCTTTAATGAGACGAGGCTTCAAAAGTGATAAATGCAAGGTTTTGCTACTTGTGTGGGAGGACTTTTCTTTAACGGTTTTCTGAAACACGTTAAGGCTTGTTGGTGTTGTTATGCAGGCTTGGTTAGACAGATTACAACTGAAAGGTGTTTGAGGAACATCTCATTATGCCTCAAAACTACACAGTGTAGAAATTAAACATAAAGCTTTAGTTTTGCTGCTTATCTTTCTTGCCCTCTTAAACTTCATTTATATAATTATATAAGGAAAAAAGATCAGATCTACCCAGAGATATATCCTGTTTATACATTCTTGATAAATCATCTTACTGTATGCGCTATGGCACATAATCTGACATACAGTTCCTGCTGCATGTCATGGTGTTATGCTTCGACTTGACATCACAACTTCAAAGTTCATGTCTCATAATCTATATAGAAAGTTACCAGAAACACACAAGTGTATTAACATTGATTCATCTTACTGCTTCGATACCAGAAACATTGCCTCAGATAAATCACTAATTATCACAGCCGGTTTCATGGAATATCAGGAATGCTACATCACAGCGGAGCAGCAGTTACTATGAAGGTGTCACTACTGCTGGAGAGAAGGGGAAGCAGGGCACTGTGAACTTAAAGAAGCTAATTCATCAGCAGATTCCAGGATAATGTGAAAACATTTAAAACTCGGCGCAACTGCAGCTCAGTTGTCTGGGGAGAAACTCATTTAGCTCTCTATCAGCACCGGACTTTATAAGCCAAACGCAAAAGTCAGCATACTGCCTTCACTACATATTACAATGCAGTACTGTGGCAGTATTACTCTATATTCTTGGTCTTTCACTGAGTCACATTCAGCAGCCATACAGCCAATGATCTACAGGTGGAGCTCTTCCACGCAAGACATACACCAGACAGCCAGTGAGCATGACCCACTGTGAGGTCTTGCCTTCAGCTTGCTGGAGAGTTTTCAAACGTTGCCACTCTTGCAAGACAGGTGGATGTGATGTCAGTTTATGTATTACATTTCACAGCTATTTATTACAGGGCTTTTCTTACATTTGTTTACAGCTGGAGTTTAGAATAGGATGGGGGAGCATTGAGAATGGATCTGAAAGAGTTTTACTGTGCACACACAACCTGGCGGAGCTGTTTGTTTTAGAAGACCCAGACTTAAATGACAGCTGTGTGAATAATGCTCTGGTCAGAGGGGCAAAAAGAGTTTGTTCTAACCAAAGGGCATGTGATGAATTCCACTTTTGGTCACACAACTGAGTAGAGAGACAAGTAATGATAAGGAGGGGAAAAAGGTCCAAATCCATATATGTCATTCTAAAGTTTTCAGTGCGAAAGAGATTTCGCTATAGCATATCTGCAACTGAAAACAATAAACAACTGTTAAAACAGCTATTTGCTGATGGAGCTTTCAGAATTCAAATTCCACTCTGATCTATAACTCTTTTTGTTTTTCTTACTTTCTTTTTGCTACTAAAATCACAATTGAATTATGTCCAGAGGCGCTGTTTGGGCTTGAACCCATGCCTACTTGTCTCTGGTGGCAAAGCCACATGGGAAAAGTAATGTGTGTATATGTGCATTCATGCGTATGAAAATGAGAATCAGCTCATAACCCCTCATGTTTATGCATAATATTCCCACTGTTCCCTGTCTGTCTGTAAATACTTTTTCATCAAAATTCTTTGAGCAACAAACTCTTTGAAGGACTTTGCCTTTAGGTACATCTGCCTTCAAAGCTCTGCTTCTCTTTCTCTCATCTCTGTCTGTGACTATCTCTTTAAAGGTAAGACTATACATGCATTGCAGGAGAACAAAACTCCAACTTTTATATTGTTATTATCTGAAGCCCGGTCTTCATAGAAATATAGTTTGTGTGTGTGTGTTTGTGTCTTTAAGTTATCATTTTGGCTACAACAAGCCTGAGTTTAAATCAAGATCCTAGAAAGAACTTTTAAATCAGTTTTTGGCTCCCCTGTTCAGCCATGGCTGCTATCTCACACACACATACACATACATACAGATGTGGTGGGAACACTATCAAAGAGATAAATACCTGCAAGGCACTGCAGCCTCAAGCCAAAATTGATTTGCAGAGTGAAAGAAAAAGAGAAGTAGAACAGAAAATAGGGAACACATTAGTTTTCAGGAACAGGAGTGCAGTCGATGCACGGTAGGATAAATGCCAGGATGCCCAACTAAACCGAAAGCTTGTTAAAATAATATGGTGCTTGTTAAATCAAATTTTTTTTCCTTCTTGAGGGTTTTAAGGATTTAAGGATTAACAGGTCTTGCTGCTCTATCCTTCTTGATGCTTCGCTTGTGTTAATTTCAGCCTTGAATTCCAAAACTTAATTTGACAACAGGGTTTTGTTTCTTTTACATTATTACCTACATCTCAATTGATCCGAGGTCAGTCAGTTCAAGCAAAGCATATGAATGTGGAATTATAAACTAATGATAATGCTTGAAAGGTTTTCCTTGTCTGCTCAGGAAAACAGACCTGTTTTTTATTTATTTATTTTTTGTGAGAACAGAGCGGTGATGTGCAGGTGCAAAGTCTCCCAACCAAGACAAATATCTTAAACCTGACTTTGAGGATGACAGAACACACTTCCTGTTTGAGTCAGTGTACAGTAAAGTGTTCATCATGAAGTGCATTACAGGGTGTGATTTAGAATGTGACCTCAATCAATATCTTCAATATCCTCAATATCTTTCTTCTTTTCTTTTCTTTTTGTTCATGCCACTGTAGTTGTTGCAACGACAATGGTTATCAGGTTCTCCAGATGAACTTGTCTTTCTGTTCAAACTCATTGCCTTCAGGTACAAGAGGAGACCCAGAGGCAGAAGAGATAACTGCATATACATATATGAAAATAGACCAACTCAGAAAAAAAAATCTAGCAAACAGTAGCAGTGCCGGCCTGCAGTCGATGTCTAAGAATAAATTGCTTCTGTGGGTGAAACTGAACAGAGGATGTCCCCAATATGCTCATGATGCAAGACGAGTGACAACCTAAGGCTGCAGGATAATCTGCAATGCAGGAAATGTTTGTTTCACAAAAACTGTCACATTGCATTGCCTCACCATGATATGAGGTGATATTAGCACAGCACAACTCAATGTGAAATAACCTGACTCAGCTCCTCTCCTCCAGCTTTCGGTCTAAGACAGAGAGCAACTTTCGGTAATAGCTAGCTGTCTTTCTGGTTTGTTTTGTTTCCTCCTCATGCTCCAGAGACTCCTGAAGGAAAGAATAAAAGAGCAGCTGGAAAGAAAGATTCACCTGTACTTGCACATACATTTTCGGAAGCAGCAGCAGGCTGTTCGCAGTGTTGGGGGTCAGCTTTGAAAAGACTGTGGTTCAAAGGCCAACATGAGCTTCTAGCCTCAAGCTACTTGGTTAATAGGTATATGAGTTAGTATCTGGGTGAATGTGTAAGCATGTTAGGCAGCTGTCTCAAAACTTTACCATTGCATAGTCGAGAAAGTCTCAACACACACTTAAAGCACCGTTTTCACACTGTCCCAGTTGTTGCTTCTTTCCACAACAAGTGACATGGATTTGCTTACACACTTGTCAGCCATTACTAAAAGGTTCTGTGAAGTGTGTCTGAGTTCTGGCAAATTTATGATCATCTATTAATAGATGAGGTCCTTGTTTAAATAACTTACAGCCCATCGTGTAGCCCAGTGGTTCTCAACTGGTCCGGTTTCAGGAATCACCATTGCCCTTTAATGACAAGTCAAGTCCTAAATCATGGGGAAGTTTCAAGTTCTCAAATTTATTGAATGAAAAGATGGTTAAGCTTCAGAATATACTGAAATATATAAAACTAACAGTTATTTCATGTGCAAACATGAAATAATAAAGTACAACTAATAAGTAGTTGCAAAAAGACTCAAATCTATAAAGCTTTAGCTACGTATTGGTTAATTAAACATATAAAACAACAACTATATTAGTAGGACTATTCAGTCAGTTAAGCTTTAAACATAAAACTGACATAACAGTGAAAACATTTCAGCAACATCCTTTTTTTAAGACTCAGCTGGTGTTTTTCTGTAAAATACACAAAAAATCGTGCAACAACAACTAAGAAGTAGGTTTAAAAAGATTAAAGAGAGCTTTACCTTTACCTCAAAGGCTGGCAAAGGCTCACGACCCACTGACAACCAGTCCACAACCCACTTTTGAGTCCTGACCCACCAGATGGCCTATGCAGTGCACAGAGAATCACCACTGTACGCTACATAGGTCATCTGTGCTGTGTTTGCACTTTTGTACTCTCGTCCAGTAACTATTTGACAAAAACTAATTATTTCAAGTGCCCGCAAAGAATGAAACACAGCAATTATTTAGCTCCTTCTTTCTAGTAAGAGCTTTTCTTAAATCAGGGAACTATTTGTGAAGCATCTACAGCGTGAATAGTAAAAGTAGTGGTGGCAATGTTGGTAAAATTGGGATATTCTACTGGTGTACACTGTTTTCTAAAATAAAATATTTTTTATAAAAGAATAAAGCAGCTGTGAATCCTGAGATTCAGTAATATGTGCAATATGTGACATTATTCCCACTCCCCATAATCCTGAGAGAGCCCACTATTTGGTCTGGATGTTCAATAACTCAAATGAATAAACAAACATCCCATATGCAGAAGCTACATGCTCTTAACCCCTTTCTCTTTGACTTGTTTTCTCTCTGTCTGCACTCTTCACAAGTCCACCAGCTGGAGAAAACTGAAGCCTTCAGGGTAAACCCACACAGTCACAGGGAAAAAATTCAAATTTAATCACAGAAAGCCTTTGTGATTAAATTACAGACAAATTTGTTGGTATCCTCCCACAGAGAAAAATAAAAAAAATAAGAACCCACAACTATTCATGAAATAACTTGAATATTACAAAATGAATAGCGTTCATCATTATTTGTCCATCCATCATCAATACCCTGCTTAATCCTGCACAGGGTCACGGGGGTCTGAAGCCTATAACAGCTCATTACAGGCAAAAGGCAGGGTTATATCCCTGCCTTTTGCCTGTATTAAGAAAAGTCACCAGTCTATCACAGGGCCATGCATATAGACCAACAACCATACACACTCTCTCTCTCTCTCTCTCTTTCACACACACACACACACACGCACACACACACACATCTACAGGCAATTTAGATTCATCAATCAACCTAACATACATGTTTTTGGACTGTGGGAGGAAGCTGGAGTACCCAGAGAGAACCCACACAAGCATGAGGAGATCATGCAAACTCCACAGAGAAAGACTCCTGCCAGGTCCTGAAGTAAAACCAGCAACCTTCTTGCTGTAAGGCAACAGTACTAACCACTAAGCCACTGTGCTCCCCTTCATCATTATTTATTCCATTTTTAATACAAATCTGCTTTGAATTTTTTTAATTGAAAACAGTATTCATCCTCCACACCCACTCATTACAATACAGGGTCACAGTAATTTGCTAGAGCCTGTCCCAGCTCTCTTTGGACAAAGGGCAGGTACACCCTGGACAGATCATGGGTCCATCACCGGTCTGCATATAGATTAACAACCACACACTCTGCTATAGAGTGCCTGGAGAAAATCCACATAAAGCACACAATGAGAACATGCAAACTCCACACAGAAAGACTCCTGCCAGGAGAAAAAAAAACAGAAATCTTCTGCTTCCTGGGAAGCAGCAGTGCAAACCACTAAGCCACCATGCTGGCTTAAGTTCATATTTTACATGATAAAATAAATGAAAATAGCATGCAGAAAAATGACAATTCCCTGAGGTTAATATTTTGTTGTCACTGCAGATGGCAAACAAAGAGTCAAACAAAACATCCAGCAGCATTAATGCTGATGTTCAAGATCAAGGTATGCCACTGCGATTCCATCATGCATCACCCTTTGAAGAACAATGCAAATGATTTACCAGCAATCATTGTCATAGAGAGTACTCTGTATCTCTCAAGTTGTCATCAATGACTATAAACAACTATGTTGTTGAGCAAATTGCTCTACTAGTCTTTTGTTTGAATAGTGCCTTCTTCAAATTGTGTTTTTTATATCTGTACAAACTGTCCAGGGTGTACCTGAAATGGGCTGGGATTGGCTCCAGCAGACTCCTGTGACCCAGTAGATGGATTCAGCAGGTATTGAAAATGGATGGATAAATCTGGCAGCATGGTGGCTTAGTGGTTAGCACTGTTGCCTCACAGCAAGAAGGTTCCTGGTTCGATTCCCAGGAGTCTTTCTGTGTGGACTCATGTTCTCCCCGTGCTTGCGTGGGTTTTCTCTGGGCACTCCTCACATGTATGTGAGGTTGATCGGGAACTCTAAAATTGCCCATAGGTGTGAGTGTGTGTGAATGGTTGTTTGTCTTTGAATGTGGCCCTGTGATGGACTGGCGACCTGTCCAGGGTGTACCCCT
>JAOWBL010000008.1:5451885-5471526 GCA_028564865.1 Zenarchopterus dispar | reverse complement strand
AGTGGTGTTGAAGATTTTATATATATACATATACACACACACACATATATATATATATATATATATATATATATATACACACACACACACACACACATATATTTTAAAGATATTTATTTTTAAAAAAACAAAGCCAGGGAAATGTGTAAAAATATATTTATATATAGTAACTGTTACAAGTAATGGTACTCACAAAATTTTGTTTCTGTTTTTTGGTTATTCGTGTAACAGAAGTTAAGATTATACTGAATTTTGCCATTGTCTGGGTCTTCACTCTCATCCTCTGCCAGCAAGGTGTGTTTTGTGTTATGGCTCATTTAATTCTTCCATCTGTGGGATAGTGTATCACTGCTGAATGTGTCATAGTCATACTGGTTGAATCCTGAAAAAATCTTAACCAATGTGTCTAAAAGTGGCTCTGCAGCAAAAACTATACATTGTACCAGTGACGTGCTGTCTGGTCCATGGCTGGTGAAGCACTGACTTCTTCAGGTGGCTACACTTGACTAACTGTAGATCGTAGCATGCTGTCACTTATTCTGCAGTCGAGGAGTAGTCGCGAGAAGAATGACTGGGATCACGACCGCCCCCTACCATGAGGCACGAGAACTGCATGCCTCACTTAGTTCCTCTTCGCAGCTGTTTTATGATTGCTTAGCACAAGAAACATGTTACAGTGATAACAGAAAAGACGTTTTCTTTTTGTTTGTTTTTTTTGTAGCACACCCAGTGCCAGGTTGCACTACTCATTTTGAAATGATCGAGTTATCTTCTGTCTCGTCCTTTGAAGCAAGCCCTTTAGCTCCGGCATTGGTCCTCCATTATTTATTACTTCACGTTTTGATTGAAAGTCCAATTTTGAGAAATTTTTGAGCTGAGATATTACATCCGCCATTTTTGCGGTCAGAGTAAATCACAAAACAACGGACCCTTTTTGAACTTTACGAACAAGAATAAACGTGAGCTCACGTACGCCCTCTTCATTGCGGGAGAGTTACTGCCTGCCTCACCTTATGCCATTTCAATGCGGCTTTATGTCAGACCGCATGTATTGTACAGATATCAAATTTGGTGTACACATTCAGGACACCCTAAAGTTCTCAGTCAACCATATTTATCTCACAAGGTCTGAAGTTGCTATATTTCAAGCTTCCTATTATAGAAAGTATATGGTTGATTAACAGACTTTCACATTTCCGGGGCTAATATTTATAAATTAGAATGATTAATGCTCATTAACCTTCATAGTTTTGGCAGTAATGGTATGTGGGCGGAAATTTTGCTAGTATCTTAAATTTAAAAGTGTCAATCATAGCCTTCTTACTGTCTCTAAATCCATATATTTTATCAAACCCAATGGCTTTATAATCCCATTATCTTCGCTCAGTGTTTCTGACACTTAAAGCTTCACCAGAAGGGTGGTTCTTCCCCGAAAAGAAATTATTTCCAGACATCACTGTCAACAGTTTCAAAATTACCAATGGCAGTTAAAGACCTAGTACTGTCTGAAGTACATGAAGAATCATACTGTGACATGCTGGTGTTTTGATTCCCTCCTGTTATTATTTTACTGGACAGGAAACAACACAATAATAATGAGGTGAAGGGCTGAGAACTTAAAATCTCGAAATCTTGTACATTCAGTTGTATGGGATGAAAAAATGTGTAACCATTTCACATGTAGAGTCATTAACAAATCAAACAAAGTGGTGCTGTCCAAACACTTACATACAGGGACTTGCAGACAACAAGGCAAAGAATGAACTTTAAGGTAAAATGAATTCCATTGCAGGCTCTCAGTGATATTTCCAGCTTCAGTGAGGAAGAGAAGCGACTGACACGTTGATACAAAACCTTAACAGCATGTGTAAACTGAGAGGCACCAGGTTCAAAACAAAATACTGTTATTCATTCTTTAACAAGTTTCATTGATATAAAATGACATAAAATGGTTTGACATACTGTTACATGTTATGCACAGTCTTATCATTCATATGAACTAAAGTAGTCACATGTTTTATAATTGGCAAGAATCAGAGGATCATTACAGAGAACAAAAATTTAAAATCAGCAGAATGTAACTTATTATTTACCTATTTTAAAAGCAGAATCATATGTGCTATATTTGTGAGATCTGGATTTGGCTCCAGCTACTTGGTTTTTTCTTTCTTTCCAGGAGCTGTCTTGTTCAAGCTTGTCTTATACTGACATACTTAAAACGTTCAAGCAGACTGGAAGCAGATGTTTGGGAAAAACCAAGCTGAGCTTTAAGCAGGAGGCAGCCAGGTCTGTAAGGTCCTACGAGGAAGCTTTATGTCAGTTAGGGAAGCTGTGGAGGGAAAACAAGAATGTGTAATTTTGTCCCTGACTGACCTCTGCAACACGCTTGTTCCAGACGTTAGTCAGGGACATCACAACGTTGATGAATTTTTTAAAAAATATTTTCAAATTGTATCACACACAACTGAACTTCCTATTTGGAGCAGAAAAACTGGTGGTTCACAAAATTTGCTGCTACATAAGAAGAAGACTGTAGTATGTCTTCTTCCCTCAGAGGTGTTCAGAAACAGATTTTGGTGATTTGGCGACTGTCAAATTCAGCCTGTGGATCTGTATCTGTGAGGTGAGGACCAGGGATGATGCTGTGGGCATCAAGAAGAGGAGACACTGAGACATGAATGACAGGAAGACTCAACTTTGCCAAATCAACGGCCATGCTGTCGAGGCCCAGGAACAATACATTAGTCAATCTGATTTTTCTATGATCACATATCAACAGATATAAAAGCTGCTTACAGTTATACATTATAGCTATACATTTTGAATAATAGCACAGTGTAAAACAACAGTACATCAAACATGCATTTTAACTTGTTTTCATCAGGACAATCAAACACTTTTGTGTGAAACCTAAAAAAACATGTATTTAAATCTGTTGGAAACGTTGAGCTAAGAATATATTTAAAAATTGCCAATTATGACATGTACGGTCATTGTCAATGTCAGAATGAAAATTTTTATAGAAATTTTCTGACATATTCATCCATTGCATTGTAAAAGGTAATCTTAAATCTTCCTCCGCGGTTTCATAGTATTTTATAACATTGATTCAAGGTAAATTGTGACTCTTATTTAAACTTACCGGCCTCATATGACAGATCCTCACGTTGTATTTTCTGCTTCATTAAGGAGCAGAGCAGTTGAATGCAGACAAAAAAAAACAACAACAAAAAACTGGTGATGAAACAAACATTTTATTCAATTCCCCAAGTTATTCCTTATTATTACTAATCTCCTGGAAACAAAGGAGTGTTTTGGCACCATACTGCTCACACACTGGGTGACCAGCATTGCAAATGCTTAAAAAGGAGCACAATCTAACAGCGGTGTTGTTTTACAGTTAGCGACTGTGACAGCTGAGCTACTACAATGGAAATCCAGCGTATGATGAGAGAGGCAGGCCAGAGATACCTGCAACAAAACAGAGATAGTGACGGAAAATTGCCTTCAGGCTGAGCCGCTGGAGGAATGAGGAACAGAGGAGGCATCAGTGCATCAGTGACAGGTGCGCGCAGATACCCACACATGCACATACACAAAATATTGATGCACAAACACACCCAGATACACACGCAGCTCGATAGGTGGTCTGACAGAAGTGGTTCATTGTGCATGAATGCTCCTTAAATTTCAGAGTGTTGCATCAGCCAGCTCACTGTGCTTTTCCTAAATTAGTTTGCCCTTGTTTCCTAGAGCAAATGAAACTGCAGAGCATTTGACTCTTAGATGGTACATCTGAAATGACTTCAGGTAGCTATTTTTTAAACATATTTATAATTATTTAAAATCAGTAAAACATATTCTAAAACTCTGAATAATGGGTTGTTCTTTAGAGTGTGTTTTCTAAGAACTGCATGGAGATTACCCATGCAAAATGCAGTTTAGTCATTATCGACTCTAAATATATAAATATACGTGCTTACCCATAAAAATTTGGTCACACTTGTAAGAGAATATATTCCGCAAAAATGCAATTATGCAAATATGCTGATCGTGCCGTTTTCAGCAGTTAGTGCCTGACACTCGCCTGGTTTGTTTAACTGATTAAATAATTAATCGTTTCATTACTTATTCATTTATTTGTTCATATATTTGCCCATTTCATTGATCAGTCACTGAACCATGTAATGTGATACAAAGACTTTTCAGAACCATCATACTTTAATTATATTTTGAGGGCAAGTAAAAAGTAATGTCACAGAATTCTTCATTGGTGTATTATTATTCATCAGTTGGTCATGTTTGCGGTAAGATGATCTATCTCGCTCCACACTTTGGAAGAGAGAGCCACATCTGCAGACAGATTAACATTCTTAAGTTTAGTTCTATGTTTTTAATGGCCCTAAAGCATAAAAAAAGCCTCATTATGTTCATTGGGTAAACAAGGAATGGTCGTGCATACATATTTTATCTGGGAGAATGAAAGCATCACAAATGCAGCACCATTACAAATACATCAGTGGCTCTAAGGTGTCCGAGGTGCTTGTGATAAATTCACTTTGCAGAGCAGCAGCAGTGTGAGCCTGTGTGCTTTTTTCTTTGCATCAAAAGATATTGCAAGATTTATTCAGGAGTTTACACAAAAACAAAAAGTCATACCTAATGCAACATAAAGCTTGTTCTCCTCCTGAAGTAGTTGTGTAATTTTGACTCAAAAACAAGTTTTTGGATTTGTATGTGTGCACTTTATCAAAAAGTTCTTGGATGTACGTGATAACCGCCACTGTAAATCTTTCATCATTCCTCCTGCCTCCTGTCTGAGGAAATAAATAAGAAAAAAACTTGTTTTCTTTTTCTGTGGTGAACAAAGCAAAAGTTGTGCTGCTGAGTTGCATGTGTGCGCCATGTGCACGTGCATCCACATTTGTGCACATGTTGCTGTCAGGCCTACTTTCTACAGTGACCTCTCTTGCTTTGCCTGTGTTTATTATTATTATTATTGTTGTGGTAAAGAAGATAGGTTCAGGGCATAGTAGGACTTACATGTCTCTACACCTTATTTTCTATTTTATCTGTTTAGTTTTCTAGCAGAATTAGTTTGTCAGTTTGGTGGACAGTGCTGTTGTTTTAACTTGTACAAGTGTTCTGCCTTCTGCTTTCAGCAGGCAGAGCTTTTTCTAGTTTGGACTATTTTATGCATTTCTGTCCTTTTCTAATTGACTTCACTGATATCAGCACAAAGTAAACTTGAACTGCAAACGGCTACACTTACAGACTTGGGGGGGCAGTCCCCCCCCAGGTATTTTCAACTCTTCAACTGTTTTTCTAACAGATTCTATGTGAAAGTTGTTGTGAATTTCACTTCCCTTTTTTCTGTTTTGTTTACTCTACAAGAAGCTGTCCTGTTCTGTTCCTTCGTCTTTGTTTTTATGTCTCATCCTGTCCTGTTTTCCTGTCAGATGCTCTTCTCTTTAATCTTGTTGAACATGAAATGTGCCTATTCTACTCTGTTCTTTTCTGTTTTGACCTTCCTGTTATTTGCTACATTTTTAGAACCTCAGTATCAGGTGCCATGAGTGACAGTTATTGGTCTGCTGTCAGTGGTTCAGGCTCAGGCGTTACCTCTCTTTAGGGCTGATCTCATTTCCTGCACACTTCCTCTGTGGGGTTAACGGCTGGTAGGCTTCTACACGTCCTCACTATGGTACATAGGAGGGAAAGCAAAATATTCAAGGTAACTAACAAGTGGAAAATGAAATGTGTGTTGTGGCCTTCCACAGAGCAATCGTTTCAAAAGTTTAACTGTTTAGAACTTTCTGAGACCACTTTGCAGATATGATCATATGTCCCTATATATTTAATATTTCTCATCCTTTCTGCTCAGTTTTGTCTGACGTGAACATTTCGTTAAAAAGAAATGCAGTTTAATGACTCAACTGAGCATTTGACAAGGAATGAAGTAAGCAATAAAATTCCAAAAACAAAATAATGGAATTTTAAAAATCTAACTTGCAAAAAGTCTGAAAAATAAGATCTAGAGAGTTTAGTTTAAAAGTTGCCTGTCCTGACTCAGCTTAGACTCAGACTCAGCTCTCTGAGTCATGAGTTTTGGTAATGTTCCTCATTTACTATTTTTGTTGTTGTTATAGAAACATATATCTGCTATGAGAGAGCTGGGATAAGATCTTTGAAGTAGCAAGTTAGAGTCTTCCAGTTTCAGAGAACAGGTTCGTACAATTTTCACTGGATTCCAGCTTACTCCACTTTGTTTTAGTTTATTAGCACGACTTATTTGTCAAGCATATTTTTGCATGTCCTCGTGGTTCCTTCATGGTTGACTCAATGACTGCAAGGTGCATAACATAAAATGTAAAACATATCATAATTTCAACATAAAATTATCACCTCTCCACTGCTGTGTGTGACTCTAGTTATGTGGTGTTTCGGTAGAAATGCTATGTTTTGTTTTTGCCAGACATGGTGCTGAGCACTAAGTGTACTCTCAGACGTACGAGATGAAAGTGTCTGTACACACTGATGGAGTGACGTTAAGTATTGTGGGTCCTATGCTTTGCAGCAGAAGCATTGGTTCTATCAAAAGGTCAGGAATTTTCCACTTTTACCCAAGTATCACCCAGTTAAGCTGTGGTTATGCAGCTACTGTTGGCCAGTTAAATCGTACATGGGGGCAGGATAGTCTCAAAGTTCGTGGCTTGTTTGTATAGCAAAAATTAAGAAGTTTGAGTGGTTGTTTATGATATGATGCAGCATGTCAGAAGCACCGCCTGTCAAGTGTTAACATGACACCTCCGTGTTTGGAGCATTCCACTCGATCTCACCTGTTTATGGAACATTGATCCAGAAGTCCTGTGGTTTTCTTTTTTTTTGTTTTGTCACATGCAACTTTATGTACCTTAGTCAAGCTTCAATGCTCTTCGGAGATAAAAGAAGCTTTCTCCTATCAAAACTTCCAAACAAACTGTGCTTGCTAAGACTTGTAATTGTGCAGTCATGGACTTTGCAAATGTTGTTGAATCCAAAACTGTCTTGAATTTCACTTGCGAATAATCTTTTTCATTGTAGAAAGTTGAACCAGAAATTGTCTGGAAATGACTTTATGATCCTTTCCAGATTGATGGGCAGCACCATTTACTTCTGTACGACTATTGTTCATTTATTTGTTTTTGATTATGGTCAGTTCATCGTGGAAAAATGATTAGCAGTACCTGACTGCAACTTGCTTTATTAAATCCTATGGAAGCAGTAAGGGGATACTTGAGATTGCCCATATTTTATTCTTTCTATTTATTTGTTAAAGAAAACATCTCGTGATTTTGTTCATCTGAGGTTGCAGTTACCTAATTCTATAACTAGATGATTTTTTTTACTAATTTCTGCATATAACTGTAATTCTGAAAATGGATTCTACATTTGAAATGCAGTTTATTTCCTTGACTGCAGCTTCCACGATGAACTCCTGCAGCTGCTGTCAGGTTTCAGACAAAGTCAGAGACAGACATGGAGGGCCTGAAATGTGCCTTAAAATTTTATGGTAGAATAAACATAAAACTGAACAAATTTTCATTTATACATTCATCTGTATAAATAACATATTTTATGTGTCATGTATATAGTAAAGATACCATTCAAATCTGCTGAATTCATTAGGTTTTCATTAAATGTGATAAATACCACATGTGAAATGAGTTGGTCATTCCTTTTATTTGCAAAGTCCAAGCATACAAAAAATCTTCATTTAACATACTTTTGATTTGAACTTAACGCTCTAGCCTTCCGTTTTGACTTTGACTTGAATGTGTCATTCTAACATAACTACATACTTCTATTGAAGGGAAAATAATAATAATTTCCCTTTGGGGATTGACAAAGTATTTTTGAACTGAATTGAAAATTTTTTTAGTTTTCCTTCATGTTTTGCACTTGTAATACCTTTAGGTTATAAATCATCAACATGCTGCATGCTGAAAAATACCATTTGTACTGTAAAGACATGTCCCAAAGTCTTTGATTTTCCTGTCTGGTAGACTGACTAGGGGCATAGAGCAGAGGGAAAGGAAGTGCGATAAACTGCTCATGGAAAATATAGGGGGAGGCCTGTCTGACCGCGGTATCCAGGGTTAGTAACCACAGACAAAGATGGAGAGAGGCAGATAGGGGAGGCCTAAAACTGATCGCTGCATATGTGCGACAGGGCCAACCCGCCCTCCGGTATGAAGTCCTACTCTAGCTGAAATTGTTTTTCTTATGGAAAGAAAACACAGTGCTGTCTTGCATGACAAATTATACGTGGTGGTTAAATGCTGGTAAACAGTCATGGCAGTGGAGTTCTTTTAGGTTCAGCGCTGTGTGACATTCACTAAACCACTTTGTTCAGAATAAAAAAGAATATAGGTTGAATTTTCATGAAATTTGGTGCAGACGTGCATTTCCCAGAGGAGCCAGTCTTGTGACTCTTGCATAGATTACCATGAATAGTTATGCTCCTCAAAGGCACCCATAAACAAATATAACCATTAAGGGCAAATATAGTTGACTCAAAGTCTCCAGGGTCTGTAAAACCAATAAAAAGAAACTTATTTTAGATGAATGGCCATATGCTAAGTAAAGAACTTCTACAGCATATATTATTGCAGATGAGACTGGACGGTGGACAAAGTACTCAACCACAAGCATATAGTATAATGAGCCTTAAGAGCCTTAAGGGATAATTTGATCCATAATTAATAAAGCAAGTTAAGCCAAAGTCAGACCTGGTTGGTAAAAGTGAGACACTTTAATCCACAGTAGAGCCACCAGCAGTGTTATCTCAGCACACTGCAGCAAGCCCCTCATCTATAAGCTATTTAAAGAACTTTTACACGCAGGTGTGGAAGAGAAAGCGATGTGCTCCTTCACTCGATGTCGCCACTCCTCTGGGGAATAGATTCTCATATTATGTGTGCAGATGTTGTCATGCCTCATGTTTCCATGAGTCTGTTCAGTAGTCATAGAATTACATTGTTCAGCTTTATATTACATAGATTTTTCAGGGAGCAATACAATGTTCATTAATAATCTATGATGCAATGATGAAAGGGAACGTCTTCACACATATTGTCATGAGAGCTTTAGAGTCTGGGCATATTTCTACTCAAAGCTATACATATTGTATGAGTGCATGCCCTTGATGTTGTTTTTACTCCCATGTGACCAAAGTATGATCACTATTTCATAACAGATGCACTGTACACATATGATGTTATTGTTGCCGAAGTATGTACCTGGTGGAGACGTATTATTCTGACCAAAACATGCAGGAGAAAAGAAAAGTTACGTTGCGTATTAAAAAGAGACAGATACCATGGAACAAAGTTTGTACAGTAACTGAAAATGTCTTATGTTACAATAAAATTTATTAACTAAAGTTATTTTGTTTATCATATTGTGAAGCACAAAGACATTAAACAACTTTCTACTAAGGCGTAAAGTTAATATTTACAACGCTACACACGCAGCATATATTTATAGAGCAATGTCTATGAACTGTAACAGCTACAAACCCTGACTGATGTGACTGCACTTCCTTAAGTCTTTAATTTAGACTTCAGAGCCACCAGATGCTGCTGGTGTTGTATACAAGCTCTCACTCTTCCATACTACAAGGGAGAGACATGTAGTTTGTTTCTTCATTCCTCATGCCGCTGATGTTTTTCTCTATCAAGATGTTCTCATTCATATCTTCATCTTTATTTTCCATTTTCATGGAGGTTTCTTTGAAGATCTGAACTCCACACACAAACTGCAGAGGCAGCAAATACGGAGACATGATTGCAGATAAATATAAACATTAGCATTTGCGATGTTGTTGAATTATAATTAATAACATTTTCTGAGAAATACTGTACTTGAGGATGTAATAAGCAGAAACATGTATAAAAAAAGTTTTTTTTTCCTAATTAATTTTCTTTTTCCACTGAAATATCTTAACCCAGTCTCATACTAATGCTTTTTTAAAGCCAGTGGCCACTGTGACATGTATGCAAAATATGTTTTGTCTTTTTGTGATGCACTTGCCAAGGTAATTTTGGACTCTGAGATGTTCCTGTGTTGTTAACGAATATCAAAAGCTGCACAAGATGACAGGAGGGGTGGTGTAGGTTTTGTCATGAGGCTCTGAGTGTGAAAGTGACTTTTGGAGAGTAATTATTCCACTAACTTTAAGTTTGTTTTCTGTTTTTAATTCATTTTCAGTTCTTTTGGTTGCACCTTCTGTTTGGTTAAATGTAGGCATCAACAGTTCTTGTCTTAGTTTGGCCAGCGCAATTTCTTGTTTAAGTTAAACCGCAAAAAAAAATATATATATATATATATGTATATATATATATTGGTAAAGTTATGAAAATTAAACTACTAGCAATCTGCCACCCCATACCTCTTAGTGTCAGTAGTGCACCACTTTTGCCAAGCGCTTGTGACTAAAAGGTCTTTTCCTAATGACACTTTGGATTTGTGTACTCTGTGGTTTATACTTGGAAAGTTAAAGTTGGGAAAATATTAATTAAAAAAAAAACTAAAGATTAATAAGACTCAAAATTAGGTTGTAAAATATAATGTTCTGTACAGAAGAAAGAAAATCCTCTCTGATATCAGAGGAAATTTTCATCTAAACTCTATCTTGACTACTGCTTTACCACAAATTTAAAGTTAGGACTATATTCTTATTTTTTTAAAAAGCATCTTTTGATTAATTACATTCTGTTAGGCAACAACAGCAGTATTTCCAAGCTGTAACTTTCTCTTGTGAGAGTTCTCCTATGCCATTACTTCCACTTTTAGAAGCAAAATGCATTCTGGGACACCTTACCGCCTCAAGTCTATGCACATCTCTACTGGATGTGTCCTTGATAAAATGGATGGAGCAAGAACACATTCAGGGTCAAAATCCCCAGATTTCCAAACTTTAAATTGGAACAGTTTTTCAACTGTGACTGATGACGTTTCACAATTACACAAAAACATAAGCACAGACAAGAACGCATATTGAGAGATAATCAGTGAAGACGCAACTAAGAAGAAGTAAAAAATTGAAAAACAAACCTAAACGATGCAGAAAGTTGCTACATTGCTGTTTGCTGTGTTTGCATATGCTGTGATGGTGGTGATGAATGAGATGACTCATGTCAAAGCAGACACTGGGATGGTTAAACAATGTCATTTCCTCCCCATAGCATACCCAATCAGAAATGCTCCAACAGCCCCCCACCCCCACCCGCACCCGCAGTCTTTTGGGGCTTGTGCTAAAGTAGCTAACCCAAGGCAAGGACTTGTTTCAGCCCTGTAGACATTCCTGAAAATTCTCATTGTGGGGCCATTCCTGGTAATGAAGACAGCACTGGTTGAGGGCCTGTAAAACTACTCCACACCTCCACTAATAGAAACACACCGTAAGTCCACATTTATCCCATGGAAGTTCTTGCAAAATTTCACAGCAACCACCTTCAGTGCCCTTCATCGGGAGGATGACAGCATCTATCAGAGGCTCTGCGTCATACGATATCTATCTTTTTCTCTATCTGTTGGCTGGATACTCAGTGCATTTGTGCTATGCTAAAAGCATTCAACCATTATAGAAAAAGAAGAATCTACACACACACACAAAATAAATAAATAAACAGATGGCATTTGCAATCCTGGGAAACTGGCTGTGGGATCGTTACTCAGCTGGAAAGTGTAAGCTATAGTCTGGGTGTCTATGTGAAATGAGAAGAGCCTCATAAGTCACCAGTCTTTAATGCCATGTCACTAAAAAAGAACTGACATATAAATCACAAGTAGTCTGTATTATTCCCAGAGGGGATGTGTGCTCTACACTGACAGGCTGTCTCGCTCTCCCAAAAATATCAGTGTGGCACACATCTGGATCACTGTTATTATGACAGCCCAAACGTTCACACAGTAGGTGATTCCAGAATCACAAATGGATGCATATGTAGTCTATATATAATAGATTAAGTATGACTTTAAAGTGTATGTGTGTCTAAATGCTTTTAACACAAAATGTAGGTGACCTGACCTGGATAATATAAGTTGAAGCAAAATAGGTATATGTTTACTAGAGTGAAACAGATAATTGAGGTATTAACTGGTCTGATGAGGAAAGCTGTACAACCACAGCTTCCAGTGGAAAGAACCTACAACCAAATGAGCTTGTAAAGCAGAATAACTAGTGGAAGTCACTAAACTTAAATAGAATCAGATATTGCGGATTTATGCTTAGCGTAGCAATTAGACAAAATTACCCACCAGACTGTAGCTGTCAAATGTCAGACAGTCAGACAGTCCAACTTTATCAGGGTGTGTCATCTAGCAGTGAGAATTTCAGCAGTGACTCACTGTGACATACATGAATCCACACAGACAATTGTCTCGTACTGAAGTGAAGTGTCTATTGTTGGTGTTTTTATTCCTATGCAAAGCTTTTGAATCAGTAATTGTTCACTGTTATTATGACAGCCTTATCAAATTCTTAATCCTCAGCTACAGTATGTAGAGTCGTCATCTGTGCCCTCATGCAAGAGCAACAACAGCCCAAGGAAAACTCGAACACGTGGCCTTGACTTACATGAGTCCAAACAAGCAAAAAACAAAGCAGTAAACAATCAGTGCTGGAACCAAGCCATTTGATAGGAAAGATGTCCAGAGAAGTGAAAGTGAAAAGAAGAAAAAAAAATACACAAGCAAGAAAAAAAGTATGAAATAAATGAAACTACATTCCCATCCTGCCTCTTTCCCTCTCTCACTGCCTTTCTTTCTATTACATTTTTCCTCCCTCATTCTGCTATTACATTTTTGACTCATTTTGCTGCCTCACTCCCCTCCTCATATCCTTCCCCCCACCCTCCACCACCTCCATTCTTTCTGCCAGTCTCCGTCTCTCTCTCTCTCATGAGCAGACAGGCAGAGACAGAGAGACTGTTGTTGTGCTTGCAGTCTGACACTATCAGCTCATAAATCCCTGTCAACAGCTTGTACGTCTCCTCTCCTCCCTTCTTCCTTCTCCGTCTCTCCTCCCCCCTCCTTCCTTCCCTCCACTGGTGAAGGAGTGGAGGAACCCAGTGACCTGCCAGCTAAGGTTTGATTGGCACAGGCACACAAACTCATACAAACAGACATAAACACACACAGAGAGGCAGACACACAAGGTTGTGCTGCACGCAAGCATACGTAAGTCTTAACACATTGATGACTCATGAACAAACAGATTTTATCATTTAAAAAAGCTTTTTTCGATAAAAACTTCCATATTTTCTAAATATAACAATATAGGACTAAAAGCTTTAAGCTGACATTTTGAAGCCCATACCACGCATCTGTTTAGTCCCGAGTAAGTTTCATGAAGAAAGAACTACAACTCACATCTATATATTGATATGTTCTCATTCAGGAAGTCTGAGGGACATGGCACAACCTTTAACTCTTGGTAGCTGTTTGTGGATTTAGCAGAGAGATTGGGATTATTACCCTCTTACCCAAATCTAATTCTTTTCTCTTTTTTCTTTTTTTCTTTGCCGTGATTGGTTTATCTTTGCCTGTAGAATTTTTTTAAGTGATTAATTGAATCCATTCTTTTCTCTTGTAACAAATCTATTTTCTCTATTAGCGAAATAATCCGTTTGCCACTGGCTGAAACACAAATCCAAAGCATGATTCAAGTTTAAGCACATAACTTTTGGGGATTCTTCTTCTGACATCCTGCACTCGTTCTCTAACTTCTCATTAGGTCACTGGAACCAGTATGGTTGTATTTTTTTTAATCCAGCAGCACAGCCTTTGCCTCAGATAAGTTAGTAAGCTATATAGTTTAAACTAATCACTGCGAGTGTCATAAGTTTACCTCAGAAAATGGATCAACTGAGCGCCGATTACGACCTTTAAACTTTAGATGTAGTGCTGGCTATCTAGTACTAGATCTGAAATTATGTAGCGCAGTTAATCTAACATTATGCTTTTCCAAATGAAGCTAATTAAATGTAAATTAAGTTAATCTAACATTGTGGTGCATGAGCAGTGTTGATCCTGGATGTTGTCATCTGTGATTGTGATGACTAGAAGATGAGGTTTCTCTGTCTTGAACATAATCTGTAAACCCTCTCCTCCAATCTAACCTTATTCCTTATTAATGTATGAATTTTAAGGTTTTGTAAAATATGTATGGAATATTTAATTCCCATTTAAATTCTCCCTGATGAAAGGTGGTTCTTTTGTTTCTTGCCGATGGGTCATTTGCAAACAAACTGAGGAACTAGCTACAGAAAGACACTTGCTAACTTCTTACAACCTTCTCCTGCTCCTTAGGCATCAATTAGTTACATTTTTAAAGTGCCAGACAGGTACTTCAAGGAGCCTACAGCTGTTCAGAAAGCTTTTAAACCGACAAGATGCAATAGTTAACAAACCAAAGTCTTAAAAAGCTTATTAATGTCTTAAACTTTGGCAGTTATTTGTAGGCTCAATCCTCTTAATTTTTCTAAACCTTTGCATGGTGCTTAATTTTTTTTCCTCCTAAAAACTACAATGCAATATAGAAACTTAATCTTGCTTCCAATACAGCAATCGTATCTTAATGCTTTTTGATTATTGGCTCATTTTCATGGTACATAGGTTAATGGATACCATGCCTTAGGATTCCTTTGCCTCGCTCCCACTCTGCCTCTCCTTCTCTCTGTTTCCCTACCTGTCTTTCCTTCCCTGAGGCAATGTTTGTCGGCAGACAGTCGTCACTGACATGTGCTTCCTGTGGTTACGAGCAAACACCTGGGTAACAAGGCCATGCTGCAAAACAACCAAAGAGAGAGAGAGAAAAAGAAAAAAACACAACCAAGATTTACAGCTCTCAATCATTGCGTGCAGATATATACTGCAGACTCACAATCAGGTCATGCAGGCACATGGGGCCAGGTATATAGTCACACACAGACAACAGAATCTTGCAAATCCAAGCAGACTTGAATGCACATAAACACATACAGAGTTGAGCATGTGTATGCGTCGCACAGACTGCTAAACAAGCGCTGACCTAAACGAGGCATGTCAGCTGAAACTCAAGACAGAATCTTACCATACTGTTAAAGACACACTGGATTGAGCCCAGGTGAGGGGAACGAATTGAAGTCAAGTATCTTTTATCCCCTAAGTGCCACTAATAGTTTATTCTCCAAACTTAGAACAAACCCTTGTCCAAGTATCTGTCACATATTGTCAGTGACGACCTCCATTTGAACAATTTGCAGGATTTCAAAACTCCTGACAGACTGTAGAGCAAGTTTATACTGTGGTGAAATCTGAGAGCCACTGCAGCAAAGAGCTGACGTGTCTGTCTGACTGCAAACAGGCCTAACCCACTGTACCTCTCTTTCTGGCCTTGTGTCTGCACCTGTACCTGTTTTCCAAAGAGCTGGTCTTATAGATTTATGTGCAATCAGGATTCAGATCTCACTGCAAAGGGAACAGTTGTGCATCCGAAACACTGATGCAATTTCATTTTGCTTGTTCAACAAGTGTTTGGTGATTTGCTTGGGCTTTCATGCTGACAGGTTTCATTCTTGGGCTTAAGGTCATAGAAGTGGTTTTGTTTATTGAGTATCACTGGGCAACCTCTTAGTCTTATGCAAGGAACACTTGTGACCTCTCGCTGTGTAAAAGCGGCTACAGGGAAACTTAACTTGAACTGGAATGGTAGCACTAATGGTCCTGTCAAACATGGACTCCATCCCATAATTGACTACAGAAAAGATGATGAGCAAAGTTGCACTTTATGACAATTCCTCCCAGAGACTGTTTTCACCGAACCCAGCCAGCAGTGCAAACTTCTTCCTGTGTAAATACCAATAGCTTTTGATTTGTTGTTCTTACTTAAGATAAAGTATGCTATGCACAGGAAGTGGAGAGATTACACTGATCTTGTGACTGGATTTGGCAACATGCAGGCCGCTCTTCTTCTCATTTGCAGAGAAAAGTTTAAGATGCTCTTTTTTCATGAAGCTTCTAGGCAAAAAAAAAAAAAAAAACATTTCCCCATCAACTAAAGCCAATAGTTTATTTTCATTTCACAATTACTTCTCAGAATCTTATTGCCACGACAGAATGACATCTCTCTGGTTCACTGCTTCAAAATATTGCATACTCTGAATCCAAGTCTTGAGAATCTCCACTATCAAAAGCACTAGACTCCAAGTGATTCACAGCAGAATCATGTTATCTCTAGACAGCATGGTGCAGCCTGCATCTTGTGTCATAGGAACAACGGGGAAGCCTGTGGTGAATCATCAGCCCTGGCAGACGAGAAAAGTCTGTAAGCAGTTTTAGTTTTGAACATTTTAATGTCCAAAGGGAAGCCTTTTGTTTTTTTTCTTTTTTCAAATGTAGTTCACAAAAATCACCATATATGTGCTCCAGTGCCTGCATATAAGGCAGGTTCTAGCTTTGCTTGTGTCTGTGTGTGGCCCATACTTGACTTTGTGTGCAAAGGAAATGGCTGACAGTGAAAAATGTGACCAATTCTAATTTTAAATGCCAATGAAAAAGGCCTCAGTATTTATGGGTTCTGACCAGATGAACAGAGGAGAAGGCTTTAAGCCTGACAGCATATGCCTTATCACAATTAAAAGTGTTTTATAACATGAGTGCAAACCTTTGAAGTCAGATTAGTGGTAATATTACAGAGATCAGCCTGGGCTTTGAAATGTGGAAAATAAATAGGTAAAAAGAAATTATTTAACAGAGCCAAAGAGAATGCTCCCTTTCCTCTCTTTTTACTTTGAATGTAGCCTCGTGCAATTTTTTTTGATAGATTTTCTTTGCTTGAGCCACTAATTTTTTCTTCTTTTCAACATGTAATTGCTTCACTTTGAAAAACATGCTTACCATCCAACCCAAGGACTTGATGAAGGGAACCAAAGGAAAAAAGAAGGCAAACTTATTTTGTAGAATGATTTAAATTCAACTCTTTCTCTCTCTTTCTCTCTCTTTCTCTCTCTCTCTCTCTCTCTCTCTCTCTCTCTTTTTCTCTCTCTCTTTTTCTCTCTTTTTTTGAAGGGTTTAAGCTTGTGGTGATGGGGGAAAAAAAGATTAGAAAGCCTATAGAGACTGCAGAACTGTGATCAGCCAACATACAGTAAGTATCATTCACTGTGAGCATTAGGCACCATATATTTAAAAGGAGTCCATGCAGGGGTCAAATAGGGATTTGTTATGTAGGGGAGGCTCTGTGGGTTCAGTGTTGCAGAGGCTGCACTCTGTGTGTATAGACAAGAAAATCTGACTGCTATCATTTTCCAAACTGTCAAAACAGGGTGACACATGTCCCTGGCCTGCACACTAGAGTCATTCCGCAGTTGGCAGTGTACAAGGCTGATAATAGTGCCAACTCTCAGACACTGTAATCTGTTTCTGTGTCTGTGTCAACTAGTACAATGGTTTTGTTGCCACTCAAGGAGAGAATAAGATTACAAATAAATATGAACACAACTCGTACTTAAGTAGAATTAAACTGGAAATGATTAATAGTGAATAATATTACAGTCCTATGGCAGTGGACACCAATAAAATATCCAACACCACTTCCTCACAATCTTGCAAAACATCTTCAGAATTAATAGGAAAACCTACCGTATTCTGAAACAAGAGAGAATAAAAAAACTAATATCAATTAGTTTGTCCATAAGACTTGACATGTTGTTGATAGGAACTGGTCATGACATGTATTGATATGCTTAAACCACAAACGTTCAAACATGGGGGAGAAATTTCAAGCTGGCTCATGGTTTTATATGAACTGAAACTCTCTACTAGCTAGCTTAAATTAATATTATATGGAGAGAAGACCTCGATCACATCTTTAGTTTACAGTATAATTTAGTTTTATATAGTCTAAACATTGTTGAAGATGGATATTAGAAATTTGGTTTCTGTTATATCACCACATTTTTCCTCCCTGCCTTTCTGCTGTAATTCAGGTATCTACTTGTTTGTCCTTGTTTTCTTTAAGGTGGCACAAATAAACTTTTGCCATTTTTAGCTCACAGGGTCTGTGGGGGTTACATTTCTTTTACAACACATGGATGAGGGACTGAAGTCTCTGATCTGCTTTTTAAAGCCATTAAGAGGGAGAAGGGATCATGCAGAGTTGAGCATAAGTGTGGATGGGTTCTTCTGTGTTTTAGAACAAAACCGCTGTGAATCAATACGGAAATAAGGTGTTGTTTCTCTGCTCATGCTGGGAGTAAACACACCACATGAACACAGCCACTGGCAGTATCAGAAAGGAGGGGTGTTCTGTTTGGAAGCAGTAACGGGAAAAATCTGATTTTATTTGCAATTGAGCCATAGAGGAGTTTTGAAGATATGTAAGTTTAAGCATCCTCAAATGCTTTTATGCTGTTAGAATTCCTAAGAATACAAGGTGGGCTATTCAGCCCATCCTTGGACCCATTAGAAAGCACTGGGTTGGACCTGAATAATGTAATTAGAAAGAAATGGCTTAATCTCAGGTGTAGCAACAGGCAGAGAAAGAGAGAGGTAAGGACAGGTGACAAGGTTGGGAAGAACCAGGTAGCTTCAACCTGAGAGAAGTAAAAGTGAGAGGTACAAGGAAGGCAAATGGCAAGCAGCTGCTGAGGCTTTACATGTTCTACATTATTTATGTAATCAGCTGTTAGAGCTCCGAAACAGAGAGAGATGTGAAGACAGAGACAATAAGACACAAAATCAGAGCTGGAAATGAAGTGATGTGGGAGTCAAAAGAAGTTTGCAGACAGACTTTTGTTGTGTGTGTGTATGTGTCTATGAGACAATAAAAAGAAAAAGAAAGACTTACTCTGACAGCCCTGTCGAGACAGGTGATGCTTCTCACTGAATCTCACTCCGCCACACCTGAAAGAAACAGCAACAGTGTTAACATACGTGAGTTGCTCTCCAATTACATGCAGAGCTTTAGATTTGTGCTCCAGGCTGTCTGACAAAATGCCCAAACTTTCTTCAAATCTACTCCCATGGTTATTTTTTATATAGATCATGGAATAAAATGGGATTTTCCTACGATCCTCTAGAGATTTCCTGCTGAGCTCTTCTTTTTCATTTTTTAACAAAAGTTAAAAAACAGATTCTTGAAACATTTTTCTACATTTGTTTGGATACTTTGCCTCTTAGGTAATTGCTGTTTCCAAGTTCTGGCACTTTTTTTTAAAGAGCTGTTGTGATGAGTAACCATGACAATGGGAAAGTGATTTAATTCTATAACAGTTAATTGAGCCTTCCAAAGCCCAGCTAGTGCTAAGAGGAAGACCTTAAATTCATAAAAATGGAGAGAGACATCACAGGTTCAGGTCAGAAGGAAAACAGAGCAAGACAGAGAAAGGTTAAATCACTTTTTCCCAAATAAAGTGAACAAGAGAAGCACTGATAAACTGTTACCATGTGACTTCATTGGTTAAGTTGTTGACATCCTATAAATACTGTACCATCCATCCATTTTCTAAACCCGTTGTTCCATTTCTGGGTCACGAGAGTCTGCTGGAGCCTATCCCAGCCCATCACAGGCGAGAGGCAGGGGTACACCCTGGACAGGTCGCCAGTCCATCGCAG
>JAOWBL010000008.1:5428676-5442808 GCA_028564865.1 Zenarchopterus dispar | reverse complement strand
GTATGTATGTATGTATGTATGTATGTATGTATGTATGTATGTATGTATGTATGTATGTATGTATGTATGTATATATTCAAAATCTACAACCATATTCACAAAGGCCAATTGAAACTTTACTCTGCAGAAACAAGTTTACTGAATGTCCATGGTAAAATCTAGGAGGATAAAATTGTATAAGTAAAACTCCCTTTTTGATCCTTTCAGCCGCTGTGTTTTCATTATTACATCAGATTTGTGGTAAAACATACCCCGAGTGGTATGGGGTGTCTTAGAAGAAATGCAGACTAAAACATTGTGATCACCAGAGATGGTTGTCCTGTTTCTGTTTGTTTTGTTTGCACACAGTGATGGTAGGAATTAGAAGATAGGACTGAACTTTGAAGTAGACATCAAGATGGATGAACAACCGAGTTGTTCTGATTCTGATACCAGCATCAGACAGATTCTGTCAGAAATAAAACAGCCTCAAGATTTGAGATTTATCTGTGGCTAGCGTCATCTGTGAGTATCTACATCTATTTACCATCCAATACCAAATCATTTTTACAAACAGAATCCCAATTCTTCTCCATTGCTCCAAAAGCCAAAACAGGAGTAATGCAATACTGCCTTGTAACATCCTGCTTTGAGTCAGCAGTTTGAGAAGCAGTGGGAAGGAGTGGGAATTTATGGACTGAGCTCACTACCCAACAGTAGCTTTAAGCTAGTGATATGATGTTATTTCCATGGTGGAATACTCTTCTAGAGGTGACACAAATGCACCAGCCCCATAAAGTATGTAAGGAGAAATATTAAGTCAAAAGGGAAGACAGAGGAACCACAACAACAAACTCTGAAGTTTGTTTTTCTTTAAGACATTTCTTAAAAAAAAAAAAAACTGGATAAAGCTGTTAAAATAATCTTAAAAACTTAGAGATCAATGAGTGGCTCCTTATATTGGAAGAAAATCTCGGATTTTATAAACTAAATTCAACACTTGGAGTCAGGGTACAGTTGGCTGGATCAGAAATACATCTCTGAAATTTTATGACACTTTGAACACAATGTATGTCATGCAAACTAAAAGAAGTGCAAACATTCATTTTTGTGATGGACCTCCAACATAGTATTTTACTGGTATCAGATTGTTACTCAGTAGCAGCTGATTTTCAAAGCCAAGGGAACAGAAATTGGAAAGCAGTATTGGAAAGTGGCACATATAGGGGTTTTGTTTTGTTTAGTTTGTTTTTTGATTTTTTATAAAATGCCTTGGAATAAATATGTGCTTCTATAAGAAGTTAGGCTTTGTGGTGGTATGGTCTTGAATCAGTGCCTTTGGCAAAAGTCATTTTGCACTTCTGTGGTGGCAGCATTAATGCAGAAAGTTTATTAAGATATTAAAACAACATATGCTGTCTTCAAGACCTTAACTTTTCCATGGCTGTCCATAAACCCATGTGAAAGTTGCTGCCTTGAGGCATATTTCTCATGGATGTACACACTCTAACCCATATCCAGTAATGCTAAATCACCCTCTGCACAAATTTAAAAATCCATATTTGAGAAAAAGAGGTTATTGGATGCTGAACTGGCCTGCCTGCAATCCCAAGCTGTCCCTGGCAGAGAACATGCAGAAAAAAGTTGAAATAAAACATGCTGTGATCTACCGAGAGTGTATGCATTGAATCATTTACTAAACTTCAGATTAGACCTCACTCAGTTTTTTGTTTGTTTTTGCTAGTTTGCTTGGTTCTCATCTCATTTTCTTTGAAGTGCTTAGGGTTGACTTTTATTATGCATTGGTGCTTTACAAGTAAAACTCAGTTGCAGAAGATCCAGTAAGTGTTGTATAAACAAATAGCAGCATTTAAAGGCTTACCAGAAAAGGTGAATCAACAGATTACAGGTACATTATTTGTATTTTCATTAACAGTCCTTTCTTATTGCATTCCCAATGTTTTAATTTATCTCCACAAATATCAATTTATTTTTAAGTCAGCAGAGGGATTTTTTTGTTTGTTTGGTTTTGTTTTTGTTTTTGGTCAATATTATATTAGAAGTCAGATTTTCCAATGGCCATGGTCAACACAGTCAGTACAGTGGAACATAACTCCATCTTTAGCAGTCTGTAGAGGTAAATGAATATTTGATTGACAAGGGGGTAAATCAGTTCCCTGAATACTGAGTGGATGCTGACAGCATGGAAGAAAACCCAGATTGAGGGGTATTGTGACTGATTGATTGTACCTACTGAGCAATTAGTGAGATTAATTGCTTAGTTGTCACTTCATTGGCCTGTTATTAGCCAAGGAACTCCTCTCTGGAAACCATTTCAATGTGAGGTAATTGACATAATTGTTTTGAAGATGACAGAACTCCTGTGGTATTACAGAACACTCGCTTTACCCTCAGTAGGTTAATATTGAGCTAAATGGTAATTGACAAAATGTTGCAATTCAGAGAGTGACTGTATCAGCATGAGATGGAAGCCAGCCGTGAAAAAAAGGCGAAAAAGAGTAAATCAAAATGTGCGCGTGTCTCCATGCATGCACATGCATCCATGCTTGCACAGTGTAGAGTTTAGGTCATGGAAACATAGCTGCCTTTGTATACTGGCCTGTGGATTAGCCAGCACATGTCTCCACACTGGCTGGGAATGCCACTTTTACCACAAACAATCCACACACTCATGCCGGGTTTCAGTGACCTTGCAAGTCGTCTTCTGTTAACCACCTAAAAAGTTTGCAGGATATATAAATGATCCATGTAAAGCACTAACACATATCACATCATTTTTGCAGCTCATACTCGTGTATTTATGATCTCCCTAGGTCATACACTTTAATATTAAAGGTACTATTAATATTTGATCATTTGGGTGTAATGAGTGCAATACTGGCTGAGTTAAAGCAGAGTATCTTTGGTGCAACTTTAGCACAGGAAGTATAGTTGTCATCGTTCAACTGGAAGGCTTCAACCACCAATTTCCCCCAACTGACGAGTGTCCTTGAGCAAGACACTGAACCCCCTCAATATGTCCTCCACCAGTGAGTCACTGTGGAAAAAAACATGTAGAGTTAATGGGATGTAATCCTCTTTTTGAATTATCATTTTGTTTGAAAGAGTTAAATTTTCACACTACACAAATCAATGTAGGAGATGTAGGCTCAGTCTGTTTTTAAGCATTTTTTGTGTGTTTTTCTCACAAATGATATAAAACTGTTATAAATGTTTCCACAAGATAACTGAGATTATGAGTAAGTTAAATAAAGAGATGATTTGATGTATTCGCCCCAATTTTTGATTCATTGATGGGTTTATTGTAACTTTAGGAAAAGTGGCTGCTGTGATGTGTTCACAGCCAAATTTGTTTTCACCCATACAGATCAGGATGATCTATGAAAAGGGTGGAAAATTATATATATTTTGACTGTTTTATCTAACTGCAATAACACATAGTTGCAACAATAAAGCACCTCTCAGCTAAAGCGCAGAATGCTCATTTTTCACTCATTCAAGCATTGCACACTTTGTTTCAGAACTCGCTTCATTAATTCACATGATAAAGGGAGCTTCTATTTGCTAGATAGGCTTCTGATTTGATAAATATATGCATGATGGTATAAATGCAAAATAAAAAAAAAAGAAAATGCTATGATTTGAAAAAATGAACACTTAAAACGTTTTCAAATATAACTGACGAAAGCCTGTGTTTAAGAGTCTGCATTAGTGAGTATGCGTCTTGCTGGGCACTGTGCAATCTCCTACAAGATAAAAATGCACTCGCCATCTGGAAAAAATTAGTGTGCTACAGTTGGGCATATCTTTCCCTCACCGAGCAGGAAATGGCTTATTTCTCCTGAGTAGAGCCTGTCCCAGCTCGGGAAGTGGCTAACCACATGAAACTAGTGTGATCCTGTCTGTTTACACTCAGTAATTTGCACAGGTGAGAGAGCATGGGCTGCTGCAATGAATGCAGTGGGCTTGTTTTAGGCCCCACCTCCAAGGAAGTGAGAGGGTTCGGCAAAGTCATGAATTGATTTCTTTCTTGAATCCCAGACCAAGCTTTGTTTAGGCGATAAATCAGATTTGTTGCAACGAATATTTGAGTCAAGTGGAGTTACTTCAAATGAGAACATTACTGAAACACACACCATTAAATGTGGAACGTGTAGGCTGTTTAGTTTGATTCTAACTGACCTAAATATCCCAAGTTCATCCATATACAACATGCAAATACAGCGGTTTTGGAACTTTAGATTAAAGTGACTGTTTAATAGCAAATCTGCATTAAGCAAGACCTGTTTAAAGCATAGATTAGAGAGCCTCCAACTTTGGTTCTTAGGGTGGAACCAGTGGTCATAGCAGAGGGGGTACACTGGATCAGTGGCCTACCCATTCCAAACAAAAATGTTATTGGTTTGATCCAGACTCAGGGGTCAATTGGGGATTTTCTTCCATAAATATTTGATCAGTTTCTGCTCTATTTTCTTTAGAGTCAAATTTTAGTAAAAGAATGCAAATGTATCTACTTGAGAGTGAAAAAAGTAGATTAGTAAAAGGTACTTTAAATGGCTCTTAAGTATCTTGTGATTAAGCTGGTTATTTTTATCTTTGTTCTTTTAGTCCACCAGTACAGTAGACCAAAGATGTCATCGAGCCACCAATGTGCAGTACTGGCCAGAGTGGTACTCACTTGTCCAAGTGGATAGAGCATGAAAAAGATCAGTTGAGCTCTCATTTTGAGGTTTATGGGGTATTTGTTGGAGCTTTGTTCTGCTAGCACCATCAACACTATAAATATCACTTCTGCAGTAATTAACCAGTGGCGGTAATGCTTTAATGTATGTTTCATTCTACGTTTTATTCTGCAAAAATGCAAAATAAGGGCAGATGCCCGTAAACTGCCTATGTTTCTAAGCAAATATTCTTTAATAAACTTTACTGATCCCTGAGAGAAAATTGCTTTTTGTACAGTTATGTTGCTCCAGAAAGTATTAAAACATAAATAACTGCACTAAAAAATATATAACTAAAGTAAAACGTATATAAAACTAAGGATAATCCAGTAATCTTCTTGCTATACAACTGAGGACATATACAATAGTGTTCTCTTTATACAAGTTATTGCACTTATTGCAAAGATGTTTACAGTTTAAGTCTGCTTTCCTGTTCCTCCTCAACTTCTGCCTGTCAGAGTGAGGAGTTGTACAGTTTGATGGCCACAGTAAGTATTTCCTCTGGTGTGAAGTAGTGCATTTAGGAAGGGTCATCCTACTACTTAATATATTCCTGTGTTCAATTAGTGGGTTGCACAGCAGGTGGTACTCATTGCCAAAGATGACCCTTAACTTGGACAGTGTCCAACACTGTCAGAGAATCTTGCTTTGCAGACTTTTTCCTGATTAAATATCGGTTTCAACTTCATTAAAAAAAAAAAAAATTGATTACTTTTAGGAAGCATCACCTAGCTCTTACTACCTCTCTTTACTACTTTCAGCAAAATCCAGACAAAATACCTCTGCTTTTTCATCCTGGTCATATTCCCTTACTGTGTTATGCCCCACATCAGCAGCAATGAAACTAGCTCACAGAGCTACAGCGGACACCTTGGCAGAGGCAACTAAGAGACTCCAGAAAGTAATAACAGGAGAGAAAATGAGATCCTCTGTAATTACCTAACAAACCGTAATAAGGATGTGGAGTATGTCTTAAACACATTTCTGCACATGAATTCATATCAGCTCACATTAGCTCACAGGCAATGATTCATTTCAGTACTCAGTTTATTTATTTTGCACTGAATTTCAGAAATCGTAAAAGAAAAAGTAGTAAAGGGGATGATTCATGGTCATGGCTAGCCTCCTAAATTACAACATCTAAAGACAAATGTTATTGTTTTTATGTATCTATGTTATTGTGCTTTTTTTTCATTATTCTCTGTTTATTAACCCTGCACAACGTCATACATGCTCTTTGTCACACACACACAAACACACGCACACACACACACACATACACACACCCTACCACCACCCTTCCACCACACTCCTTTCAGACCTTATTCAAGGTCACTGAGAGGTTACTTCATCCTGACTTTCTTTCATCTTTTGCATAACAATTTACCATCCATCCTACCTCCTGCAGATTTACCTCCCTTATGAGCTTATTCAGTCTTGTTTACAACCTCTTCTCCCCTTTCCTCTCTTCCGATCATTCTTTCATCCGTCATCATTGCTGATCATCCATCACTGATGCAGCCATTCCTCCAGCTTTATCATTTATCTTTAGTTTATGTCTGCTCTCTATGCCGCTTACTGACCGCGCTTGCTGTTTTGGGGGTTTAGGGGGTGGGCTTCTTCTTCCAACCTTTTCTTATATCCCATTTCATCCATCAATCACTTCAGCATAGGCTCTTTACAATATACAAATTTCTCTTCTTTCCATAAATCCATCCAGATTTGCTCACCTTTACATTCCTCTTTCATCTTCCCTCCTCAGGTCCCCAACAAAATTTTAGCTTATTTGGCTTTGTCATCATTTCTCTCCCAAACTCCCGGCCAGTTTACGTCTACGCCTCAACCCTACAAAGTAAGGTTGTTTCATTTATAGACCATATGGAGTTTCTACAAAATCCTTTTCTATAAACATTGTGGTCTTTGATTATGTCTCTCCTTAAATAAAAGACAGTAAAAAAATTAAATAAAAAATAATAAAAAATCGCAAATTTTTGACCACAAGAAACCATGCAAGACTCCCCAATGTGATTGGGGTGTGTTGGGAATGATGGAAGGACTGTGTGGGTGGGTGAAAGGGATGAAGTGTGCCCTTTGAAGGCAGACTGGGAGGAAAGCATGTACATACATGCAAACACATACACACACACACACACAGTCAGATCCTGTCAGATGTCCATCTAGCACTTCAGTATTTATTTTTTCAGACCTATTTATGCAGTAATCTCTTTCCACATCCAACTCACACCCTCCATTCTCGCTGAGAAGCTGGCCTTACTTTTGAAAGTGTAACATTTCATAGACCTTTAGCAAAGACGGGAGAACAGGTGAGAGGGAGAGGGAAGAAACACAGCTAAGGTAATAACCTGATTTCGCCTCAGTTTGGTTTTGATTTAAGAGAGGAAGAGTGTGTCAGAAACACAGCAGGCGCTCTCCTGTCTGGGTTCCATGCCAAATTTTGGGCGAGTACGTGAGAGAAGGATGGAGACGCAGTGTGAAAGGAGAGACAAAGTGAACAAAGAGAGACAGAGATGGTGAATCAAGACCCGTGCCAGTAAAATGAAGTGAAGTGACACAAAGAAACAGATACCATTGAGAATATGAGCTTTCAGTGGAGGGAGACGGGGGAAAAGAGATGGAAAAGGATGGGTGGGAGGGTATTACTGGTGAAAGAATGTTAAAAAACACTGAGATCAACTATACGAATGAGCTCAAATAGAAATAAATATCTTTCCTCCATATTTTAAACCTTTTTTTTAAATGCAGTAACATTACCTTTATGTTTTTTATACCAGTGTGACTCTTAATAAATAAATTTTAAAGTGTACCTGACACCAGAAAGGAAGACACACACACCATCAGACACACATTCAAAGAGTTTGAACCACCATAAACATGTCAGCCCTCATCCATCTGTCTGTCGTCCTGAAATGCACTGACAATAACATGAGCACAATTAACTTAGGCGGGGAGAATAAGCCCCATTTCCCACTTACAGTGTCAGATTTGGTTACAGATGTGTATTTATTTCAGCATAATCTAAAGACAAAGTATTGTCCTTGCCAAAATAATCTCCATATGAACGAGGATGTCCCAATTTCCCCATTTTGAGGGACTTTACAACTCACTGCTTAAGCATTTTGTTCAGTTGCAGTGTAGCTACATCGCAACATGAAATGCTGTTTTAGTCATCAAGGTGTCCAATTTTACCAATTTACACTACTTCTATTTGCACCTGTGTTCTTTCTGAACATGCATATTCATAGAAATAAGCAATCGCAAACCATGCCTTCTACAAATATATCATGTATGCAATGGCAGAATGTTATATAGCAGAGTAGGGAATATGAATGAATTTATAAAAAAGGAAAATGATTGATTCTATTTTTGATTTAAAAGCACCAATCACCCATTAATATCTGTATAACTGTTTTCTTTCTTTATTCTGATGGAACTTCTCTCTTGTCACCTCTATATACATCATCACAAGTGATGATGTCATAACACATAACACAAGTGATGATGTCACTAAACAGTGTGATCATAGCTTACAGAAATTACAGAAACACTAATACTATCAGTTCAGCATAATGCATTTACCTTCTTTAACATAAAAAAAGAGCTATCAAGTCTTTCCTAAAAGTAGATAGTTATTGACCTCTCTGTGGCTAACAGCAGTCAACAAGAAGTTAGAGCACCATATTTTACATATCTGTTCAAGATGAGACTGAACATCTGCATGGTTAAAAAAAAAAACAAAAAAACAACTAAACAGGTGTGTCCTGCATGCACACTGGTTTTATTTTCTACATTTTTTGTGATAAAAAATTGAGTTGTAGAAGGATGTGACAGCCTGTTGCAGTTTCTCTGCTGCCTTTCTTTGTAACCAGGGCAACAGGAAAGTTGTTTAAATGTGAGGCTGCTGAGAGAGTAATCCAGAGCCAGAGTAGTTCCACCAGTAGGATCCTAAACCCAGACAGTCAGATGCAGAGATGCTGAGGATGTAGGACAGGAGAAACTGAAGAGCAAGGATGAGGAATTTTGAACCATTTCTTACTTCGATCGCTGGCAAAGAAAATGAACAAGCTTGGACCACAGTACTGGGAACGAAATGTTATATCTGGACTCCAACGCTTCTTCATCTCGCTTTCAGACTGTTGTGTAAAAGCGGAAAGACAATGCAGACAGAGCTGCAACAGTAGAGGAGGAGAGATGTCAGTCCATGTCAACTACAGATGTTCAAATAATCTGTCTGTGCCCCTTAAGGTCCTTAAGTGCTTGGCTATAAGTTACCTTTTTGTAGTCCATGGAGGGACTTCACTGGTGTTGACTCTCTACACTATGATACATCATAAGCCTAGTTGTTGCCAAGATACAAAACATAATCACCATGCTTTACATTTCACATAAAATGGTTTGGCAGTCATGATTTACATCCTCCATGGATGTGAAAAGTACAAAGTAAGGTTTAGAAATCAGAAGCAGAATATAGCTTCAAATGATTGGGGGGAGGGTGTGGAGGGTGGGAACATGCGTGACATGGGCCAAATTGAATTCTTTCAAAAAGATATTGTTACATTAATACACATCATTGGTCAATTTAGTGACAAATCAACATAAAATTTAAGACATTAACCACCAGATACGACAGGTATCTACTGGCTCAAATGAATGGAAATATCTGCACTTGTAACACTCATTAAATAGTCATAGCACCAATAATATTCACTGAAAAGTTTCAGATGTTGAGGTCAACTCTTAAATTTTGCATGTCTGAATTGTTATAACTCCTATAACTGAAGCCCTACAGGAACAAGGAAAGCACATTTGTCAAATGAATATTTTCAGCACCACAAGTGAAATTCAGATGTGATTCTCTGAGAACGGATTAACACTGAAACAAAGTCAAAAGATGATTGCACGAGTGTTGTACTTTTATGTCAGAGATGGAATTTATTTTATTCCAAAAGCTTTGCATAAGAAACAGAACAGTAAAATGATCAATGTACTTTCCAAAATTTGAGAGAGTTACATTATTCATTGAAGGTGTGATTAAAACTCCAAATGCCATTTCAGAATTTCATTGTTTGGTTGTGTTTTCTTTTGAAAGGAGATGAAATCACATGTTTTGTTTTTGTTTTTTTTTCTGATTGTGAGAAATATACTTCATTCAACTTGATTCAAATTTAATCAATGTAGCTTTCATACCTGTGCACCTACTCGTGTAACTTTAACCGTTAATGAATACCTTAATGACAGGACAAGAAAAAAGACTCAAAATGTACTAAATCATTTAAGAAATAATCAATTTCATTCAGAGCTGGCTTTTTTTTACCCTTTTATTAAATCTATAATTTACTGGTGACCCTCTTTGTATTCAGTCAATTATCTGCTTATCAAGTTTCAGGACATTCATCCAAAATCCATTTTGTACAAAAAAAGAAAAGAAAAGAAAAACATCTTTATTTACTCTTGTTATGCATTTCCTTTTTTTTTTTTTTTTAAAATAATGCATTTCTGCTCGTGTCTGCCATGCCAAAAACTAAACAGACCACAAGTGATGATGTCATAGAGTTGATAACTTTAGTTAAGATGCTCCTATATTGTAGATTCATGTTTAATGAGAAAAGCTCATTGCGCGAAGCCAAATCAACTTTTTTTTCTTTGCTTTTTTTTTTTTTTTTTTTGCTGAATGTTTTAATATAGTTGGAATAGCTTTTGCCCACACACTCATTACAGACATGTTACATTTATGGTGACAGAAAAATCTTAACAGAAAATTTACACTAAAGTGAAATTGTAAAATTTCCAAACCCAGTGGATTATATATTCAGCTGATGACCATCATTTGTGAAGCTTTGATATGATTTCACCATGAAACTTTGAATAGTATTCTTCAGGATTAACTTCATTCCATTTCATACTGGAAAAAAAACTGAATGACAGTGAAAATCTGCTCTGGTGAAAAAGACAATACATGACAGCATATGAACAGAATGCCATTATTTGCAGGACTTTACTGTAAGCTTTACTTCACAAACAGCTGGAGATTTTGGTGAGAGTGAAAGAAATCAATGAGTTATCTTGTTTAGTTGCTTATTTTTCTAGTTAGGATTCTTTCCTGATGCTTCCCATGGAAGGCATTACAAGCATATACAACTGGGAGAAGGCCTGATCTAGACCCAAGACACACTTCAGCAAGCTTGGATGGAACTTGGTTATGTTGGAAACACAAAATGATATGTTTCTATGTAGCTGCTGATGTCACAGGCCCACCACTCTTGGCTCCAACTCCACATCCACACGCACATCTCCGTGCAGAGGTTGCAGTCATTCCTCCACAGAAGGTCATTGCTACTTCAGTAGCATGCATGTTTCCTTTGGCACACTGGAGTCTGATATGGGCCTAATTTAAACAATAATGTGGAAAGCCACACAAATAATGGGTCTGAGGCAAAAAAAGAAATTCAAATTGAGCATTCAGACCTACAGTCTGAATGTAGTCTTTAGATCGCAAATAGTCACTGTGGTCATAGATCAGAGTACATGGTTGTTTTATAGCCATGTGTTCACTCATACACTGCACATTTATTTCAATAAAACACAGTAGACATCTGTGAAAATGCACAACACTGTGAACAAAACCCTTCAAGGGAATTACCGCAAACTCACTGTGACAAGTTTTACATGTCCTCCTGCTTTTCATCTTTTTACCAGTTATTACTTTTTTCCCAAAAAAGTGTAATGTTTTTATTTAAACTTTTTTGATTTTTAAGGGTAAATAGCTATAAAGAAATGTGTTGGAGTGAACAAGTTAAAGTGAACAAGCATTTATGATTCTATACTTTATTACAGTTGATCATGTGAAAAAGTGTTTTTCATAACTTAAAATGAAATGGTGATTTACATGAAAAATACCTCAAGCTTTCAAAATGAAAATTTCTAATTAGCATCTAGCAGAATGTATGATATGTTTTAAAAGTAGCTTTCATTAATTTCTATACTTATTATCTATAAGACAAGTGGGGGGAAAACAATGGTGACAATCTGATGAATATAGTGGCTTTTCATTTGTAAGTTTGAACCATTATCTTGCAAATATGTGTCCTGTGCACAATACAGTTAACTAACTGCCACTGAGAGGACTGACAAATGATTTTCTGGTAACAGTAAGCTTCAAAGACATAGAAAGTTTTCCTTTTCATTTATCTTCAGTTAGACAAAAGCAGGACAGAAATACAGTAAATCTGCAATACATTTAAAATACAGTGATATTGTTTCCTGACCTATTCTTATAAGCAAGGGCTCTTATAATGACTCAAATTAAAACTTCTATTAATCCAACAATGTAATCCCTCCACTGCATGGGGCAGTCTTTTCATCCAGAATGTGGATTAGAGAACACTGAGACCCTGTGTTGGTGGTCACTGGTGTATAACACCTCATAAAGATAATACGCTATTTGCTGTGTGCGTGTGCATGTGTGCTTGTGTGTTTCCTGCAGCGCTGGTGGTCAGCATTATGCAGCCTGGAGAGCTTGTGTGCATGGGAGGGGCAGGGTTCTGTACATGTGGATAATGTGCTTCTTTTCCTCTTTGTGGCTACCTGGTGAAGAGGAAAATCCCTGTGAGGTGGTCTTCTTTCAATGTGGACTACAATGGCTGGGGCCTGTAACAGAGGAAACAGTGAATTATTAAAATAAGCCCCCTGAGTTGAACACTGTTTGACTAGTCAGAGGGCATAGACGCAGGGTCGAGGGAAGGGTTTGGTTCAGGAAAGAAAACATGAGGCCACACATAAAATGCCAATATTCGAAAATGTTTTTTGGCCACCTGGAGGGTTACAGTACTGCTCTGAATGTATTTAAGCTCGATACATGTATCATATTTTGTTGCTTAGTGAATAAAGATGAACATCTTCTGATAGACAACTTTATTTCACTTTTTGTCTCAATGTTGGGAACTTTAATTCTCAATAAATGTTATTTTTGTTTAAACTGTATTCAGCTCACTGGACACACTTCAGCATCTACCTTTTTCCTCCAGCAGCAGATATTGCTACAGAAATTACAGTATAGTATGTATATATAACATCCTTGTCCAACCCCCACACTGGAGGTGAGGACAAGTGCACCTTTTGATCCAAAGATCTGCCTCTGTCTGTGACATATTTAATTAAAAGCAAGCCATACTGGTAGACAAAAACACAGGTGGTGTGAATGAAAAATTCAAACAGTAATAATAGTAAACATTTATATCCCTCTGCTGCTCTGTATGGGAATATATATAGCCTGTAGCAACGATGAAATGATACTGGTGAGAGCTGCAGGCTTGCAGACGTGGGATTGGAGCTCAAAATGAATGTTTTCATCACTCATAGTCATTGCATCCCAAATGAGGGGAATCTTAAAAGGTTGTCTTTAACATAAAAACTGTTTATCTTTATTGAAGCAATGGTGGGTTGTGTGCGTGGGTCTGAACAGTATGAGGATGTGCATCTAATGCAAGAAGTACAGTATAAATGTATTCATGGCTTGCTTTTATAGCCATGAAAATGAGGCCCATGGGTCTCCAGTGGCAAAACAAGGAAATATCATGTCTTTTTTACTTCCCTGTGAATGTGCAGAACAATAAAACTGAATGCTGATGGTTTATTATTAAACATATGCCCAGTCAAGTATAAGTGCTTGTAGAAACTAAATTTATGATTTTGTCTAGTCTGGTAATGCGATTTTGACAGCAGATAATAACAACACATAAAGTTGAACTAAAAGAAATAACTTTAAAAATAAATTTCAAACCTTAGTTTATGTTTTGCAAACTTCAACTGGCAGAATTCATAGCAACTGTTTATTTTCAGATGTTAGCTTGGAGTGGCACCTTCTGGACTACTTCCCTGTAGATCAACCCTTTTAAACCTTACATTTCTGTACTGGAGTCATGTATCAACCACTCTGATCCTGCTAAAATGCTCCCAAAAGCACAAATGAACTAAACCACTTCCACCAAGCCTTGTTCTATCAATGCAAACTAGACCTACCTTTTCAGGCTGTAAAAAAAAAATACATAGGTAAGAGTGCATAAAGTGTCAGGTATAGTACTGAGCAAAAACCTCATAATCTTCCAACTCTGTGCTTTTCATCATTATTTCACAGAGAAGCCACCCTGCTCAGCCCAGTCTGCCAAGCGCCAACCCGGAGTTTGATGTTCCTTCAACATCCAACAGGCTATGATTATTTCATTCCTTTTTTAACATAATGCATCAATTATTCAACTTTTGCTGGGCCAGATTTGATTTTTTTTTATGTAACAGAAATTAGTCTGTGTGTGCATGTGCTTGTGTGTGTGTGTGTGTGTGTGTGTGTGTGTGTGTGTGTGTCTCTCCACCCATGTAAGCGAAGACTGAATATGAAAT
>JAOWBL010000008.1:5414808-5427786 GCA_028564865.1 Zenarchopterus dispar | reverse complement strand
TGTGTGTGTGTGTGTGTGTGTGTGTGTGTGTGTGTGTGTGTCTCTCCACCCATGTAAGCGAAGACTGAATATGAAATGCTTCACAAAGATAATACCTCATGCCTCCGATGAGAGATGGATGGTGAAGAGGTGGAGTAGAAAGGAAAAGAAATACAAGTATTCTGGAATAAATGATTGCTTCATTAGCATATGGTGGCAAATACTACTTGCACTCTGCAATAAATTGCTCCCATCCACAAGACAAACTGTCCGCACAAGATTCGTAATGGTGACAGGAAAGTTTGCATGGATATTCTTGTACTAGTACAACTGGAGGGTAACATTGGTGGCAGGGCTTCATCACAAAAGATGACATGAATTTATAGAAATCATTTAGTTGGTTCTTGTACTTAAAATACCTACTGCTTAACTGGACTAAACTTTTTTTATAGAATCCTAAAATGCAAATCTTACCAACAGGATTTAATTCTTTAATTAATTTGCAGAAGTCTCATTAATTCATACCTTTACAAAAATGATTCTTTTATCCTTTGGCCTCATTTCCTCCCTCAAGCCCCTCTGTGCTCTCTCACTACAGTATATCTTCCTCCCTCCTGCCATTCCTCTCCTCTTCTTACATCCTCATTTCAGCTAATGAGCCCACTTAAATCCAAGCCAAAACACAAACAGCACGGGAAAAGGAAATAGGTGCGGTGCTTAGTCTGTTTGTTAAAGGATTCATCATGCGAGCTGTTTTCAATAAATAATAAATGCAAACTCTGACTTTTGTCTGCAGACGAGACTTCAGTACATGAATTATGCATTGTTATTCTTGGATAGGGCAATACGAGGACAGGGTGGCAGTGTGTGCGCTGTGCATGTAAGTGTGTGTTAGATCCACGATGCGCGCTGTGAACACAGTTTCTGAGACTGAGAATCAAGGCATTTATGAGGACACCACGCACTGTGATTACAACTCTAAAGACACTGTTTTCCTTGCAAATACATGTGCGGTCTGAACCTTAAGCTCCTCAAAGCTCAATTTAAGTCCATTCAAACTGAACTCCAAAGGATGCAAACTTCACTGCCCAGCTATTATTAATAGGTTATCTTCTCATCAAGTCTCTTTAATGGTTAAGTTACGAACAACAGGATGTGTGTGTGTGTTTTATCAAACTTGTCCTTTGTGTGTGAGGTGTGTGAGGTAGTCCTCCCAGCACATTTGTGTTTGTGGCATTTTTCCATTTGATCTCTACTCTTTTCCTTTTTTCCCCCAAATTTTCCAACTCTACATTAGAACAACAAAGGAATCTGCATTCCCATCAGAGAGAGGATATGTCCCAACAGAAGTGCAAAAGTATATGTTTTTTTTTCTTGCCCCCCCTCCGGTTTTTCATCTATTGTCAGCAGGAAACATGAGAGAAAAACTTGACTGAAAAATCAGGAAAAAAAGAGAACAATCAAAAAGAAGAGAAAGACACTCATCCACCCGCGACAGCAATCGTGATCTCTACTGTCATTTCAATCCATGGTAAATAATTCATCAAAAGAAACAAAGGGGAAACAAATATGCAAATAAACCCTAAAAAGGCCAGAAACACTGGCCTGCCACCACAGGGGGAGAGTAGTGGTGGATTATTATCATGGCAGGTTACAACTGTGATGAATCTGAATGCCTCTTGTTTCATCTACCTTGACAGTACTGAAGTGACACAGACAGAGGAAAAGAAAACCTGAAGGGATTTGAGGGTTTGATTGAGGAGGGGAGGAGAGGGAGGGAGGAAGGGATGGAGGGATTAAGGACAAGCGGAATGGAAAGATTGGGGGCGGGGGGCAGAGGGAGGGAAGAGAGGTAGTAGACATTGGAGGGAAGAAGAAAGAGATTTGGGAGGGGATGGGAGGGAAGGAGGGAGGGAAGCTTTTGAGGGTGTATTCTGCAGTACTGTGAAAGGTAGCCATCAAGGGCTTTGATGAAAAGTGCAGGCCTTCTAAAGCTTAGGAGTGACAGCATATGATTTGGTCAAAGCATGAAGCTTTTCAAAGGTAGACATTCTCACTCTCATTCATCTCTCTCACGTTGACTATAACTTTTGGGCTGAGCTCTGGCAAAAATTCCGAATTGGTTTGACAGATTGACTGCATGGGGTATTGCCCCAGCGACTTACAGACAGTAGGCTGCCAAGAGATGTAGACATCTTGAAATGAGGGGGGATTATTGGCTATGTAATGTTTCAACAAACTTCCCAATATCTGCAGCAGTGCGGGAAGACAAATTTTGATCTCTGAGGTCACATGAAATACCCCCTTCTCTAGTCACTAAATTATCTTTGCCCTTGGTTATTTAACACTAGTGTGATAAATATTTGTGTTTGTTTCACTCACTTCTTCAAGAAAAGGGTGAAAAAAAACATTGTATTTCTATTTAAACCCTGAGAAAAATGTTTTCCTCTTACTATTTCCTGCATTTTCTCACTTTTTTTTAGCAACATGGGAAGGTTTCATGAGCAAAGAATGGTTAATATCAAAGGGTAAAGTGACTATGTTGTGTTCATTTTCTCTCTGGTACATCTACAGCAGCTCTGAACCCATCATAACTCCATATAAGCCCTTGGTTTATCTCAGAGCAACAAAGACTGAGAATTACAAGGAGAGGCTCCCTTTCTTAGACAAACAGATCTGAAGGGTTGCCACTGGGCAGTGTAATGGTTAAAAATGCTACAAACACTTTATCAACACATCAACATATTGTTAACACTACATTTTCAACATTTCCTGTAAATGACCCCCACATCTTAAATCTTCCTGACATGTTTAAGGCAGAACTGGAATGTGATTCAGAATGTGTGACACGGATTTTTTCCCTCCTTTTTTTAATGCTAGCATTAGAGAGAGCATAAAAAGATTGAGACTTGGTAACTGTGTTCACTGTAGCCACAATGTTTGCACTAAAATGTACATGTATCAGCTGCCAACACAACACAGTTTATTTACTACCTGCAGTTGAGCCTCAAAAGCTTTTAGTGTTGGAACAGCACCAATTTTCAGCCCTTTCTGCAAATCCAACAACGAACGGAGACTTATTCATTCAACAGACTCCCCTGAAGTGTCACGGAAAACGTTTGCTCTACTACTGCCCAGAAACATAAATTGCACCATATTTGGACAACTTTCAATCACATAACATATTCCTTTGGAGACAGTTTGGAAGTGAAAGTACAATACTTTAGGTAAGATCCATGGATGGAAAACATACGTGATCCTCTTGTAAACTTCCTCTTTTAAAATACTGCTGAGTGGATGTGCACTGTTTGGAGAATATGACAGTAGAAGGAAATTTTGCCCTGTAGTATGTCATAAAAGAGCGGTCACTAGAAAAGTCAGGTATTTTACACATGTGAGCACTCCAGCATAAATTTATCTCATTTTTTGTACCTCCACCTAATTTTAAAAAGAATAAATAAACCAAAAAACAGAGTCAAAAATCACATGAAAGCCACTTTAGACATTACATCCCCAGGTCAGGGGTGACAAACAACAAGCCAATCACATAATACAAGCATGTCATTTTTACTCAAACACTGTCCATAAATATATTATGTTGGAAAGAGCATGCAATTTTAACACTGACACACATAGATGGACAAGCACGATCGCAATACCCCTTTACATGAAAAAGCATACATGTGCATGAAAATGAAAACACATGCCTGTGAGGCTCTTGTCTGATGATTTTCTCTTTCCCTTTTTCTCATACAGGCACACACATATGTACACACACATAGATAATAGTGTCTAATTTAGGCTCTCATATCTGTAGGGTTCTCCAGAGGACTAGACTTCATCAGGAACATACCGGTGACCTACATACTGCAGTAGAGAAAGACAGACATACACACACACACACACACACACACACACACACACACACACACACACACACACACACACACACACACACACACATACACACACGCACACGCACACACACACATACACACACACACACACACCAGCATGATAATTGCTCATGCTTCAACACTGGGAACTAATCTACAGCTCTGGGATTTTGAATTCAGACACACACTCGGCATCATGTCTGTACACTGTGGGTGATACTGTGGCCACACAAGACACACACTTGCAGGGGGTGTAAGCATGACTAAATGCAGTTTGCATATCTGGCCCCCACCCTCCACACACACACACAGTTTATACAAAACCATAATCACTTCAGTTTTCTATGAGAGATAAAGGGGGGCTTCACTAAGCCCTAAAACCTGAAAAAATACAATGAAATAAAAAATGTGAAATGATGGACAGAAAAGACTGCAGGTTTAAGAGTTTCCACACAGTCCCACCATTTTCAACAAGTCAACACTAACTGAGCAATTGCCTGATAAGCTGCTCCATTCCTGTCTCTGACATGCTTCCAAATTATTTTGTGACAAACTAAGGAGATAAAAGGTCTGGAGTAGATTTTGAGTGTTGCATTTGGCAGCTGTTCATGGGAACTCCCCATTATGCTGTCCAAAGAGGTGTTGATGTGACTGAAGAAAGCCAGCAGAAGGATTAAAAAAAGCATTAAAAAGATAACTAAAACCAAGTGATCATAGAAACAGAAGACATTTACAAAATAAACAGTTTTGGTTTATTCCTAAAACAAATGGACACACTAGTGTGTCTGTGTAGAGGTAAATACCCTACATCATCTAACAAAGTCAACATTATTTGAAAGTAGGTATTTAAATGGGATACACTGTAAAAATAAATCAAAGTCACGTTTTTCTACTTTAGAGCATGCACAGGATTTCTGAAGTAACTGCCATTTCTATAATTTGAGATAACACAAACTTGCAAGTACTTAAATCTGAAAATTAGTCCGTATGTGAACGGGAGTTCAGACTTGCAGGGTACTGTGACATCACAGAACTAGATAAGAGTACAACTATGCAGATTATCTTTATCCCTGTCCAGTTCCACATGTTTCTACATTTCCTGTAGCTCTGAAGGGCGTAGTTCACAGCTGCAACACCAGCATATAAAAAAATCAAAAGGTACACCATGCAGATGAGGGGTGAAGTCAAATGCAGTGCATGACTCCATCCCCTTAAAGCAGCTGCTATGAACATAGCTGTAAAGACATGCCTGAAAAAAAGTGAGCCTTTTTCCTATAATTTTGCAATATTTTTAGCAAAGCATGGAATAGAAATTTTACTAATAGTGTCAATAAGTCTAATAAGTCATAAGTCTCTGTTATTGTTTGAGTTTTTGAAATGGCCATAATTATATTTAAATCTTCGGTATATAGCTGAAGACATCAATGTTCTGATCACTAAAATGTTTGTGAGCATAGAAAATAAAGTTAAAAGTGCCCCATAAAAAAACTATCTTGTGGTAATAAACTGTTTATTTGCAATAATACAATAATAATAAAAACAATTTTATATATATATATATATATATATATATATATATATATGCCATTTTATGTTATATGTATATAACATAAAATGGGGTCATAATATAAGATATTATGATCTGATGCAACATGATTGTACTTGTGCCCATATTTAGATGCCTCAGGTCTCGGTGTGTTTAAACATTATCCAGGATACATCTGCTTTAATTTTACAGTTCATTTGAGAACTCAGCAGCCACCTCTTTTTTTAACATTCTATGCAGAAAAACACTCCTGATTGGAGTTTGGCGGTTGATTTCTATTTCAAGTGGTCCTAGTCCTTCATTAATACAATACAGAATTTCACCAAGTTCCCGAGAAGGAGGGCTGGAATTGCTGTGTCTATGTTGCATTATGCATTTTGTTGGCAACAAAAAGACCCCCAGTTATCATTCATCATTCATGGGCATCATCTGTCAGCTTTCGAATCATATAAATGTCCAAGACCTGATGCAGCATTGGAGAGAGCAAGAGGGGGGAAAAAAAGAGAAAAAAACTCCATTTAATACACCAGAAGGCATGACTCATACAGTTATCAAACACTTAGTCAGAGATTAAGCCAGAGACAGTGACAAAGTGAAAGATAAGAGGCTCAGTGAAATGTGAAGCTTTATGAAAGACAGCAAGTAAAAAGGGGATGATTATTACTTCTATGAAATCTGAAAATCCTTTAATTATCTCGTGTCATCAAATAACTAAAACTTTACAGTATATTCAAAGGCAGGTTGGAGGCATATCCAGACTCCTTGCAGTAAGGTCTCTGGCAACATTTGGAGACATAAGCAGACATTTATGGATGACTGTTTATAAATGGCTAAAAAAACTGACTCATACGCATTATTGGTTTAAAGAAGAAGGAACTGAGGTTGAAACCACATCTGATGCAGAAATAGACATTTGAACCGGCATGGAAACACATTAACTATTTTCACATTTATGGGTGGTTGGAGGGACTCGGCTCAATGGTGGAGAGGACCTGACTCATGCATAATGGTGTCTTTACTTCACACCACAGCTAAAATGTAATAGTAGCTTTTGCAGCTGGTGTTGGACCACAGCTGATGGAGAACTCATTCACTGGAATTACTATTAAAGAGGCACACTGCCTGCTCTATGATGTATTTAAACTAATGGAAATACTCATTTAAATTCCTAAAAAGTCTGAAAGCATAGATAACAGAAAACCTGGGTTGGATAATTGAAAGGAAAACATTTCTTGATGTCTATGAACAGACACTTAGTCCCTTATCAATCACATATGAAGTTTCTTCCAGAAAGATTCAAAATCAATAAATCAGACATAATTACAGTCAGACTACATTTATGCACTCAAATCTGGCTTATAGAGCCAAAGGACTTTGGTGTTTGTTGAACATTGGGAGCTAATCAAGACATTGACAAAATGTTTAAATAAAGAACAAACAGACATGAGGGAACCTTGCTGCCACCCAAAAAGAACTATTAATTTTTAATTTAAACTAAAGGAGAAAAGCATTAAAAGTATCTGCTGAGGCATGACTTAAAAAATAATGGGATAATGAAGACCCTTAGTTTTATTTTCCCACCATATAACAGGAAGTAAAAACCGATATAAAGTACTCCGTATGCAAATAGCAAATGTAATTATATCTTTAAAGCTAAAAATTTGGCTGGCATACATAAATTATCTATACTGCTTATTCCTATTCAGGGCCACAGGTGTCTGCTGGAGTCTAACCCAACTGTCTTTGGACAAAAGGCAAAGGTACACCAGAGACAAGTGTCCAGTCCATTGCAGAAATACAAGCCGTATAGACAAATAGCTATGCACTCCTTTTTTTCATTTTAGAATCACCATTAGCTTAACATATATTTCTTTAGAGTGTGGGAAGAAACTGGAGAACTTGGAGCAAGCCCATGCAAGCACGGGGAGAGTGTGGAAAGTCAGCACAAATATGTCCCTGCTAGGGTTTGAATAAGGGACCTTCTAGCTGTAAGGCAATAGCACAAACCACCAAGCCACCGCTTTAAAATAAAACCTCAACACTGACAGATTACATCAAATTTGGTCTGGCTGATGGCAACCTTAGAGGTTTATTGAAAGACAGTCAAGCAAGCCTGATGTTTCTTTCTGTGACAATTAATAAGCAGAATTAAGTGCCTCCCATTAGAGGTTTGGAGGTCTTATATCTCTACAGGTATCAGCAGCATTGTATTGGAAAATATCAGCATATTGAATATCAACAGTGCAAAAATACACAGTTCTACATCCATGGAGTTTATTCTAGGTTTCATATCCCTTTTTGGCAAAAACGAAGACATATAAGTATACACTTCCCAGTCCTACCTCCCCCTTGTACCCTTCATTTTACATTAGTAGATGGGTTATTCAGAAGTAATCATGCTCTAATTCTTTAGCTGGGGAAAGGGTTTATCTGGTGTACATACATATTTGTGCTATTGCTTTTTAACCACTATTTTTTACAGTTGCAAAATAGCACATAAGGGATTCAAAAAAGTTCTGGCAAGCTGCAAGGTCAGTAACACCACTGCTGGCAACCATCAAAATGTTCAATCACTTTTTGTAGCATCTACAAGAGTTCAATTCTTATGTATGTTTATAATTATTATCCTGTTCTAAAACTCTTCTTCTTTAAACTATTTTATTTTTTTCTATTTTTTTTTAACAGATGGTTTCCTTTCAGAATTTGAAGACATTGCATTAAATCCAGTGCTCCTTCTAACAGAGATATACTCCCTGTAGCACTGACTTCAACAAAGACTAAATGATCGATCCAGCTCTGGAAGGGTGTCTGCATCTTTCCATCTGCCTTTGGTATCCTGTCTTTTCAGTTCATTACATCTCAAAACTTCTGTTTCGACTCCATCAGTATGCTGTGTTTTCAAAATGCCTCAATCTCATTTAGGTTTTCTTCTGACAACTCTTCTAAAGTCTAGCAAATCTTTCTCAAGGTCTTTGGCTGTCCAAAAGGGGAGGTAGAGAGGGGGTGAATGGATCTCACACAAAGATGCATTGCTCTTTTACTGAACTCCATCATTATTTGCACCTGTTTTTTTGTTTGTTTGTTTTGTTTTGTTTTTTGACTATACTACAATATTACTATACAAGACTTGGCTGACTTCCTTCAGCTTCTTCTTGCTTTGAGGGTGCTGGTTCTTCTAATTTTCTTCTAATGTTACTAAGCAACAGTTTGGATGTGGCTCTTAGCTGTTGGGGTATTTCTGGAGTCAAAGGATTAATAAAGCTTAACCAAATGTCCCTTTATTTACAGTATTCTTAATAGCACAATGGTGGTACCATAATACTTCAGAACCCGCTATATTATTTCACATCTCAAGAATGGACATCCTCAATCCTCTGAGATTTCTTTTCATCTATAGTCCTGTTTACAGGTCTTTGACAGAGAGGTCAAACATTTGTTTGGTGAAAGCAGTGACATTTTCCACAGCTTGCCACACAGCCCAAGATTGTAAAAAAAAAAAAAACATTGCCTCCAGATCAGAACAAGTTGTAGCCATAAGCTAATAAAAGTTTGAGACTTTGGTAGAGGTTATCTCAGATTTCTGAACTCATGGACTGTCCAAGTGTCTACTTCTTTTCTTTTAGTTTTTATAACAAAACCATACAAAAAATATTTCTAACTTTCACTCAAAGATTAAGACACACAGCAGCAGAAATGTTATCCTAACTTCTGGGTCGTTAAGCTCCAACTATGTCTGTAGGAATTTTTTGCTTGCATTTTTTCAAAACATTATTCATATACTTGATTGCATTATTGGTTTGTGTTATTTTAAGCCAACTTTCTTGCATTTCCTTTAACACTTATAATTGTGAATTTCTTTAGAAACTCAACTGCAACATCTGGTGACTTTTAAGCAACTTGAAACTAAAGTACAGCAGTAGTGGGGAATACTGTGTGGTGACTGATGGCGATGTGTCAATTTATCTCAGATACATGGTGTTGCTTTTAGTATTTTGACTTAAATAACAGAGAAGATGGAGGAAAAGCAAATTGGAAGGGTCAGGAAGTAAGAAAAAGACATACAAAGGCCCAAAGTAACAAAGAGGATAAATCAGGCAGACATCATCTTACTATCACATATTCAGTGTGTGCTACCAAATACCTGAGCCACTATTATGTAAACCAAAATGAAACATTCTTGAGCAAACCCTCATCTTACTCTAAACCCATTGGGATGCATGACTGACCCATATGGCAGCTTGGTCACTATCTCAAATTCCTCCATGTTGTTGCAAAAGAGGGTACACAGGTTAAGTGTATTATTAAACTTGGAGAGAAAGAAGGAAAGGAAGTTAACTTCAATCATACAAATTAAAAAAAAACATCTAAAAAGAAGTAGGGAGAAGCCTTGTCGGAGTTAGTGAAGGACAAAAAGGGAGGTGTATTAGGAGGAAGAGAGAAATGAGAGAAGAGAGGAGGATTAGGCAATAAAACGACAGATGAGATCAAGAGACAGTTCTGACACGCTCGGGCAGAGAATACTTTCTGTGAGCCTTGAAGCAGCTGAGCTTACACACCCACACAAACACACAGTCAAACAGACACCCACACACATGCACAAAGTTTTGATGTGGTTAGCTGTAACTTTGTGCTTGACTGCTTGTATATATGAAACGTTCAGAGAGGGGCTGCGCTGTAGGAAGTTGTGCCAGATCCCTGGCACCACAACCCACCAACATGAGGAGGAGAGGACTTAGTGGACTTTGGACTTCTGTTGTGGTTTCTTTAATTCTCTTCCCCTCTTTTTTTCTGTCTCTGACTCTCACTCCATCTTTCCCCTGACTGTCTGTTCCTCAGCCCCATGCTCTGCTTCCCTTTGGCTCTTTTCTCTCCATTTCCTTCTCTATAGACCTGGCAATTTTCTGTCATTCTTCACCCATTCATCTCTCATTTTCTTTGAAACATCCATGAATAATATTTGTGTTCTTGTGTCATGGCCTCTGCATTTCAGCAGGTTTTAGATTAGCAATGTAAATTCAGTCAAAGAGGAGTGAATATCAGGCAGGCCTGAAGATTACAGTGCTGGTGTAGGAACTTCAGAAGTTTTTCAGAGAAACCTCTTTTTGGCATGTGGTGTTCCAAGTACTGTAGCACCAACACAACAGGAGTTAAGGTTATAACAGTAATAAGTAAAGGAGCCTCCTGTAAGGTAAACAGCACCACTCTGTCATCATGAGGTGGTGGGCTTCATTGAGGTTTTGGGCTTCTGTTGTGGTTCCTTTGTTCTTCATTGCTACTTTGCTTTTTTCCTTAGAGATGATCATGACATTCTGTTCATCATTACTCAACCTTTTCTCCCTCTCACTCTATCCCTTTCTTCCTTCAACAAAGTCAGATTTAATTGCCCTTCAATGACTACAGCATGAGCAATAACCAGACCTACATGTTCACAGGCTTGTAGCGAGTTTTAAACTTTCCTCCTTCCTCTCTTTCCTTTCTATTTACTTTTATATAAGCCTTTATTTTCACGATGGGAGTAAGATAAAAGACACTGCACCTTAAAGGTTTCCACCAGGATCAGCTCTAAAGACTGCATGGACCCCATGCTCACATGAGTTCACACCCACACATTCTGTGACTGCACTAACACATACAATACACAGAACATGACGGTCAGATTTTCTGTCTTCACCCATACAACTTTCTACCCAGTTCCCCCTATATTTACTTATTCCACATTTTCTAAACCTCCAACACCCACACACTGGCTCTTGAGTCAATGAGACCACAGTGAAGCCTGGACTGTGATATACATACACGTCAGAAACAGAAACATGACATCAGTGTGTGCATTCACGTAGGTTATAAGAAGGAGCGGCCCAGATATTACTCATTTTATGGGGGCCTGTGTTTACAGTTATGGTAAAGTTAAGGTTAGGTACCTACAAGTTGGGCTTTTTTGGTGGTAAATATATAGGGAATGACACTAAACCAATATAATGCCCTCTAAAGTTTGTATCTGTGTGTGGGCATCTGTGTGGATGCAGAGGTTTTCACTGGCCCACCCTTAATCAGATCGTCTGCAACCTGAGCAAGAACCAGAATAAGTTTTCCTCTGGGCTTCATATTCTTTTATATAGTCAAGTTTGGGTCCAATTTTATTACTGTGAGTCTTCATGTCTGCTTTACACTATTTGTAATACCCATGTGCATACAAAAGGACCCTGCAAAGATCAGACATCCAAGATAATGATGGATGAGTTCTATGTGGTTTAACAGTTCCAAAGTTCAAGAACCAACAAGTTGGTATCAAGTATCCTTTGTGAACACTGCTCGGATAGTGAAGGGTCAGAGAGCAGAGGTCAGCTTTGTCTTTGAAACCACAGATAATAGCAAATTAGTACAGCTAATGATGGTAACAACGAAAATAAAGCAGCCATCAGTATTATAGTATAAAGGGCTAAATTGTCAGTTATCTGTCTTTCTAGATGCATCAAAATGCATGATTTTAAATTTGTTACACATGTAATATATCACCATGACATTGAGTGTTCTCTCAAGCAGAAATGAGGGGTACATTAGTCATGCTGTTTAAATCAGCATGAGAGTAAAGAAAAAAAAAACCCTGGATGGATCACATGTAGCACAGCAAGGGTCATGGCTGAATGTACTGACATTAGATTCAGTGAGACAGAGTTCTGCTTTAACAGTTTCTGGATTTCTGATAAGTTAGCAAGAAGATCTGAAATCAGCATTTAAATTTGTGACTGTTTTCCAAATGGACACAGGTCCAGATTTAGGACTGGTTCTGGTGTTTCTGCTTGGGTCCTGAATCAGATTCAGTTCGTAGTGGTACACTTTTGTACCTTCAAGTTGGGGTATGAATGTTTGGCTCTTTGAAGGCCTCTTCTATGTACCTAACTAACTTTTACACTTCTGCAGCTTCAAGTGAACTGAATTGTTTTATCTGGTGAGTTTTTAGCATCTTGAGGGTTGATCATTTGGTTTTGGATTAGGGTTGGAGTAAGGTCAGAATAAGGGTTGGCCATTCGGTTAGGATGATGAAGTGTTAGTGAATGCAGCATATCTGGACCGATCTTCAGATAAACTGGAGTACAAGGATGTGTGTGTGTGGATCTGTGTGAATTAGAAAACATTTTGACCTCTTTTTGCCATGGCTCTTCCTGCTCATTGTGATAATTGATGAGTGACCTTTGACCCTCTAATACATTCTGGCTACCCTTACTCAGCTGCTCCCCTTCTTTCTTTCTCTTCATCCTATATTTTTTTTTCTTTCACTGCTTTCCTGTCTGTCTGTCTCCTGTCTCACTCTCAGTCTCCCTTCCCTAATGAGACAGAGACTTCCCTCCCTGTTGGGAGAGAGGTCAGTGCCCCTGACACACACATGTTCCCTCTCTCTCTCGCACACACACGTACACATAGAAACACATAAACACACAGACCTGGATGTCACACGTGCACATCCAGTTAGGATGCATGCACCAATACTGCTACTGGCACACACACATGTACCACACACACACACACACACACACACACACACACACACACACACAC
>JAOWBL010000008.1:5378411-5390114 GCA_028564865.1 Zenarchopterus dispar | reverse complement strand
ATGGATGCACAGATGGGTGGGCAGATCTTCATCTATTTTACCACACTTGAAGAACTTTCTTTTTTTTTCTTCTACTTCTCTGTATTCATTTCATTCCAGCACCTGTAAAATCAATATAACCCTAACCAAATGCTTAAGAATAACATGACACAAATGCAAATTCTAACATGTTATTTTCCTCTTATTCACGCCACTCTGAAGCCGCTGCTGCCACAGGAATGACAACCCTTGTTGGGATTCTGTCGCATCAAGCCAGCAGATTTGAATGCTAAACCCATTAGCCAAGCATCACTCACAGTCGGAGCTGGCGATGATAAATAACCCAACCAGAGAAATCTGATTAGCAGAGACGGAGGCAGGGGATCAGAGGGAATGAGTAACAGCAATGTCGCCGCTATCGGGCCCCAGTCAGATTGAAAATCACACAGCGAGAAAACATGAAATGTTCATCTGCAGTGGGTTGTGTCGGCTGTTTTTCTAAAACATGGATTGGGACCCAAAATTGGGTCTTTGGTGGGTCGCAATTAAATGAAAGCTGAACTTTGTGAGCATGTTGCTGAGCTCTGACACATCAAAGTCATGGATCTGCACAAGGGGCAGGTTGGGAAATAGGTTTATTTCAACTGAGAGTTTCTGAGTTGCACTGTTGGCTTGAGAGGAAGGCTATGGATGAGTGATTCATTCATATTCACCTAGTAGGCCATGTGAGATTCCATGTGTAGGGGTATGCAGACACATATGTAATTATTAAAGAAATTTGACTAACAATTTGTTTCCAAAAATGTTACATTTAGATCTTCTCTAGATAATTTGCTTATTTCTCAATTGCACTTTCTCGTCACATACTGTCAGCCAGACATTTCTTGCTCAAATCTTCCAATTCAGGCTGTTACAGAGACTGAGGCTTGTCTTCCTATCTGATGAGGCACAGATTGTCATGGAGGAGGGACAGCTGAACACAGAAAATATTTAAGGAAAGCCAACTATTTCACAAGATCTTTGCAATTTGCAAATTGTGCCTTGGTGCTGCAAAGTTCACAGGAAGCGTGACTGATTTAACAAATTTAACCTGAAGGTGTAAAGTGGTGTGAATGTGGAGCCCTTCGCATTCAGCTCCGGCTCACCTCAGCACGGGCCCCTGACAAGCAATAGCACTTTGTGCCCTTTTACACCCTTTTACAAGCCCTACATTACTATTCATAAAGAAACAGAATTTCTTTTAAGCCTGGCGGTAGAACTTCCCAGTAAGCTCCATTGTTAACTTTAAAAAGTGCTGAATATGTGTTAAAATAGGTGTTAAAAAAGCATCAGTTAAAGCAGGTTCAGGCTTGTTTCTTTTTTTTTACAATCCTTTATCAGACATTTTTGGCATTCATTGTGAAGGGATAAGTTTGTCTTTTTTAGATCACATTTGGGTGTCTGAAGTAAATACTCTTGCTGTGGGATAACAGCTCTGGTTGTTTCAATGGAACCATTTAAGTCTGAAAAAAAGTCATTTGGTGATTGGTTGAGATTTGTAAGGTGCTGTGACATAAAAGACCCAGACCAGAGTAGAAATAGTAGAATTAGTTCCCCATCTTTGTTCCTACCCACATCTTCGTATCTTGCTACATTTGCTATATATCTTAAGCTGGTAATCCAAACCCAAATTTCACAAAAGACAAGGACGGCGTTATATTAAGTATCTGGCATCACTGACTAAAACTAGGATCCAGCCTTTCAGTGGCGGATTTCCACTAAACTTTTTCAAAACAAAAGCAACAATTCTAAAACTGCAACTTGGTACCACAGCAGGGGCAGTCACTGTTTTCATTGAACAGTGTTTTGCAAATGAGTGCAATTCTCACAAAATGTCCTCCCCTGAGACTTCTTTGAATGAGAATCAGTCTACAATCTTGTCCTGCGAGACTTCTCCTCAAACCAAAAAAGATCTCAGCTTTGAAGAAGATAGACAGAAACATCTTTATTTTTAGGAAAATGATTGTGACTGCTGCAACCGCTGTTGTGAAAATTGCTAACAGAAGATGAAGGCAGCGGATGATCATTTAAATGGTCAAATGGTTTGGTGACATGACCTAATATGTTACATCCAGTGATGCTGGAGATGTGCAAATGTGAAGTGTTTCCATTACACTTTTGCAGTAAACTGGACTATTGACACATCTGAAAAATCACCTCAAGAATGTGCAAAATTTATTTTGTGACATTTCATAGTATTTTCGAACTCTGGGTGTTTCCATTACAGTTTTTTTTTGTGTGTGTGTGTGTGATTTTGAGGTTTTGTGCAATTCTAGTAGTAATTAAAATTCATTAAGTGAGACAATAACTTTAAAAGTGCTTAACCTGGTCATTTAAGTCAGATGCATACATTTACAATCATTACAATAACCCTGAAGGTCACTGTGAAAAAAAAGTCCTTCAGTCTAGTGATTCAATTTGTCAAGAAGATAATCCTGTGTTAATGAGAATGTTTTCGTCTTTATATGTTTTTCTGACCACTCACTCAAATTGTAAATCTTTCACAGATCTGCCAAATTAAATACACAATTAAACTATTTTTCCCCCCATTTCAAAATCGCAAATCAAAGGCATTTCATTCTACTGTTAAGCAGGTCTTATATGAGCCATATAGTTAATTGCAAGACTGCCCCTGTGGGAATGGACCCACAAGAGCACCACAACATCAGACCATAAGTCCTGGTTAATTATTAAGAGCAAATTTAATTCACCCTCAACCAGCTCACTTACAAGCCATGAACCTCCTATGCTGAGCCACTTATAGGTTGCGTAAGCATTCCTGGCGGCAAACAATTACACAAACACACACGCATACACACACACACATACATTGATTGACCTTTTCCACTGAGTGTTATTAATACATGCAGGTTGTATCAGGAAAGGTTAACGAGCACTAAGGCCAGCACGGCTCACATGGAATACAAACAAGAACAGTGGAAATCTAACCTTGGATAACCTACACAGCTGACAGAGAGGCCATGTGACTATTAGGAGTTTTTGTAATTAGAATAAATGTTCAGTATGAACTCTGGAAACACTGACTTCAGTTTGGATTAAAAACCCCAAAAGGTTTAATGACCCTGTAATGATTTCAGCAGAGTTTTATCCAGCTTTTAAAGGTCTTAAAAATTACCTGTGTTTTCAGGTACTGTGATGAGCTATGTTTTTCACTTAATGAGCTCTCAGAACTGTTAATCACAACTTTATTAACATAAACCTGTAATTAAGGTGAGTGAAGTTGGCTCAGATGTCATGGAACTCATATCAGAGTAAAATTATTTTTAAATTGTATATTCTGTGTCCAAGGATTGGATTTCTGGGTATGTAATATGGACCTGTGAGCAAAGTTGAGGCTGGCTACACACTGGAGGCCTTAAGGCCCTTTTCTGAGACCAGTTTGATGCCACAGTGGTCGTGGGAGCAGGGCATGATTTGAAGTTTACTGCAGCCAATCATTTGTCCAAATAATCTTCAAGTGTTTGGTGTCAATAAGACTATTTAACTGGCCCCAATCAAGTTGGAGTAACACCAATCCGGTTTCTTGCCATGAATAGAACACCTGAAACAGATGATGAGCGCGAGCAGACCGGTCAGCACCACCAACCAGATGTTGTGTATTTTTACAGATCACAAACATGGCAGTGGACAGAACAAAACACAATCTAAACCATACACAAAAACATTGTGTCATACAAGATATACCAGAGGGGGAGGAGGACTATTCTCTTCTAACCATGCATGTTTCTGTTAGCTCTTTTGTCTGTGGCTTTACACTGACATTGCTACATGTTACTCTGTTTAAAAAAAAAGTGTCTGCTATGAGTGGTTTGTGTATTTTATGAGTACAAAATAAAAAGTTTACCAATGTGCTTGTGTAGTTTATAGGAAATGGACTTTCATGGCCTGATAGATTTAGGTCACAAAGAAGACAGACACTTCAACCCTTAATTAACAAACAAAAGCAGATGAATTTAAAATGAAATCATACAGTTATGGGATTACCACAGCAATAACAATCACCATAACAATAACAGTAATGATGTAAGCATCCACAAAGCTGTAAAAAGTGTTCCCAAGTACAGACTGCATGGTCCAGCTGTACCCAAGCTTTTCACTGGCTTTTGATGAAAAGTGTTACCAGACTTCTTCTGAAGGACAATTTCATTCCAACTTTTATATGAGCCAAAATCAATTTCACAATATCCTCATAATATTTTGAAGAAGACATCAGAGGAGAATAAACTTCATGAACCCTACCAGCACAAAACCACTTGAAAGAGTGTCACAGTTAATATCCTGGTTTTTTAGTCTAAGGCATCCAAGGTCATGGTACATTTTTGAACATTAGGCAACTAGACTTCTCTTTTTTATTTTTTTTGGTTCTTGGAGGTGCTTCACCTGTTATCTAAGACATTTCTTCAGTTCACCAGAATCTTCAGTCAAAGTCTGAAACACCCCATGAGTTATAACTATAGATTCTATGTAAGGAACTGTTGTTACATAACTGTATGATCTGGTCACATGACTGACTATGTTACTACTTAATTGTAGCTGGCCTTGTTACATCACTCTTAGATTTTCTGACAAGTACTTTTGAAGCATCTTTTTCATCTCTCTACTTAAAGCCTAATTATCAGGAACTGAACACATGCAAATTAGGTTAGTTATTTTTAGTTGGCTGATTGATTTATGCTAACCAGTCACAAAGGTGTGTAACCTCAGCCTAAGTTGTTTAATAGATGAAACAGTCACAGGTGACATTGGGTCGAGGCTGGTTACCCTAACGTAGGGGTCAATAGCAATTGCCAGCCCACAGTGATCATTGGAGGAACTGCAATTTCCTTTATTTTCTAGATTGAGTCTAACTAACAAACCTGTTATAACTCTGGTTAGAACTGAAGAAGATTTTTGAATTAGGTGAAAGGTCTTCGTAAACCAAGAAAAGTAGCTCAGTTGTCTTCTATTTGAGGCCTGTGAGAAAATCTGGGGTAATTTAACACTTATTTGTAATTCTCAGTCTTATCTGAACAACAACTAAACATTTAATAAGTAGCATGGAGCTACGACTGTGATTTTAGAAAACGAGAATTTCCTAATTGCACGATATCTTAGATCACAAGAAAGGGAAAAAAATCAAACACAATGCAATAATCAACTACACAAAATGAAAACAGTGTGAAGCACAGCTTTGGAGCTGTCCATTTAAGCTCCATGAAGCAAACTGCATTTTGACTAGCTGTTAATGATTTTATCATTCAACAAATCACTATAGAGGGGATATTAGTGATGTGATTGGCCAGTGCTGTATTTGTTATAACTGTAGTGAGGACTCCTTTCACTTGAAATTAAATAACATTAAAATCATCTTTAGCTATGTGCTGTTCTTGGTGTGGACAGCTTCTAAGAAAATCTCTATAAAGTAACATTTTTTTTTATTTTGGCATTACATGCAAAACTAAAAGCTACCCCAGGTGTCACTAAGCGAACTGTAACACAGAGTTGAAAACATGTGGTTCCACAAAATATCAACAAAGTACATTGCAAATGATCTGTTGTGGGTTTCTTGCATGTCCAGAAAATGTCCTGTTTGAAATATAACTTTACTTTATCTGAAATATAACTTTACTTCCATCCCAGAACCCAGGGCTTTGAAGCATGAAGTGAAGCTTTAATGACTTTGGAAAGCGTTGAAACGTGCAGAGTCACAGAAATGAATGTGAGAAACAAATGACTTGGAACGTCTCTCTGTTCCCTGTTCTCCCTTTAACTGGGTCAGTGTGATGATGGTGTCAGTGTCTGGACTCAGCAGCAGCATATTTGCATCAGTCAGTCATCCCAACTAGACCGTGAAGAGAAGGATTTCCCTGATCAGCTGAGCCTGTGAGTCAGTGAAATATACCCTCATAAAAGCCTGCTGGACTGAAAGGAGGCCTGAGGATAACTTGGATCCATTTAATGTGCTCAACTTCAAGCTCTTTGCTTTTGGCAATGCAGATACATTAAAGTATAAGTGGAAAGTAGCATTGCATGATACTCATACTTTACAAAATTGTGCTTACAAGACTTAATACATCATTCTCCTGGTATTTTATAGATTAGTTGTGTCCAGAATGGATGCAGATGATGAGTTCTACATGTGGTAAGGGATATTGTACTTCTACATCTAGTCATACTAGAGGGGAAAGAAGCACCAGAGACGTTTTTAGCTTAGAACGGTTATTATATACTTGAGTGTTTTGCACATTTCAGCTTTTGTGTGTGTATTTATATGAAAGAGGCTTTCTTAAAGCACATGATCAAAATTTCAAGGCATAAAATTAACATTGTCAGGAAAAACACTCAGGGCTGTGATCTGCATCAGCACTCGTGATGGTATGCACTCAGTTCTGCTGAGACACTAAGACAGCCCTCTGGTGTGCTTTAAGGTTGGATAAGAACGCAGTGGTGCAGTCAGTGCCATGCAACCAAAGTCAGCCTCTAATTAGGCCAACTCATCCAAATTTGAAGGGCTGTGGTTAAGAAAAACAATATCTCCAGCAGCCTCGGGACACCCTTAAACTTGAAAATTTGGCTGCAATTGCAACTTTGGGGCTTAATTAACTGTGCGGGCTGGCTTGTTGGGTCATATCAAAACAGCTTGGGATGCTATTCCAAAATTGTGATGAGGCTGAGCAGTGGTTAATGCAAATCACATTGAGAGGTGAGCATATTTCTAAGATGCTGCATATTCAATTACTGCCATTTGACTTGGTTCTATGATTCACCTTTCCTACAGAGTGCAGTCACACATCTTGAATAAAACACAAAACATATACTGGCAAAGGAAGTTTTTCACAGTCAGTTAAGTGACTACTTGAATTTTATTGCTAGATCTATTTAGGACAGGCATTTAGTCATTAAAAGTCTGCTTCAGGTAATTTAAAGCAAAATCTACATGTTCACTGAAAAAAAACAGTACATGAAGATGAAAAGCATCACTAAAATCTTGTGTGGAAAAATGATTTAAATACACACAAAGTAATTTTGTGTAATTACCAGTTGTTCAGATATCAAGATCTGGCATGGAATCTGAAATAGTGGAATTAGAAACAAAATGAGCAGACATCCAGGCGAGAGTATGAGAAGCTGAGTCATGCTTTGTCCATATGGAGAATGGTGCAGGCCGGCTGCATGCTGATGGGGACTGCAGAAGTGGGGAGGTCGAGGAGTTGTGGGAATGCATTCTGGTTCTACAAAATTGGAGCAAGAGAAACTGTGTGAGAATGACAGACCTGACAGAAACCAATAAAAAGTGTACACAAAAGCTTTTGCTGGCTATCCACACTGGTGTCAAGTCTGAGATGGAGAAGATGCCAAAGCCAAACCATTGCAAACAACACTGTTCATTAAGTTCCTCAAACATTCAGTGAAAGCAAAGGTGGCAACTGCAGTGAATAATAAATGCAGATCTGAGCAGCAATGATGCTGACTCATTGTATTTCCAGATGTGACTCAGAAGCAAGTTGCAAAAAGAAAAGAATTTGATTTAGTAAGGCATTAAGCTACAGGAAAACAAACTGAGGTACAGACAGAGCTACATGGCAATGATGCATTTTAAAGAAGAAAATTGTAAATAAACAAATTAACCTTTTTTTCTGTGCTAGAGACTAGTTATTTTCATGTTTGAAGTCAATACCAACTCAAAGCGTTAGATATAGCACAACCATGTCACATTGTTTGTGGCTTCATAGGGCTGGAAATATCCTATTTAGTTAGTTGTTCAAATTTACCAAGCACTGTGATATCACACACCTGGATCAGATTAGAATTATCTAGACTTCCCATCTTCATCTCTACTCAACTTCATATCTTGATGAAATTTGCTGTACACTCTAAGTGGATACCACAAAACCATTACACTGATTTCAAAAGCGATACACCCTGTGGAATAGGAGGAGTATAGTTCCTCCTAAAACAGACCAGTGTGAATATAGCCATAAAGGCCTTTCCATCCATCCATCAGCACACACATTCATCCATCCATTCATAAATCCATCCATCCATCAATGTCCTGTTATCCAAGTTCAGGTTGTAGGGGCAGCAGCCTAAGCAAAGAGACCTAGACCTCCCTCTTCTCAGTCCTCTAGCTCATCTGAGTGAAAACTTAGTTGCTCCAGGATCAGCCAAGAGATATAGTTCCTCCGGAGTGTCATGGGTTATCCTGGGTTGGTTTGGCATGCCCAAAACATTGGCTTAGGGAGGTGTCCAGGATGGATCCTAACTAGATGAACCACCTGGCTTTTCTGGGGACTTAGAGTGTGTTCTCCAAACACAGAGGTGCAAGGAAGCCACAGATGAGCAGTTAAACTTAGCGAGGGGATCCTACCACATCATGCGGCCATCTCTGACCAGCCAATTTGAATCCCCTGGGAGAACCCCAGTGCACAGGCTGGTAGCCATGGGCCAGCTCAATTCTTGGCACCATGGGCAACTCCAGGGTGGAACGTGGTCCAGCCCCTCTCAGGGGGATTGGTTCCAGGACCCATGTTGTGCAATGATATAGGAAAGCTCGACTATACCTACTCAGGACTTCCCAACTTCAGGTACAAGTGCAGGTTCCTCCTCCTCCAGAGATGGGACATTCGATGCCACAAGAGCCAGTTTGCTGAGGCCCATTCCTTCAGTAACTTCCAAAAAAAAAAAATCATTCCTTGAGACTTCAGGACGGTTTGGGTTTGCTCTGCCTTACTTAACACCTGACTGGCCCAATCCTGGACATAGTGGGCCCACAGGAGGGTGTAGCTAAAAATAAGCAGGTGCATTGTAACTCTGTGGTATTTAGACCAAACTACTCTATTCAAGACCTTCAAAAATTCTGTCAACTTGGGAAAAGCTATACTCATTAAGTAAAAGAGGAACTTTTTGATCTCTACTTCAGAAGCATCTCATCCATAGATACATTTTACAAGACTTATCAGGGAATGGGTTGAAGGCACAAATGTTTTAACAGATCCATAAGTTTGCTTTGACAAAGCTCCTCTAATTTATCTCAGCAGCAGCTATTGAAAAATATATCAGACCATGACAGACTATGGCTGAATCTGAAATGAAGAATATGACCAAATAGTCATACTTTCATGGCATAGCTAACCACATCTTTGGTGGATACCAGAGATGGGCTCAGTGGGCTGCTATTGAGAATGGACTCCAGAGAGACAGAATGTTGAGTTCAATACCTTTAGAAATAAACTGTTTCTCAGCTGCATCATGTGATATCTTGTCTGTATTGACACAACTTAAAAATAATATATGAAGGAGTTTAAATTTTTGTTTTTTTAAATATCAGTTTTATAGATTATCCAAACTTTTTTGGCAACATAGATTTGAGATATGTTAGTTTTTTTTCTGTCTTTTTAATCTGGTTCTTTTCTCTAGACTGGATGATCTAGTTTTCACTCAGCAGGGCCTTAAAAGCTCACTTCCAGGTAAACATCCAACTATTAAAAATGCCTATAGGTGGTTTCAAGTCTTTATCTCCTCTTTCTCCTCATCCTCACAGCTGCCAAGTGCTTTGCCGATAAACCCACTTCAAGGATCAAGCTGTCCGTCTGAACATTTGCTCACGCTGTTTGCTGTGCGGTTGCAGTTTTACATGTTTACAAAAAGTGTGTGTATTAAGATATCTAGGAGTCACAGCTTTTAAAAGATAAATTAAAATGGCACACTGATTTCAGATGTCAGAGTAAACTCCATCTAGAGCTTCTTTAATGTGGACTCAGGTGGATGCAATCAGCATGTACACCATCCTCATGCTGCAATGCAAGATGCTTATCTGAGCACAAACCACTTCCCTCCTCAGACTCAACTTCAGCAAATGGAGAATAGCTCAGAAGGACTTGTAGTAGCCTCACACAGACACATTCATACAGAGACATGTACAAACACACACATTTGATCAGTGGTACCACTAGCTGTGTAAAAGGGACAGTTCTTCTGCCAACGCAACATGCTGTTGGCGAACACTGCAAGAGGCTGTCAGAGACTCTTCTGCTCACTTAGCGCTTCACGCCCAGTCTGCTGTACTCTGTGCTCAGCAAAAGCTTGAGGCCAGTGTTTTATGCAATATTCCTTAAAAAGAAAAAAAAGTCCCAGATCACCTGAAAACAGAAAAAAAAGAAAAAAAGGAAATTTTCTATTTTTTGGAAAAAACAACTGGTAAAGATCCAGTTTTTAAATGAGCTCAGAAGGACAGAAATTTCCCCTCTTGGGGATGTTGGATAACTGATAGTCAACCCCTACAGGTAGCACAACATTTTAGCTCTACATATTTTATTCTATGTTCCCAAATGGATGAAAAGCTGGATCATGTTAACCATCTGGGGTCTACGAATGTATAAAAAGTGGCTTTTTATTTCCTCAACTTCCCTATAGTTCCCAGCTAATATGGTGTTCAGATATGAAAAACTTTGTCCACATGGTGAGGACGCCAGAAGCACATTTGCGTACACTGTGCTCAAACATCCTTTCCTTGTTTCCTCCTCTGCTTCTATGTTGATTCTGCTGACACAAATACACCCCTCACCCATGACATATGCGCACACATCAAGCGTTTCTTCCCCTGGCATGCATACAAAGAGACACAAATACTCCCTTCCCTTCCCTCCCTCTCTGTGACATACAAACACACACAACAGAAAGCTCACACGTAAGAGAAACACCTCATGTTGGCCAACTGCAGTCAGCTACTGAGAGGTGTTACATTGGTGTCTGAAGTGGACGTTCTGTGCAGTTTGCGTGTGTGAAAGTTCATTGAGGAGTAAGAGTGAGAAAAAAAATATGCGAGGGAATTCTGCAGAAGAAGGCTAATCTTTAACTGTAGTTCAATTTTTCAGTGTTGCTCTGTCTTCCGTGTGCATGTATACACAGAGAAATACATGCTACCAAAGCTCCTGTTTATTTCCAAGAATATGCCATCAGTCAAGGACAAAACAGGTGCCTCCAGTTCCAGTGAATGAAAGAGCCCTTCATTGCTCAGAACTGCCCTGTCAAAGAATGTCTGAGGAGGATGTTCTGATCTAAGGAGGACGATGAGAAAAAGTGTGTGTGCAGTCATTAAACATGGTGATACTGACTATTTTCTTATTTCTTTTTTTACAGTATTTCTATCTTTAATCGGGATCCGTCCTATTCATAAACATAGCATGCTGTGACTGAGGTGAGAATGTTCTCATGTTGACAGCCATTCCATTGAAATTCATCAGAACTAAATACAAAGCAATGTGACAAAAATTTGTGTGCTGACAAATCTAAATATTTTCCCAAAGTTATTTACACACACACAAGCAAAAAGAAACAAGCAAACAAACAAAAAAAGATTAGTGGTGATTACTGGTGGAGAATGTTTTTGTTTTTGTTTTGTTTTGTTTTGTTTTGTTTTACAAGCGGGCACTGTTTGCTTAATTCAGTTCATCCAAAATATTTAAACTGATTTGTTCAGCGACTCTCTTACTTTCTTCAAATAATGAAAAGGTCATGAGCAAGGTTTGAGTTTCTTGTGCCTGATTACTCACACACTCACCTCTCATGAACTCTCATTCATTTATTGTGGATGCATATGTCCCGCAAGCCTGATGGATGGATGGATGGATGGATGGATGGATGGATGGATGGATGGATGGATGGATGGATGGATGGATGGATGGA
>JAOWBL010000008.1:5360758-5373787 GCA_028564865.1 Zenarchopterus dispar | reverse complement strand
GATGGATGGATGGATGGATGGATGGATGGATGGATGGATGGATGGATGGATGGATGGATGGATGAATGGATGGATGGTTGGATGGATGTTTGGGTTGGGAGTGACAAAGTTAAGATCTTGAATCGGTACAAGATGGTCAAGCCTAATTCTAATGGAAACAAGTGTTAAATGCTGCCCTGCGCCTCATTGGCCTGAAAAACACATAGTCATAATATAAACACTATTATCCAAGTTGCATTGAATTGTATATTCAAAACAGCTTTAGCTCTATAGGTTGTCCTCGAGACAGCGTTGATTAAAAGGTGAACACATCCAGAAACATCTACACAAAGCTGCCAGCTTCATAGTTGTGATTAATGGACTGAGAATCTCAGTTGACCTTGTTGATCTGCATACAGGACCGGAGCTATAGAGCCCCGAGGGGGTGGGCAGGTTTGTGAGTGTTAATGGATACTAAAAAAGAGGTGTGTGTGTGTGTGTGTGTGTGTGTGTGTGTGTGTGTTGCCGATTGGGTTCTCGTGTGTGAATATGCTTATTTCTACGTGTGCATACGTGTGTGTCTGTGAGCCTAACATGCCCTGAGGCCCTAACAGAAGGACTCTAAACCATGTTGCACACACACACCACTGCCTCGCTTAATAGTGCATGAGATAAGAACATTTGGACTTCAAAATAACCCCCACACACCCTCTCTCTTTGGGAAATTGAGTTTTATGGCCCCCCAGTTTAAGACAATGGCTCCCATGGATCGGACAGCTAAAAGGAAATTCCCTGTCAACAACTGAGAGACGTCCTGATTGGTTTAACAGGAAATGTAATGTAAACAGAGACATAAGGGTAGTCACATATCTATGCACAGAACATTCTGTATGTGTGCAGACATGCAACAAGTAAATAAAGGTGCAGACATGTAAATAAACATATATGTACTTGCACAGATGCACAGACAGATACATTGCATACGGACAATTAGAGACATAAACAAGTTGGTATGAACATAATAGAGGCAAAAACACTTTCCATGGCTTTGAAAATTACTGGTCTGTCCAGAATATGTCTTTCATTTGTTCATTGGCATATATTTTACAATTTCAAGAGCAAGCCAGATTAAAGCCTGCTTGGGTCTAAACAATACTTTATTCATTACCGTGGGAACTTGGTTAATTTGTTAGACATTACCTGTGTGCTCAAGCAATTATGTTAGCCTAAAGAATGACAAAAGCTATCAGAAACTCCCTCAGCAGGCAATAAATTATGATCCTTCCTGTTCAAGTCAGAGGTAAAGCGAGTAGGTGACTCTGAAGAGGAAGAGTCTCACAGAGATCAAATGACCTCACTGAGAGACAGTGACTAAGCCAGGATGCGGCACAGACACCTGCGCTCCAACACAGAGAGCTGTAATGGCTGAGAAAAATAAATGTGAGCAGACAGGAGTTCATTTACACAGAAACACTGGAATGTAGATAGGGAGTGGTAGAGTGAGAGGAAAAGGGAGGCAGACATGCAGAAAGAAAGAGAGAGAGAGAAACAGAAAAAGACAGGCAGCCAGCCAGAAGGACAAGCAGGGGTCAGGAGAAACAGTAAGCAGGAGAAAACAAATGACTGACAAGAAGCCCAACTGTGGCAGGCGGAAAGTACTCTCAGAGGAAACTTTGAAGGACTGGACTGAGAGAGAGAAAAGCTGAGGAAGGCCTGAGAGAACAATGGGCAGTGTGTGTGAATGAAAGTCTGGGACAATGAGAGGCACAGGCTGATGGAGAGGGCATACCTCAGCAGGGATTCTGAAATTCCTGTTTAAGAAACAGGCCAACAGGCAAAAAAAAAAAAAACTGTACATGACACTGAGCCCGCACTCTTAGACCATGAAACTGCAAGCTTGTCAGTGTCAGCAATCCAGATTTTCAGACATGCAGACTGCAAAAAATGACTGCAATGAGTCCTTGATTTAGCTGGATTAGGAGATTTTACAAGAATATAATAGAGAGATGAATTTACTTCAGGTTGGACTGTCACAGGATATACTTCATTTTGAAAAGGTATTGATGCAACTTTGACATCAAATGAGGTATTATTTGCTTTCACCAGCTCTGACACGCATTATTTTTAGACTTTTTAAAAGCCCAAAGGACGGATGAATCAGTGCAAAGTGAAGGCGTTTTATCAGTGTTGGACAGACTGAGCATCACTGAGACAAAAACCTGCACCAAGAAGTACAGAAAAACTCCAGAGCTCCAATTTCAAGTTGACACAAACCGATATATAAAGTTTTATGCTAATATTTGAGTCTGGCATTTTCTTTGTCACAACCAGATTTGCATGTCTGTCCACCCCCATTTCTGTCAGACTGGAGCTGTGTGAACTGGAGGTGAACTGAAGAGGAGGCTGGCTCTCACTTTCTGTTGCTGCAGTGGCAGCATTTCACCGTGTCTGTGTGCAGTAGAAAAGAATAAACAACAAAGAAAGAAAGAAAAAAGTCAGAGGAAAACATAAAAATGCTAAAAGGGTGAGAAGACTTTGGGGACTGGGGAAAGTAAAATGGAAAAGAATTACAGAGGTTAACTAACAGATACTAAGAAGTGTGGTACAAAGGGAAGAGAGTGTTTGGAAAGAAGGAGGGAACACCTATCTCCAAGCGTCCTTGTGTCTGCATGCTTTCATGCTGAATATCTTTGTGTCTGAGTGGCCACAGATCAGCGTGTCAGCAGCTCTCATTACCACACGCATAGCTGAGGACATCAGAGAGCTTACCACGTTGCTGCTCCGGCAGCTTCTGTCTATCTGCATGCAAACAACAGCACCTCAGAGACCAGCAGACACTCCACAAAACACAAACAGCAGGGAAAAAGATAGGCTCACAAATGAACACTGATATGCATGAAACACTTTTATGCTCATGCATATGCATACTGGCGAGGCTGCAAGTGGATTATCTACGAAACCCAACTGAAAAGAAGCCTAAATGGTCCACAAGGATTAACTTTGCATGCAAGAATATTCAGATGATTCTGAATTTATTTCAGGCTTGTAGATGGCCTGTCACGTTCATGTCGAATCCCTGAAGTAGTGATGTGAGGGTAGGTATATTGTAGTAAAAGTTTATGAGTCTTATTAATGCTAAATTAAGCCGCATGCAAGCATTTGTAGTTAGGGATACTTTCCTTTTTTTATAAAAAGGGCAAATTGGTCTTGTTAGCAAATTATTAACCCAAATCTAACCTTGCTCTAGTGCAGAAGTTAAGCTGTATAAATAGTTCCAAAGAGGCATATTAGTTTGAGTATTTCTCATTTAGACCATAAATATTTACGACACAGTGATGGTTTCAGATTCAGATGATAAACACACCATTTATTGATTTCCAGGAAGACACTTCCAGCCAGATATCTGAGAGCCAGCACTCGCTGTCTGTCAGAGTGCAGGGTGACTGTCTAATGCATTATTGAAAGCATGATTCATGCTTAGTCAGCTCATTTCTCGACTGACGATGAAGCCTCAACCTGAGAAGCTGAGGGAAAAAAAATTGGTGCCTACATGTCATCCGGTGTTGGATTGTTCATTTGGAGGAGTGGTGGCTTTAGCTTGAGGTGTTCTGAGCATCGCCACAGGCTGTACAGTGAACACTCTTGTCTGGGCTCAGTGAGTAAATGTGATCATTTTTAGTGCTTTTCATCTGCATACATTCCACTCAGTCCAACAAAAATTCTTAGTTTATTCAGGAAGGACATTTACAAATACCATGGATTTGACCTTGTGAACCAGTGCTGGCAACACACCACAGAACATAACAGCTAAAAGCTGATGCATAGCAATTAGATGCATTATAACGAGAGCAGGGCATGACTTGGTCTTACTGAGACACGCTTACCCATGAGAGATCACACATACATCTGAAAAGAAAGGAATCAACCTTTTTGAGCCCTGGATATTTTATATTGTCTATAAAAGCATTAGCTTCAGGTTGCAATGTGGATATTTTTGACCTTGTACAAATGGGGCCAACTCGCATTAGTAAAAGATGAGCATTGGCAGAAACAGTGAGCTAACTGTTGTGTGTGGTGCCGTGTTTTACAGGAAATTGGGCATGTATCCAGATGTGCCCATCATGCAGGCCGAATCCAGCCTGGAACCACTACATTATTAAAAGAGAAGAGGTTCACTTGGGCTTATTCAGCCCATTTCCAGGCACTCAGATTATGCTTTGCACGAGAGTGGAAAATCATGTCACAGCAGATACTCTTACAGGAAGGTTTTCTGTCTGCCTCCAGGAAAGCCAGTGTTTTTTTGTTTGTTTGTTTTGTTTTGTTTTGGTTTGGTTTTTTTGTTTGTTTTTAATATATATTCATCATCACACAACTATTAAATGGCACATCCATACTCAGAGCTTTATCCCCATATATGCATGATCTCGGATGAAAATTGATTAAATGAATTTCACTTTACTTTACCTTGCTATGACCAGGGGGCGCGGGGGGCACAAGAAATACAGAAAGAAGTATGAAGTAAGTCTGGCTGCTGTTACAAGCTGCCTGACTGCTATTTGCTATTTCCCTAACCCAGACAGCTAAAAAAAATGCTTGGCCCAAAAACGGCCCTCCATCTGAGGCTTTCTTTGGCCCACATCTGGCCTTGATTGATGGTGTTAATTCAGGTTCAGTCACATACTGTATCCACCAGACATGTCCCTTGTAGGTTCTTTTGGCCTTTGGGCCTCGCCTGGACTCTGCAGCAGTTACTGCAACCCCTATCAAAGCTGGTTGATGATATATGGGCCACGTGTGACCCATATCATGCATGCCACAACCCAAGTATTAACCTGCTCTGGGCCATAGCTGGCCCACTTGACACGTACCAGTGCCTTAACTAAGTCTGACCAAAAATAGCCCATATTAGGTCCAAATATGACTGCTCCCTGATAAATTAGAGTTTTAGGTATGTGTGAGAAAAGATCTTCATCTACGTTACCCAACATAAATGCGTAACTAATAGCCATCCATGCTCACCAGGAATGTGCACATAAGTGAAAAGAGGCCGAAGGGAACACAACAAGTAAGCTTTGCAGTAGATTGCTCTTAGAATGCCTTTCTCCTGCACATCTGGGCATTTGCAGTTTTATTAAATGCAAACAACCAAGCCAGAAGAGCCCACTGTTCCATCACCAAAAAAGTTGTTTACATTTTTAAAGTGCATCTGTGTGTTAACTTCAAGTGATGGTCACATGAGATAAGCTTGGCAAATCATAGAAGATTACATGTGACCCAGACACAGTCAAAGAAAATAAAATTCAGGATTTGTTTTAAAAAGTAATGTCATGTGGTTCCACACATGGCATTAAGAGTTTTTGAGTACTTGACTTCAATGAGTTTATGTTAAATAAAAATATGTTTTAATTCCTTAATGGAGCTGTGTAGAACTACTCAACAAAATTTCTTTTTTTACAATAAGTATCTTAAGTTTTACTTTTTGTATTGCTTAAGCACCCTCATATATATTATGGGTTATGCTTTCTGGGGCAGTTTGTCTATATTTTCTATGTTCAGTTTCTGAAGAAACTGAACTCTGTTTCTCTGAAAGTACCTCAAAAGTTCTGAAGAAAGTTTCTGAAGAAACTGAACTCTGTTTCTCTGAAAGTACCTCAAAAGTTGAACATTTCAACTTAACTGAGGCCACTGCTGGAGGAGAAACAACAGAAGACAGAGTTCCTCATACCTTTCACAGAGAAAGGGATTTCCGTCAGGAGGAAGGGGATTGCAGTGACCTGGCATGTGAATGTACACACCTAGACATGAGGTTCCAGAAAACTTTGGACGACTCCTTTAACGTCATGTTAACTTGAAATTTAGAAACAACATGAAGCTGTCCAAGAATGTAAGTCTTCACTGTACTTGTTCTCAGTAAATTAGTGAAAAAATAATCTAAAATATGAAGTAATTAAAGGTAAAAAAGAAAAGCTTCAGTGACACCAGGATTGGAGTTGGAGCTCATTTATTACATTTCTTCATGGTTGTGCAAATATATTATATTGTCATGTGCTTATGAAATAGTTTATATTTTGCTGTGATCATTTATTATTTTTAAAGTAAATATTTCAAACAATTACTATCAAAACACTGAAAATGATCAGAAAATCAAGGAATGCCAAATCAGACAGAAAAGTAATCTTTTTCTGTCCAAATTATCGCTACCGTTTCCATTTTATAGCTGTAAGTTTGCCATTATGACTGTTAATACTTGTTTGCACTCCACTGCGTTGTGACTGACTGTTAAAATGTAACTGCCTAATGCAGAGAAACATAACTGACTTTTAAAGTTTTTCTCAGAGGGAATGAGGAAAAGTGAAACAAATTTAGACTAAATTTGTGTAAAAAAAATAGAAAAAGAAGGAAAGCAGCCACTCCTTTTGTCACATTCCCTTCTGTCCCATAATTATTCATTAACTGGGAGAATAAACATCACTGCTTTGTGCTGGAAACAATTTGAAATGTGAGAATCTAAATTTTGTAGCTGTGGCACAGTCTGAAATGACTTCAGGAACCCAACTCTGGGAGGCTTCATATGATACAGTCAGTGCTTCAGCATGTCCAACAGGCTTACAGAGATAACTGTGTGACCAGTGATACAGTCAGAACAGGTACTCCCATTATGCACTGTTGTATCCCTTTGCAGCGTTGGCATTCTGAAAGTATGCACTCTTAAGTCAAAGCAAAGCCTTTCTCAAATACTAACTATGTTTCTTATACCTAAATCCAACCAAATAGTAGAAGAAATTTATAGTGAAATAATAATCAAATTACATTTTTTTTTAAAAAAAAGGTCTCATCTGGTACTCACAGAGAGGACTTCAATTACAGCTCTCAAAGCATAAGTAAAGGGGAGAAAAAAAAGACACTGAACTCATGGAAGTCCAACCCATAAATCCAGCTCTCCAATGCCGTGTCTGTGGGCTGGTTTTAGAAAAGATAAATAGACACATACCACCGAACATGTACTGGTGCAACTGGTTATGCGCTTATTATAGAAAACTTCTTCATTAACCTCCTTTTTTTTCTTTTTTGTGCCAAAACAGGAATATTTGATGCCATATGAACAGGTTGGAGAATTCAGTTCCATTCAGTTTTATTTATGTAAAAAGACAATACAAGTTGTCTCAAAGCGCTTTCCAGAGACCCAGAATATGAAACCCTGAGCAATTATTACATAAACAGTGGCACAGAAAAACTCCCTTTTGAGAGGGAAGAAACCTTGAGCAGGACTTGGCTCATAAGGGGAGACCCTCCTGCCGAAGGTCAGCTGGATAGAGCAGGAAAAGGAAGATAGGAAAGAGAATGAAAAACAGAGAGAGGAGAGAGATATATTGTCAACAGACGCTGAGGTGGTCAGAGGGTTGGACTCTAGGTCAGAATGCCAGTAGATATCCAATAGAGACATCTATATAGACAGGTAGAGATAAACACTGGGATGGTAAGAGGGCGGGACTGCAGGTCAGCATCCTGAACAGTTTTTCTGTCTGCTACTTCCCTGACTGAGTGTTTTTTTTTTGTTTTGTTTTTTTATGACTTAGGCACGTCATATCCATTCACTGCTGTATGTATTATTCATAAGCTGCTTCAAGAGACCCTCAGCTGGGTCAATACTCTTTGCTTCTTAAGCTGAGCCATTAAAACAGACCTTGTAATTATAGTTATTGTTGATTGGAAAAGGTTTCCATCAAGGCTGGACCAACAGGAAATATGTGAACTTTTAATATGAGAAAACAACAGAACTGTCCTTGTCTAGTTGTGAATGTGAAAGGATAAAATAAGCATGTTTAATATATGCTGTCACCAAAATGACTTACTGACTCTATATCATATCATTGCGCCACAGTTAATCCCAGTTTTAAAGCACTCTCAATACTGATATCACTTAACTACACTCTGCCTTCAGTATGCAAGCTAATGTTCATCCTCTAATGACATATACGTATGTTTGTGCCTCTAAAACCACTGGCTAGTAATCTCTTAACCACCAGACAGTAACAGATTTGTCTGTGATAAAATCCCTGTCTTTACACATATTCCTGTGTCGCTAACAGGCAGTTTTATTGTCATATGTGTGTACTTGTGTGGGAATTCTTGACGTATGCCTGGAGCAGATTTAGTTCTGATAAAACCCCAGTCTTTAGAAGGATTACTGGTCTATTCCCAGACAGCAGCATGCTGTGCATTTATGCAGGTAATAAGTTGATCTGTGACAGACAGATAGGCAACTGGCTAAAGCCGTTATTAGAAATTGTGTCCCCCGTATCTATACCAGGGCTAGGATGAAAGAGGAACAGAAAGCAGCATCTTCAGAGACAGTTAGACGTGCTGCGTAACGCGCCATGTGAGCTATCATCCTGTGAATTTTGATTTGGCGCTTACCTTTTTATGCTTTCCCCTCTTTTTTCCATGCACTTGTATGGAATTTGGTTTTGCCCTAGCTGAGAGTTCCCAGGGCAAACATGCTGCAGGTATAGAAGTATAACCTCAGAAAATGGCTTAAGTCAAGATAAAGACAATTTAACCCAAATGCAAGACTACTACATAGTAGTCTGCCTGGTTGTGCAATACCAATGCAATACCAGTTTTATTTTGATTTCAATTACCTGTCTGCCTATTTCACCTGACTTCATTCAGAAACGTAAAACTATGGCAAAAGGTCTCAAAATGTACAAAACATAACATGTGAAATAGAATACAGTTATTTTCTAATATTAGTCCATGTTTTCCTGAGGTCATAGCTTCAATTTGGAAAAGCCCTCGAGTTACCCATCTTCTGCGTGCCTCAAAACAGAAAATAAAATTACAGCTCCACCTACAAATACGTCTCTCACTACTGAACAGAGCAGCTGAAGTTTATTATCACCTGGATTTGTGTTCTTTGCATCTCTTTCCTACTCCTTAACCTGCTCAATCTCCACCCTTTATGTCCTACCCATCCCTCTTTCGTTCTTGCTCATCATTTACCCCCTGCACATCACCTTTCTGCTTCACCTCTCTCGATCTCTCCCTCCCCTCCTTCAAACCCTCTGACTTACGCGCAGTCATAAAGAAATAATTTATTCCCGTCCCCCAGTGCTGGTGCGTATTTGCATGCCAGCAGAACACGTTAACTTATCTCGTGGCTACAGGCGGCAAGTGGTAAAACTAAGCTCTGATAGTTTGCAACAGGATGACCAAAAAATGCCTTCAGCTTAAAATTTCGTGGGCCTAATGTTTTACTGCACTGTCATTCGCTGTACTGTACCCACAGTAAAGTGTGCACTTGTGCACAAAAGGATGATCAGCCTGAATTGAGCTGGTAGGGAAATTTAAACAAGACTATTATTGCTGCAGGTTTTGACAACCCACTCAGCTTAAACAGTGGAGTTTTCCTCTTCTTCTTCAGGCTTATAATAAATGACAAAATCTGTTTGGGCAGCTGTTACACTTAAAAGATTCAACTCAAAATGTCTTTGGCCATCTGTTAGCGGTTGTCTGAAAGCAAAAAACATTACACATAAGAGTGTAAAAATAGCATGATTTTTAAAAATGTAACACAGTAAAGGCTTATATGTGTAGATATCTAAAAAGATCAGGCCTTAATTGGCATTTGTTGTCATTTTGTTTTCCAATTCAGCAAAAAATAACAGCTAGTGTGCACATAAATGTATTAAAATGATTCCTGTGAGGGACTGCATGCTGCAATGCCCACAAGCTAGACACATAAAGCGATAAAAATACACCAGGTAGTTTTCCTGAGGGTGGCCACAGGACGTCTGAGAGAATTAGGCTTACAGTAGTCATCAGTTACTCTGTGCTTGATGTTGGATTCCAGTCTAATAAACATAACACCCGTCTTACTTGAAAACACCTCGTGCATCGCAGCAATAAAACTGCGATGAGATTAATGCCGATTGTTAGACAGTTTTATTACATCCAGTTATGGTTATATCATGGAGCTAAAGGAAGACTATATTTCAAGCCACTTTACAAGGCAGTCATATGATCCATGGCTCTTATCAAACTTCACCAGAATAACATGGGACTTAATATTGGAGCGGTAGCATACAGAGATGGACAAGAGATTATTGTGACAAATGTGTCGTTGTGCATATGCTGCACAAAAGGAGAGGGCGTCAACCGTGACCCATTTTAATGAGTATTCCAGCTTAGATAGATATTGAGATCCCAGGATTGGAAGATGCCACAGATTGGCACGTTAATGTTGCACTGTGTGGCTCGGTGGATTAGGTTTAGATGTAAAGCTTCCAATGATGCAGCCAAATAAAATAAGCTGTCATACAGCTACCACCAAATGGCAAATGTTAGGAAAATTGTGCTCTATTTGATAATAGCGTTACCGATAAGCAATGTAATTAAGCTGTGCACAGTGGAGCTTTCAGAGCAGCCGGGGAAACCATGTCAGTGGAAAGCCTATCAGGAGCTCAGAGCTCAGCCTGTCATAATGATTAGTTATGTTCAACCTGACGTTCCTTTTTTTTTTTTTTTTTTCATTCATAAGTTAATTATGTGTTTACTGGATTGACAAAGTGATGGCCTGTCTCATAAGTGAACAGGAGGATAGGGTAGATTTAGGGTTATGAGTGCAGTTTAATCTGAACAGAACCACTCGCACATTCCACTTAATGAATAAATAAAAGTGAATAAACAAATATGAACCTACAGGATGAAAAAAAAAATGTGCAAAAGAACTTCATTGCGTTTCATGTTGTCTGTACCAGTAGAGAAAAAAAAACATTTAAAAGCTGTTAGAGCACAATTCAAGGTAAGAATTCCAGTGTGTCTCGAGGATGTCTGAATGAAAATGCTTTACATACTCCAGCTCTCTCGTTCTCTGTCTAATCCTGTGCACCCAACTAGTACTAAGATCCATGACTCATCAGCTCCCATACGGTCCCACCTGTGCGTCACAGCATGGGCTGACCTGAATTCCCAGAGATCGAGTCACTTCCAGGCTCTGGCCTATGTCTTGGCTGCAAAAATAGCAGGAGGCAGGTAAATGTCATTCTTTGTGGGTCTAAAAGTCACATCACTGAGGCAGACACTGGCAGGTACCATTATGTTCACCCATGTATGTATCTTATACCAGATTTTCAGATAAAGAAGGTTATCTTTAATTTCCTTAGTATTTGTGTTTGATGATTAAGCTTCGATCTGTTGATGAATTATTAGTTTCTGCCTTTTTTGGCATTAAATGGCTGCTACTGAACTGCAATTATGTGTGCTATTTGTGTTTTTTCCTATTCTCATTCATATTTAATGTCTCAGTGGCTGATGCATATTTTTACTTGTCAATTATTATAAAAAGAAACATCATCTGTCCTAACTCTTCTAGTAGATGCTTATTGTTTTCGTACAAGGGTGAGAACTCATTTCTGAGCAGACGTGCTAGATTAACATCAGAGAGCATCGCCCTGAGACACATACATATATTTGTGCCTCTCTGCTGCTGAGAAATGCTCAGTGAAAATGTGATGCTGCAGGACCATGTGGGCTGACATGCACAAAGACCGCTGAGGGCGGAGCTTGGATGCTGACACGCACTACTGTAAGCTCTCATTGGCTCTCGGTGACATCATTGATAAAGAGCTGCAAATAAAGAAAAAGGGAGAGAAAGGAATGGATCTCACTCTCTCTCCCTCACACTCTCATTGAAAATAAATGCAGGTTAAAGGGGTTGTTGTCGTCACAGCATCAGCAGGTACATTGTAAACACGGTGATGTCATTCTGAGACAGTGGTTGTGCAGGACTGATGAAACCTTTCCTGACTACAGTGCAACTCTGTTTCCAGTAAGATGGCAACTCAAACGTCACAGAACGATTCAGCTGAATGTAACATGGAGCTGACTGTGAAAACTTGAACAAAGTTCAACAATGGAACAACTGCCCTTGAGGTGGATAGTCAAGCATGCTGAGACACAAGCCTCAAACATGACGGTATGATGTTGCGTGTGATAATGTGGGATTACTCTGGACCACACATGTCTAAGGTGACAAGGTAGTGTTTCATGTCTTGTTGTAAAACTTAAATAAATCGCATAAATTTGCACTTTCATCTCACAGTGTTGGTCATGTGCCACAGATTGTCATTAGGTTGTTTTTGTGTTTTGTTTTAACCAAATGCACAGAAAGTCTGAAAAAAATCCAAGAAATGTTTCTGTAAGAAATATCACCATGTTTTTAACTCCTTGAGCAGTTTCCTTCATTTTTGAAGAGGAAAGACTAATGTAAAAAAAAAAAAAAAAAAACATGAATGCCAAGCAACATTACTGGAAAAAAAATTTGTTCGAAAATTCCCAAGACTGCTTTAGCTTCTTCAAAATAAACTGATTATCGAACATAGGGTATATTCAAATACAAGTTCGAGAACATGAACATTACATCATTTTACAGGATGAGACACGTTCTCGCAGTTTAGCTGATGTATGAAATCAAATATCAGTACATTTGTGTGAGTTTGGGGGGAATTGAGCAGCTCTACCTGCCCCACTAACAAATGGGTGAACAACCACCACTTTCCACTAAAAAGCAATCTTACCTGCACATATGGAGGGCCGGAGAGGATCAGAAGTGAAATATCCTTCAGTCCCAGGGATTCTGGTCTGGGACGTGCCTTCTAGAGGGACTTACTGCACATATTTTTATAATCCACGAAAGTGTCTCCACGAGTTTTAGATTTCCAAGTGTGCCTAAAATGCAATCCGACTGGCACTCCTGTTGCATAAGCCTAAATCCTTATATGATAAGTCTTTACTTTCTCCCCCAAGAAAGCTGCACAGTCTCTTAATCCTCCTCTTCGTCTTAAAAGTGGCTTGATAGATGACTTTTTGCATCCTCCCTGTGATTTTTGCATATTTTTATTTCCTTCTCCCCAGGAAGCAAAATCTTTTCCGGTTAATCTGTATTAAAATCCCACCTGAGGACAGAAAGATCCTAGAAAAAAATCAGAGTAATGACGTGAGAGCAGTGTAATAAAAACCAACTGTTGTCGTTTTAACAGATTTGCTACA
>JAOWBL010000008.1:5339213-5358744 GCA_028564865.1 Zenarchopterus dispar | reverse complement strand
ATATATATATATATATATATATATATATATATATATATATATATATATATATATATATATATATATATATCTGGAGAGAAAGAGAGAGAGAGATGTGTAAAATTAAATCAGAAATGCTCAATGAGCTCTGACTAACCCTTCATCCATTCATCCATTAAAAAGTTTTGTTACATTTGCTATGACTAAGCCATGTGAGGGTAAAATTAGCTTTCAGAGAAAGTTGAAAAGAAAAAAAAAGGCTGCAAAATGTAAAACTCTTTTTTTTTCACTCCAGTGAGGACAAACTGTCTTTACGTGTTTCACATTAAATTTAAGTGTAGGCCTACTGTACAGAGGAATGCAGCTAATTCAAACAAGTTGTTTGGCCACACCTTCACAAAATATAGTTTTGTTTTAAATAATGTAAATTTAATTTGTTTTTGTTTTATACCATCAGGCATCCAAAGTCCAAATGAAACATTTTAATAAGCTTCAACTTAATTATTCTTAAGATGCAAAAAACATACTGTATTTAAAAGAAAAAAGAACAAAAGAAATCAAAGCTGGAAAAAACAAGATTTAAACAATAATAATGCAAAACATATTACACTGAATTAAGTTAGCAGGTTCAAAAAAGTTATTTCCTGGTGGATTTGCGCTGATCTCTGTTGGTGTTCTTTGTATGGACTGAGAACAAAGGAGCCTTTACAGTAACAAAGACGCTGCAGACTCTTATACCTGTTGATCTGTTTCCAGAACACTACAACAAGTTTCTTGGAGCTTTTTCGATGCGCATCTATTCTATGTTCATCTCATGATATCTTTTTGTCATCACATATCATTCCTTATTCGTGCAAAAAAAAAGTTTCATTCTGTGTCAGCGTTTTTTCCCCTGGAGAATTTACACCTGATTGCATTGTGCTGAATTCCCATGGTGCACTGACAACTTTGCAGAAACACGAAGGCAACTAACGAAAAAAAAAGAAAAACTAACAAGAATAGATTCTTTATAGAATAAAACTTGTCACTTTGTCTTTCTTTTTCGCGTTTAACGTGTCCTTTCCTGCGCAAACTTGCTTTGTCTTGTGTGTCGCAACATCCCCAGGAGACAAAAACACGGCACCAGCACAAACTCCATCTCATCTCCATAAAAGCTCAAAGACAATTCATCCTGAGCAGCATAAGTTGGCTATTACTGAGCGTTATGAAGATGCGTGTCTGAGCATCCCCTCAAGTTCTCTCCTCAAAGCGCCCCGCATCAGACAAAGGAAAAGGGGACCGCTCCTCTCGCTCTCTCTCCCTGCCGCCCTTGCTTTCTCTATGTCTCTCGCCCTCTCTCTCCTGCTTTGTGCTCAAGTTTTGAGCGCTGACGCACCAACTGCAGCCGCAACTTTTAACTTAAAATAAATTGAAAAATCGCTCCGGGTGTGACGGCAAAGGCAGTCTCCCGCTCGGAGACAACTCACCTGGGGATGGTTTGCTGTGTGCGCGCTCCCGTGCGTCGTGGAAAAACTTTGTGAGGACACATCTAGCCCTGTGTTGTGGAGTCCCCCTTTGTCTACACGTGTGATAGATGGATGGGGCTCCTTTTGGCCGCGCCTAGTTCATTTCGCTCTCCAAAGAGTCCCGCCCTCCCAAAGTCAAACAACTATGCACACAACAATATCGGACTGAGGACAGACTACCTTCTGGGCGATACCAGTAAGCATTCTGGCATCTAGCAGGATTTCATTATTTAGTAAACTTTTTATAACTTTCTCAAAAATAATCAGGAGGCTATTCATTACATGTTATTTGGGTTTTTCTTTATATAACATAATCATTTCATTGACTCATAGTATCCCTTTTTATTCCTTTGCCACTTGTTCTACTCATTAAAGCCTTTTGCATCTCTGTGTTTGTGAACACATACGGAGCTGGTTGACAAAAACTTTCCAGCTGCATCTCCTGGAGACTACCATTGTGTCTGGGAAGCAGTAGCAGGGGAACAAAGGAACAGACAAAAGCAAGAGCTCAGCTTGTTTTCCAGTAGATATATGCTAATGTAAAGGATGACCAAGATCAGGAGTGATGCTGCAAGGTGAAAGCTTACTTTTTGGAGTTAAACTGTGCTTATGACACAGTATGTCCTCTTGGTGTGAACGCAAATGAAAAAGAGAAAAAATTATTAAAATGATTAGAATTATGTGACTGGAACAGAAGGAAAGCTCTCAAGCCTTTTCATTTTGCTGTCCTGGATTGCTTTCAAACGCATGTATTTACTACACAGTCTAAGTGACACCTTCACAAAATGTAAATCAAACTTTAAGTAACTCAAAAATTTTCCCACTTTTTAAATTTCTTTTAAATTGTTATTTTCATATTTTTTCCAACTTTTACTAATATGCAATGTGAAATAATGTAAGCAGTCATTATTTCACAGAGGAGAAGTGCCTGTCTCTGATTTCCCACTGCTTTGTGTACCACATTGTTTTGACTGCATGCCCCAGAGAAAGACACAAACATGCACACTAAAGACATTTGATTTATTTAAAAGTACAAGCTGTGTCAGTTATTCACACACTCACCCACAGCCATATCTGTGTCCATGACACAGATATGGCCTGAGTCCAGAGAAAGAAAAATGAAAAGTGGTGAAGTGTTTTTTACTCCTCTTTTTTATTTAGATTTTTTTTTACCTGTTCTGTCTTGAGTAACAGTGGTGTAACAGAGCAACAGAAGTGCTGTTTGAAATAGCAACTGAAAAGGTGTAGTAGGGTCAGCACATCGTGGAGACAATGAGAAACAACCTGGTGTCAGAAGCAAAAGAAACTGAAGAGAGTGGCTGCAAAAAGTATTAAAACCTGACACACAAGCTAAAGATGCTTCAGGAAGAAAAAAAAAAGAAACACTGCCAAGTTTGTAACCATGATGTTCGGAGAGGCAGAGGCTATTCAGACTGTCTGTTTTACAAACTTTCTACCTCATCTTACTCAGCGAACCCTGTTGCTGTACTTAGCAACCTTGACGAGCCAAGGTTTGCTGAGGCCAACATGATGCTTCCCCTCCTACAGCAGTGAAGACGTCAACAATGCCAGCAGCATTGATGAAACTGGGACCAGCACTGCTGTGTGTCCTACTGGAACAACCAGGAAGAAACTTTGATTCATGACAGCGTATATTCAGAGCCAGCTGAATAAAGCAGTCAGTGACCAGAGACTTTAGGGAGTTGTTGCAAAATGAGAAGAAAGACCATCTTCAGATCGTGTAACGCCTTCATGCTTTGTGAAAGCACACACTGGGGGGGAATATTGCACCTTCGTGGGATCATTGTGGATACACAGCTGGGGAGTGGAGGCGGATTAAAGCAGGAATCTCCAGTGTGTCTTTATAGTGTAATCTCTGTGTGAAAGTGCTTAGAAATTTTTCTGGTATCTAATAGATTCCTGTTTGTGTGAATGCAAGTCTGTGGGAACGGTGACACAGAAACAGTCAAGCAGAACTAAACTAAACTAAAAAATCATGTTCAGTACTCAAATAATCTCCCAAACAGGTGCAGATAAATAATGAAAAATGAATGCTATGAAAGAGCTGAAACACAACACAAAGAAAGAAATATGAAAGATGGCATAAAAAACAAAACAAAACAGGGAATCGAGAGAAAGGGTCACAAACTTCAAACTGTGCCACCAATCCATATTTTTGATCGATGGCTACGTGCAGTGAGATGAAGACATATTTGAAGCCATAGCTCTCTCACCCTCCTTGTGGCAGAGCTGTTATCCCCTGCCCTGCTGCAGTTTTAGGCCACTGACTCAACTCTGCTCTGCACTGCTCTGACTGCTGCTTGTATAGCCCCCTCTGAGGAGTCAGCTGAGCCACAATCCAGACTGCTGGAAGGAGCATAGCACACACACAGGCACGCACACACACACAGAAGAGCCGAACCTACTCAGAAATTTTTAAAAATTACACTATTCACTGAAGATGTTATCACTTCTTCCATGAGACACAGTTATTATTTCAATGTTACATGTAATGTAAATGGAATAAATGTCTGACTGAAAACGTAACTATAATGTTGAATTAAATATGAAGAGCTGGAAGTTATAAATTAGAGATTAAGCTGCAATAAGTTCTGAATATGTGTATTTTGTTGTGAAGATCGGAGCTTATTAATTTGGTTTTGGATGTGTGCAGCAAGAAGTGCACACTCACTTCATTCTTGTACAAGTAAAATAAGAATACCAAGGATGGTTTTGTTAATGCAGAGTTCCTGCGTTTGAATGCAAGACACCATTCACAACCACTGTTAATTTATAGCGTCATGCGCTTATCTTTTATCACTCTATTCCTGCGCATCACAACTCATGACACCAGGACAGATTCACATCTACAGCTCATTGTGCACATGATTACAGCAATGCAACAAAAAAAATCAAAGAAACCATAGCACATCTCTATAGAAATAGAACAAAATAGAAAAGAAGTTGCTGTTATTTAAATCAGCTTGTGCAAGACACGAAACAATTAACCAAATTTTAAAAAACAGGCATTGATGTAGACATACAGTGTCATGTAATGCACATGCATGTACTTTGACTCAAACACACATGAAGTAGACAGACAGACATACAGACAGACATGCTTGTCAGCTATGCTGGAGGGCCCTTGGCTGACTGCTTCTGAACAGCCCTTCCCCCACTAAGGGCCTGTCTGGAAGAGGGGGAAGGGAATCACTGCTGTCTGGATCTTAGCTCACAGGGAGTATTTTATTTTTTCTTTTTCAGCAGCCATTTGTGAATCATCTTTTTTAACAGCGTTTTTCCTATGTTGATCAATTCATTGTAATTTCTTGTATATGTTTGAACAATTAGAAATGGGAGCGGTTTAAAGGGATACACAACTTCACCCCATAAGTTGATCTGAGATAGGGACTAATTAATGTGATGTTGTGATGTTTGAAAAACAACCTTCATGTTCTATTTACAAGTGACACTATTTCCAGTTTTTATCTTGTAACGATGTGGCTTCAAGCTATGCACCACATGCATTACTTTTAACCAATTACTCTAGTGTTAAAGAAAAAAACCCTGTGTGGGGCATTTTAAAGAAGCAGACATGTTGTTGTTTTCCCAAGCTAGGTCAGGCCATATGGTGAAATAATTGTCCGTTTGGGAGATCCAGTTCCATGCTCAACAAACCACAGATGCATGACATACACTTATACCTAAAACAGGCCTTGTATAAAATATTTATCAAACATATACCACAATGAGACTTTTTCACAACTTGTTCACTTTTCTAAACACTTGGTACTTGCAGTATTCAAACTGAAAGATGTAAAAATATTCACATGAATGTGATGATCATATGCAGTAATTCGTTGTAAAATTTTGACGGCAAAGAAAACTGTGATTATGTGGATGCTTACAAAACTACATTTTTATCTTGGAAATAATAATGAAAAAGTACACAAAGTCAATGTGTTTTGTTCTTTCTCTCAATGCAGTGTTCATGGTCATTTTGGCCAGGAAAAAACACACACAAAAAAAAAGACAGAATAAAGAATTTCAGTTCCAGCTGATATTTATTTCCTCCTTTGAAAAAGTTCTGTACATAAGTTTGCTATCAACAATCTGACAGGCAGTGAATGGACACAATTTAGCTGGCATGAGTCAAACCCCCCACCCCCTCTAAATCTCAAAAAATGGGTGGTTCCTTTGTTTATGGCATGATTAGACAATAAATGATAATTCTACACAGCATATTGCACAGGATGGATGAAAAATAAAGTTAATATATTTTAAAAATGCTTTCATATATTTTTATATATATATAAAAAAAAAAGTCTGAACTGACCACCTTAAATGTAAGTAAGGATGTGTAAAAGATAGCAGTTCTAGACAGTGCCTGTCCTCGATAGCAACAAAGTACATAAACACACAATCTTTTTGCTTTATGGTACAGTCAAATATACAAAGATCAAGTTCACGTTTTGTTGTTTTTCCTCTTTTTTCGATTTTTTTCTGAAAAACACAACAGCTAATAACCTCAGTCTGAAATACAAATGCTATTCACCATGCCATAAAGATACTAAAACAATTAGCTAATAGCCGACAAGTAGAAAAGATTATATATTCAAATACAATGAGAAACGCAGTACAAGCAGGTGTTGCGGAACTCAAGTAAGAAATTTGAATATGCTTGATGTTTTCATCCTTATTGTTTCTTGGAATATTGGTGGTTTGTTCAATCCAGTGGCTGATTGGCAACATCATTTAATGAAAACATCAAGAAACACCTCAAATTTAAAGCTACAATCTCCTTGTTGTCACAGGCAAGACGTTTGACATGGAATGCAAAAGCAAGTGGCTGCTTCAGATAGTGATGCTTTTAAATCCACATGGTCCACAGGAACAGCCTCTTCAAATAAAATGCGTTCCTGTGTCTTTAAGGAGCCTGCAGTTTGGCACTGTAAACGTAGAAGGGGCTGTCGAGGGAGGCTGGTACAAAGACTGGTGCTGCTTTCAAGTGCCGTTGGAAACATTGCAATCACATCTTTGTAACTTAAAATATGTCACGCATGTACTGCAGATGTTCAAGAACTGGATAATCAAAGGAGTCTTGACAGTCATTTCTGGCAGAAGCTACAGTACTTTTCTTGTTTAGTGATTTAAAGCATACCCAATTCATAATAGCTCACCTCCTCCATTGCAAGTAGTAGGTGCCTTTTATTTTAAATAAAAAAGTTAAATAACAGGCACCATACTATTGCAAGATCTGTTCTGCCATTTTCGCCTACAGTCATTTAAGAAACAGCAGAGCCTCATAAATATGTGGAGCGTACCACAAGCACTTGAAGGCAGCATGAAAATCCAGCCTGCCAGGCTATTAAAAACAAGGAAATCCAATACAGCTGTATCAGAAGGCTACACACACACCAATTGTTGACTCCCCCATTTTTCATAAAGATTTGTACAAAAATACACTGAGAAAATAATCAAACTGTTTCCTCTCTTAAGTGTCCAAAAGTGAGTACATTTAAATATAAAAACAAATCAAAAGCTGTGTGTTTTTAAAAAACTCTAGCCCTTCGCCTGAGAAGGAAATGTGACAGACATACTGGCAAACAAAAAAAAAAAAAAGAAAAGAAAAGAAAAAAAGACTCAACTTGTGTACATGTACATGGAGTTTTAAAAAAATGCTTGGCCCAATATATAAATACAACATCCCATATAAAAATGACATCTGAATACATGTACAAAACAAAGTTCAGAAGGTGAAAAAGTAATTGGTGTTTCTCTATAGCTATAATCTGAAATTAACACTAAATTTTGGTCCTGAATCTTAGAGAAAACGTGTATAAAGTTCAGCACAGAGTTGAAGTTGGGCTTGAATCCTGAAGTCTGAAAACGACAGCTGGTGATCATTTCAAATGTCCTTTTTATTATCTTTTTTTTTTTTATTAAAAAAAAAAGCGAGCGCCACCTATCCTTTTAAATAATCCTAATACTAGTTTTCAAACTGCTCCAACAGTCTCACAGAAAAGATCAGCACAAGATAGGAACATTGTAGGCTATCATGCTTAACATGTTTTTTGCTTTTGAGAAAATAGTCGACTTTAAATTTAAAAAAAAAAAAAAAAAAATCATCAACCCACCTCGATTTTATTTAAAAAACAAAAACAAAAATCTCTCTCGGTGACAAAAAAAAAAGTCACACGGCAGTCCAATAATGTACCTTTTAGTGGTGAAGTTCACGTCGCGATTGGGAAAAAAAAAGTTGTGAAATGTCCCTTTATAAAACAAACAAACAAAAAAACCTCTGCGACAACATTGATTAAGTGAACGGCGGACCGCATAACGTGCAAATCAATCACAGTTAAGTTATTCAGTTCAAAACAGTCCAAGACTGAGTGTTAGAAACTCAGCTGCTTCCTTTTCTCTCCTCTTGTTTTGCACTCCCTCCATTTTGGTGGTTGTTTCATGTCCCTCAGTCCACGCATCCAAAGAAAAGTCCCCCCAAAACAGCGAGTTTAGCTCTCCGAGGATTTGCAGCTCTTGCCGACATGTCCGAGCAGGGACGAGGCCGTTTTCAGTGGGTCTTTTGAAACCAGAACTACAGCGCCAAAGCTGCAGCAGGAACCACTGTTTCTGTTTGCGGTCACAAACTCGTGTTTGTGCTCTCAGTATGTGAACACCAGGTTCGATATGGTGGACTCCAGCCAGTCACCGGAGATCATTTCGCTGACTTCTGGCGTGCAGTAGTCGGGGAACTCGAAGTGGGACCCCCCGGAGACGGACTCGCCGTTCAAATCCCAGTCCCTGTCCAGCACAGACGAGCCGAAGCTCCCCGGCGACATGCCGACGAAGCTGGGACTCGGGTTAACGTCAAACAAGTCGTCCTCGAACTCTTCGTCCTCCGAGGAAGAGGAGGACGACGACGAGTGGGATGACGCGGATGAGTGAGAGCCGGAGGGAGTGGGCGAGGAAGCCCGTCGGCTGCTGTACGTGTGCCCGCCTTGGCGCTCCGAAGAACCGCCGAAGCTGCCGCCGCTGCTGCCGCCGGGGGAGTCGGATCCCTCTTCTCTGCCGCTGGCCGCGTCCTCGTACAGGCTGAGCGGGTCGCTGGAGTCCGCCGAGTTGCTGAGCGTCGGGCTGGCCGGGACCACGACGGAGGACGCGGGACTGACGCTCAAGCTGGCCGCGCTGCTCCCGAACACGTAAACTCGTTTGGGCTTCTTGCCATCCGGTATCTGCTTGGCTGCTGAGGAAGCAGATTTAGACTTGTAGAGAGAGTTATGGTGGTGCTCAGACGTGTGCTCTGAGGAGAACAGTGATGCTTTGGTGCTACTACTGCTGCTGCTCCCGAAAAGTGATTTGTGGGGTTTGCTGCTGCTGGGTGATTTGGATCCGCTCTTCCTCGAGGAGGACGACGTCTTGGTGCTGGTGCTGTTCGAGCTGCTAACTTTGTCTCCCCTGTCGCTGTTGCTGCCCAGCTTGGGTGCGCCTGATTTTACTTTCTTTCTGGGCCGGTACTTGTAGTCCGGATAGTCGGCCATGTGCTTGAGCCTGAGCCGCTCTGCCTCTCTGATGAAGGGGATCTTGTCGCTGTCTCTCAGCAGCTTCCACCGCTTCCCCAGCCGCTTGGAGATCTCGGCGTTGTGCATATCCGGCGACTGCTCCATAATCTTCCTCCTCTCGATCTGGGACCACACCATGAAAGCGTTCATGGGTCTCTTGATGTGACCGCTGGGGGTCTTGCACCACGCCGGGTCGTCTCCCAGCTTGTCCCCGGCGGAAGACGCCGTGGAGCCCGGGGAGAGAGGTGAAGCGGCGGGGTCCATATCCATGCACGCCCCGGAGTCGGAGCTCGAGTCCCCGGTGAAAAAGGACAGCGCCTCGGCGGTGCTCTCCGTGTGGCTCATTTTCTGCACCATGTTTCCCACTTATACACACAGAGGGAGAGCGGGGTACTTGCTCTTTCTCTCCCTCTCTTCTTGGGTTTCTGATTCACTTTAACGCAAACTCAGCTCTTTTCTCTCACTCTTTGACAGTTTGAGCCGAGTACAAACAATAATTCACACCTGAGATGCGCAAGAAACTTGATAGCGCTTCAGTCCAGAGTTGCCTAAAAAAGGCTGGATGCATAAAAGAAAAAAAGGTTTAATTTCCAGGTTGTGTGTCAGGTCTCTCTCAGTCCTTTGCCTTCTGTGTTAAAAAAAAAAAATCAATTCAGCGCTGTGATCATGAACATACTCTACAGCTGCAGAGCGGGGACTGGGTGCCACGCTGTGCACTCTGGCACTTACAGTGGACTCCCAAGTACAGTGTGTAAATTAAGTGTTTTTCTCTGCATCTGCTCTGTCCGCTCTCCTAGAATCAAAAGCAGTACATGCTGGCGTCTGAAAACAAGAAGTTAGAGCGCATCACACTTGCCCGCCTCCCCTCTGCAAGCCTACTGTCGCGTTTCAAGCAGCCTTTTCGGAGTCGGGCCCCCTTGCTTGCATTTATCCCCTCCTCATACAACGGCGATAAAAATCCACCAATCAGACGCTGTCGCTAGCCTGCCTTTGCGCCAGAGCCACGCCCCTCGACACCGATTGGCCGAAAATGGAATCTAATAATAATCAGCGTGTGCAATGAGGAGCCTCGTGTCTGACCTCATTCCAGAATACAAGAAACTTAATTTTTTTTAAAGAGACACTGGCTAATGTTATGAACCCCTTTTTCGTCTCTCCTGCAGCAGCCCATGTGTCTCCTATTAACATATAGTCTTGCTATATGGGAAGTCAATTATAGTTCCACTTTGCCATATGGCAACTTGAACACATAGCTTGAGACAGAATTAATGAAATATTCTTGCTGTTACAGCAGCCTCCTTTCTCTCCATCTGTAGAGGGAGGATGTTGTGAATGGCGCTCCTCATAATAAACAAGGCTAACTCAATTTATCTGACATAGTTATGCATTGCAATATATTAACGATCCACAATAAACGATGCGCGCATCATTCTTTTTTCCAAAGTAGTGACTTATTTATGTGAAAAGGAGACTGTTGAATATGAAATATAATTGGTTTTATTGCTAATTGTTTCCCTACAGGTGAGCACATGCCGAAGTCATGGATGATCCGCAGGGCTTTTAAACAAGACAGTGTTCAACAGTTGAGCGTCTGGATGACTGCCGCGCAAACAGGGAAGTGTCTCTTGGACCCATGATGGTGTGAAAAGAGCCCAAGCCAAGCTGTGTATATTATATATGCGCTCTCACCCCAGCCCCTCGCTTGCTCTCTCTGAGGCGGGGCTGGGCGGTCTTTTGTCACATTACACACGTAGAACCAGCCCCTCTCCAGCACACCAGACAGAAAAGAGTGAGGAGCGAAGAAGCAGGCGACAATGTGCCTGCGAGAGCGCACATATCCACACCTCCATGCTGACATCGAGGGCAGTTTTACGCAGACAAACAAGACCATGTGTAAGAAGTCACAGGACGCAGCCTTCTGTTCAAAGAATCACTTTTGCGGATGGATGAAATTGCGCACAGGTTCCCACATTCAGTAATAAAGTTTTGTACTAAAATGCCCAGCTAATGGAAACGATTATGAACAAAAACATCCAAAAACACTTTTATTCTATTTTTTTCCCAGTCAGACTCTTTAAAGTCTGTAATCTGGGTCAGGTTTCACCACTCTTTTTAACATTAAGGCTCAAAGCGATTTTTTTCTTGTTCTAACTTTTTCCTGTTTGGAATAAACAAGTTTTGATTCTTCATTTCACATCTGCTTTATCCCATCACCAAATTTGTGGTTCAATCCACTTCAAATTCACAGACATGCGCTGAAAAAAAGGAGCGCAGGACCGAGAAGGGATAAGGCACACGGTAGACGTCAACCAACGTGCAGAGCCTGAACTTCGCTAGATGGCGTCGCAGAGCCGGAGAGGACGCCTCATGGCTGTTGCAGAGAAGTTAGGCAGGGTAAAAGATCAGCCCAGTTAGCTGGGGTGAATTACATAATGTCTGTGTTATGGGGAGGCACCCAAGCGGATGTGTGCATGTGCCAGGGTAAGGTATAACAAGGTAAGGGAGGCTGTGAAATTAACGGGAAAATTATAGCAATTTGGTGTTAGGAAAATCAGCTCAGATTGATATCAGGCACCACTTTAATGATTTCTACTTTCAAAGGAGCACGCACATTTCTGCAGATTGAGAAATGCATTCAAATATGGGATGAACTGTATTGAAAACTGAAGGAGGCTTGTGTATGTGTGCGCTGCACAGTGAGACCAGGAGATCTGCTTAGATGTTCTTGTCTAATCTTGATGAGTCAGAGGTGATTTGGGCCACAACAGTGAAATTAGTAAGAAAGTATAGTCGCCACCGTTCATGGATGCATTTCACTGGGTACAATTATATCTGATATGGCCTCATATCTGCAGTGCATCCAAGTAAAGCAGTGGGTAATTGGGCTCCAATTTGTGTGCTCACGTAGCAGAACTGCAATGGAAATAAGAATGTCAACTCATAAACTCACAGTGCCCCACAATGCCATTTTAATAAGGAAATGCAAGAAAACATAGCACACAAGCATATCCTATTGAAGTTGACTTGCTTTAGTGGACGGCTTCAAGAAAGAGGCTCTTAAATTATACTCCAAGGTTAACAACTGCAAATTTAAAGTGAGAACATGCACCAGCGGCAATGTGTTATGGTGCAGTGATGTAATAATGACCACAAAACATTGTAAATTCCTATAGCAGTTTAAAGGACAGAGTATGTTTGTTTTTATTTTACTTTATTTTATTTTCTCCAAGAAACAAATGCAGAGTTTGTGCACTTGGAAGAAGAGCTGATGGGCCTTTTCAGCTCACACCTAGTTCAGTTCTTCGAGCAGGTCTATTCTACTCTATCGTAAATTTTAAAAAATAAACCCTTTCACCTAGTTAAGCTTCACAGTTGACATGTATACGCATGCCTGTATCTTGGCAAACTTCTCTGTTTTTCTTTCTGTTTGTCTCTTGCTCCCACTCCGCTTCTCTTGCTCAGTGTACATATTAGAATGCCACACATACACACACATGACCTGAAAGGATAAGTAGTGCATTTGAACTTTCCTCTCGCTTTCTCTGCCTTTCTCTTTTACTGCCATTGTTCATGTGAGGTGCAGCTGCCACGCGAGCTGGAGTGGGTCGCGTGCCAACCCTAATCTCAACAGGTGTTTCTTTTGTGCCCCCACAGGCCCCCACCTAGCACAAAACCCAAACTTTCTTTGTCTAGTCTCATTCTTTCTCTCACACACTCTTTTTCACAACTCCTCTCTTTCTTTACAGGCTCCCACATTAATTTAAAAAAGGAAAAAGAAAAGAAAAAAGCTTTTTTAGAATGACCACAATTAACATACACAAATATGCCCACTCATGGTTAACTTTTAGAATCACCAATTAGTCCAACAGGCATGCTTTTCAATGATTTGGGAAAGCCTGGAGTATTCAGCGACAGTTCACACAAGCACAAAGGAACCCTGGAAACTCCACAACAGGAAGGCTCCAGCTGAGATTCGAATCTGGAAACTTCTAGCTGCGAGACAGCAGTGCGAATTATGCCACTATGCTGCACTATTTCAAACCATTCATTAAAATTCACAAATTTGATCACGGTAGATGTAGATTGACAAAAGAGAGCTTTTTGCTCTCTTTTCTAAGATGTTCCCTGAAATCTCTCATGCAATTATCCCTCCCTGAATCTTCCAACAAGCACCACAGCAAAGATGACTTTTCAAGTGCAAACTGAACCTGATTGGGTTTGAGAACATATTGAACTCTTGATATATAACCTTCATTTCAGCCAGATCTGGTGTCCTCATATAGACCATAGCGTAACAAGAGGTCTCCCCACCTCTCATCGTCTTTAGTCTCCTTGCTGTGTTTGCTTGGTTTAGTGTGCTTTACTGGCACGAATGTTAGATGAGGAATGCTGCCAAATCACCCCAGATCTCTCTTTCTTTTCTCTTCCTATCTTCTTCCTCAGATAAATCCGATCTGGGGTCATCTGTTATTCAGAGCACTTGCACCATATGGTCAGTCAGTTTCATGAAAACGTCAGACACTTAAATATTGATGAAGGTGTATATTGACCAGCTGTCACAAACCCTACTTAGAGTTCAGCCTGCATAAACTTATATCATCATGGTAGTTCGTCTATCACAAACACACTAGTCTCTAATAACAAGCAATTTATAAATAGAAATTCCCTAAAACAAAAAGATAGGAGACAGTAAAGTTGGGGAAAAAATAAGCCTTTAATAAAAAGAAGACATGATTGTAAATAAGAAAGTTGATTCACAATCTACATGCTCAATAAAAAGCAGTACAAGTGTTGTTGAATTAACAATTATAATTCTGCTGTAGTGCGTCACATTGTTCAACCTAGCTACAGGTTGACCTTTATTGCAATTAAAATGCAGTGCTTCAGGCTCTACGCAGGTCAGACCCCTGAGGAAGAAATTGAGTTGTGGTAATGAGGATGCAGACAGGGAACTGTGGGAACAGACTGTCTTTGAGGATGTGTCAGTGGTAAGAAGATGTGAGAAACTTAACAGGATGATTTTTTTTTTCATGGCTATTGGTCCAATCTGCACCAGAGATATGTCACAATCACTAATACTTCAGATTGTTTTCACTAAATACACTGGCAATCTGTGTAGAATACTAAACAACAACTTAGCACTATAACAGGGACATGCAGGTGGAAATTTGCATATTTGTTTTCCAACAGCTTAATGTATCTGAAGGTGTTACAGGTGTTGCGTTTAGAATGCTGGTTGTGGGAAACACCACCTTTGCGTCAGCTGTTTAACAGATTTGAAATAACAACCACAAAACATAAAAAGCTGTGAAAATATGAAAATAAAAAAGAAAAGCGCTATTGATGAATTATGGTTTTTGATGCAGTGCCATTTGAGGAACAGGAGATCATCAAATTGGGCTTTCCTTGCCCTTTATGCCCAGTCCTCTTAATGTTTTGAATTGTTTCAAGGCACAAGGCACTGGGGAGGGAAAAAAAAAATATAAAAATCCCTTCCAGTCTTTCTTTGAGGAACATTGTTTTCAGACATTTTAATAATTTTTTCCACACATTTGACACAAAAGTAGAAATTTTCAATACTGTGTTCACACTGCAAATCGTAATGCTCAATTTTGATTTTTTTTTTTTTTGTCGAGATCCAATTTCTTTGTGTTTGTTCACATTCATATTTTAAATATGCCTTATATCACACTTCATTGTGAACAAGTTTTTGCTTTGATACATCCACATGCTCAGTATGGTCATGTCAAATGCAGTTTGTTAGATGGAAGCAAACTTGGATGTAGGAGCAATGATCCTACATTTTTGTGTAGTGGAAGCTGACAAATTCATAAGCTAATTATAGCAAAAAGAAGACTGAGGAAAAGAAAGTGACATTATTTTTTTTAACATTAGCCATATGTGGAGTGATGGTTTCAATATCCCCAGAGATGTGTGTGGATGATGGATCAGAGCTAGGACTGGTGGACTGTGAAGTGATCGGCTTCACTGAAGCAGATTTTATCTAAAAAAAAAAGTAGAATTGCAGCATTAATTGCAAAATAGTGATGTTAAAGATTACTGAAATGCGACCTGGCAGTTTACACTGAAGTTGTATTGGAAAACATTAGATATGTATCTGATTTAGGACCAATCACGAAAGTGACCCAGGTCTCATGTCTCAAGTCTCATCAGGTATGAGCAAAAAATTTGATTTGGGTCACTTTTATCTCCAGTGTTAATGTAGCCAAAGACTTAGCCATTTATAGATATTGCTTATGCTCCAAATCATCGTTACAATCACCGGTTAAAAGTCATGATTTTCATTTTCATTAATCTTCATACTAAGTCTATATTGTCCCCGTAACAAGATTTTTGCAGGCCTGAATTGCAACAGATATGTATTAACAAATGAAATGTGTTTGATGATTAAAAGAATAAATTAAATATCATGTGTTCATACTGCCTGCAAGCAAATAAATAAAAGTCAAAGTAAAAGCAAGTGTCACGGCATTTTCTTTTTTCACTTCCTACATATGTCATTTTTTTCTGATTTGATGTTGTAGGTTTCAAACTTGTAGTACTTTTCCAATGGCCTATGTATATTTGTTTCAGTCTAATTATAAGTGCCTGCCTGTTTTGTTGTCGTTTTGACTCTGACGAAAATGCAGTCATGTCAAAACACTGGTTTGTTTGCACAGTTGAAGGCTTTTAATTTATTCAATAGGGTTCATCTCTCCTATATTCCTTGGCACTTGTTATTGGGCTCAGATAAACAGATGATCGTGATGGCACTGACAACAGGTGCCATTTACGTCAGAGGCTGTACATTATTGGACATACAGCAGCTGCATCCTTCAATAGCTGTAGTAGTGTATAATAAGCAAAATGAAAAGCTCTACATAAGGCACCCTATAGGCATTATGCCATCTACACAGAAGAGCAATATGCTTTTTGTTTGTTTTGTTTTTCTAAGGTTTAAATCAGTGCATTAGTGAGAAAAACTGCAGTTCCTTGACTGACCACTGGGGACTGGTCCCAAAAGCGAGTCAATCCCAGTTGACCTCCATGTTAAAATGTTGAACTTTGCAGCAGAAATAAACATATTTACACCTGGTTCAAAAATGGTTTTGGTCTCCATTAATAGATTTCAGATCCATGACAAGTGAACAGAGTGAATTTTTATGTGTCACATTAGGTAAAATTATATAAAGCAACAGATTTAGTATTATTAGAAGCATAATTTTTGATTGACAGTAGCTATCATTAATGATTAGGTGTCATCACTTCAGCTATATAATTTTTGGCACCGTTTTGACTTGACTACTTATTAAAAGCTAATTTAGTTTGTTGTGCTGTTAATAGTACTAACTGCCACAACTGGCTGTGAGTTGGCGTGGGTGGGTCCAGTGAAGCTTAGTTAAGCAGTAGGCAGCAGTTACCTTTGTCCAGTGTTGATGGGTGCTACCCAGGTTAACTGGTGAATGGCTATTCATTGGCCGGTTGACCTGGCCAGCACCTCCAGCTGATATAGCCTTTAGGTTGGCCTAATCTCTTCCAAACTGACAAACTTTGCCCAATGTTCCAGTGGGGCCCATTTTTTAAAAAGCCCATAGGACCGAAATGCTGCAGTCAGTTATCTAAACATTGGCTCATTCAGGGTCAGATGGTGCTTGACTGGAGCTCCACCAGTCCTTGTTCCAAATTATATTTTGGTAGCAACATTCCTGGGAAACTTTTCCATTACATAAAGAGCTTTTGGTTGATTTATGATGAAAGAAGAGCATGGGATCTTTTAGAGAAATGAATATGGGGATATTGATGCAAAATAAGAGAGCAATATGGCAAAATAGGAAAAACTCATAAATATATGGTAGTTAGATTACACCTGATTGCCCCTCTTCATCCACTTTGGCAAGGAGTAAATCACCAGAACTTTGGCTAGAAAACATTCAACCCATTCAAAAGACTATAGCCCCTGAGCCTGTATCCCTAAACTATTGCAGATACAATGGCGCTCTTTGATTTATTGTACTTTTATTGTCAACAAAGTCAGTGTTCCCTGTAGAGTCTTTTACAACCCCGTAACAGGCAGATGGTTGGTTACTGTATATATGAAATGTAGTTATTCAGTCATATTTCTAAAGACTTGTTTGAACAGGTGTTTTCAGGCACACATAGAGAAAAAAGATGCATTCTGCAAATACACACACACACACACAAAGGAGTGTTCACACAGCAAAATGAACGCACCTTCAGCAACAAAGTGTTATCTTATCCAGAAAGAGCAGCTGCGAAGTATGACCCCTAGCTTAGCTGTTAATGATTGCTGATGTGTGATTGGGAGTGTGTGGCTCTCTCCATGCTTGTATATGTACCTATTTTACCCCCACAATCTCTACTTTTTCCTCAACTGACAAGAGCTCATTATTAGTGCTCCAGCTTTGATTTGTTAAGTTCAGCAGGGTGAATTTGAACATCTGTCGTATTTCAAGTTTGTTTTTTTGGGGGGAAAGCAAACACGGGCACAGCTTAACTACCAGGGTAGTGATTAAGTAGAATACACACAGACATGCTCCCTAGACACATGTGAAAGCCCTCAGGTATATTTGTGAGATTACTTTTTTATTTTTTTAATTTGTCAAAGGTATACTTTTATGAGGACTACAGCTAGATCCAGAAGTACTTGGGAAATGACAGAATTTTATTGATTTTTGTCTTTATACACCATTACAATTTTTTTGAAAACAATCAAGATGCGATTAGAGAGCAAATTCTAAGTGTAGACTTTCAGTTTTGATTTGAGAGGCTTCACAAGATATGATATTTACCATTTAGGAATTACAGCCAGTTTAAGCAAAGTACCTCCATTTTTAAGGCTCAAAAAAGTTTGGACGATTAACTTAAGAAAACAATTAAGTTTCTTGCTGGGGTGCAGTCTATTCTCTCTTTACTTCAAGACAAATGAAGAGTAAAGCTCTGAAGTTCAGATATTAGGGCACTTGTTAGAAGCTACCAATATGAAGACCAAGGAGATCTCAATGGAAGTAAAAGAGGTCATCATTAGGCTGAAACCCCCTAGCCCCACAAATCTATAAGAGACACAGTAAAAACCTTATGTGCTAAATCAACAGTTTGGTACAATTTTAAAAAGCAAGAAATCACTGGTGAGGACAACATCAAACGTCTAGGAAGACAATGAAAATGAATGATTGCAGTATCCTTTCTTTGGTGAAGGAAAGGTATAAACATCATATTAACAATGTTTAATCAAGAGACACCTTCATGATACCTACACACAAGAAAACTAACATTGGACTTTCAATGTTTTTGCCAATTAAGGTACTAACTATTCATATATATGTTGAAAGTTGTTGAAAAACAGAGAGAGACACCTTCATGAATGTAAATACAGAATTTACACCAAGGTGCAAACCACTTCTGACATTAAAGAACACGAGAGGAGATTTGATGATTTGATGTTTGGGGAAATAAAAGAGCTTCCCATTTCTGGAATCTCCCATAAAACAGTAGTATGACATGGACATGTATGGTTGCCAGTGGAATACACTCATTGGTGACTATTGAGGATCAATAGGAATTCTGAGGTGTATAAGCCTATTTTCTTTGCTCATATTCAACCCAATGCTACAAAACTTACATGACACAGCTTTGGAGTGCATATGGATAATGACTCTAAACATTCTGCAAAAGTAAGTCAAGACTTTTTTGGAGATAAAGAAATACAATATTATTTATTTTCAGATTAGATTCAACTTTATTGTCATTACACATGCAAGGTGCAAGATAATGAAGTACAGTTTAGCACAGGGGTGTCCAAAGTCAGTCCTCGAGGCCTGGTGTCCTGCAGGTTTTAGATGTCTCCCTGCTTCATCACACCCTGATATAAATGGCTGTGTCATTGACAGACTTGTACAGTCCTGGATGTCAACCTGTTAATGACCATTACTTAGAATCAGGTGTGTGTTTTGTTTTGTTTTTTTTTTAAATTTTTTAAAAATTTTTTACATTTTTTTTTTTTTAATTAAAAAAAAAAAAAAAGAATCAGGTGTGTTGGTGGAAGGAAACATCTAAAACCTGCAGGACAGTGGCCCTCGAGGACCGACTTTGGACACCCCTGGTTTAGCATATAATCAGAAGTGCAGTAGGTGCAATATATACAGTATATGCGTTATGTACTGTTAAGAGCAGTATATACTGATAATGATTCGAAGAGGAGTTATGTACAGAAAGGGATATATATATATTACAGGAGGCTGGAATAAATAAGTATAATCTACGGGGGGGGGGCAATATACTGTTGTAATATTTGAAAATAAATAGCTATTCTGTTTATTTAGATTTGAAAATTATTATTAATATTTGAGAATAAATTAGTATTATATATATATTAGTACATGTATATATATATATATATATTTGTACATATATACATATATACTTATACATATATATATATATACATATATATATATATATATATATATA
>JAOWBL010000008.1:5310537-5339113 GCA_028564865.1 Zenarchopterus dispar | reverse complement strand
TATATATAGTATTGAAGCAAAAGTGCTGTGAACATACTATACTATAACCACAATGAAAGTATATGGACATATAACCATGATAAACATGAATGTTATATACAGTGCATGGTTGGAGTCCAGTCATGGTCATATGGAGGGATTAACAGAGAGGAGGGAGAAGGGTGTGCAGTGAATTGGCTGAAAGATGAAGGGACTCACAGATGGATGAAGTGGGGGAGGGTTTGCAGTGATGTGGGGTGGAGCAGATTAACAGGGGCAGAGTTCAGCAGTGAGATAACTATTGGGAAAAAGCTGTTTCTAAACCTGGTGGTTTTGGTTTCAAGGTTTACGAAGTGCCTTCGGGAGGGGATGATCTGGAAAACACTATGTGAATTTGCCAAGTCAGTCACCTGATGTAAACACAAAATATCATACTTTTTGATTACTGAAGACAAAACTGAAGCCAGGAAGGACCACAAACAAGCAACAACCAAAGGAGGCTGCAATAAAGGCCTGGCAAAGTATCTGCAGAAAGGAAGCTCAAAAGTTGTTGTTGTCTATGGGCTCCAGACTCCAGGCAACATTCACTGGAAAAGATTCTTATCCAATTTAAAATAATTACTATAGATACAGTTATGTCACTTTGACCAAATACATTTGAACCCCTGAAAACTGAGCTACTTTACTTAAAAGGGTTGTAATTCCCAAATGCTAAGCCATTTTTGTGAAGTCTAGTAAATTAAAGCTGAAAGTCTATAGTTTTACCACACCTTAATTGTTTTATTCACATCCATTGTGGTGGTAATTAAAGGAAAAAGATAGTAAAACTCAGTACTTTCTAAATATTGCTCGATGTAATTGTATCATGTTAGTTGATTTTATTCACTTTGAGATCATTTCTACAGTGTGGAATTTTTAAATGGAAAGATTTAGTATCTGTTGGTTTGTTCATTGTTCAAAGTGTTGTGTGTTTAGTTCATTACTTTTCATATAACTGCAGCCCAAAAGTGCACCAGCATGTTGCATAGCAACATTGCCAGCTTTGGAAGCATGTTTAACTTAGATATAATCTATGTTCGCTTGATACAGACAAATAACCTTTTTGGTATACAAATATCTACATATAAGATACTTAAGTATGATCAAATAGACCACGTGTTATCTTAGACTGTATCAATGTCCAGCCCAGGATTATTTGGGTAATACTGGCAGAAGAAGTTTTAGTCCAGTTATCTCTAATGGCACTTTGATATTATGAGGACCATTAATATGCAGTGTGGACAAAAGGTACAAAGAAGAACCTTACATCTTCTTTGTTAGATTGTAGAGGATTGTGAATGAATAGGCCTCTCTGAATAGCACCTCAGGAGACATATGCAGATATGTATATTTATACTGATATATAAAAGAAGAGATTTTTGCAATTTGGTGTTTTGGAGTATTTAGTTGTGTGACAGTACAATGTCAAGATGGAAACACATAAACAATGGGTTTGAAGAACCAATTCTTTTGCAGTTTCATATTATAAAGGCTTATAAAACGATTTCCAAACAATTTGGAGTTCAGTGTTGAATAGTAAAAAAAATTATTCACAAGTGGAAAGCATTCAAATCCCCCCCCCAAAAAAAACTTGCCAATCTCCTTCGAGTCAATGTCCCAGCAAATTTACTCTAAGGTCATATTGTGTAATGCTCAGAGAAATACAAAAAAAACACAAAAAAAAAAGACTCTGATCCCTATAATCCTCATAAAGCATGCTAAATGTTCAAGTGCACAGCAGCACAATCAAAAGAAGACTTTACAAATATAATTTGTTTGCCAGGAGAAAATCTCCTCTATTTAAGAACATAGCAGCAGGAATAAGGTGTGCAAAACTGCATCTGAACAAGTCACAAGACTACTGGAACAGTGTCTTGTGGACAGACAAGACTAAAATGGAGTTATTTCAGTTTGATGGTCAGTGCCATGTTTGGCAGAAACCAAACACAATATCTCATCAGAAAATTCCTCATAGCCACTACCAAGCATGGTGGTGGAGGAGTGATAATTTGGGATTGTTTTGCAGTCACAAGACCTGGGCACCATTCAGTGATTAAGCTGACCACGAACTCCACTGTATACTGAAATATTCTAAACCCAAATGTGAAAGCAACAGTTAAGTCTTGGTTAAAATTGGCCCATCCAAGAGGGCAATGTTTGAAATCTATATGAGAATGAGAGAGACAATTAAAATAATAGCAACAAGAAAAGTAACATCTGCTGCATATTTAAAATGCACATATATTGGACTTTAAATGTTTTTTTTTCAATAAAGGCACTAACTATTCATAAATATACAGACAGTTGTTAAAAAATAAAAGAGAGCAAGAAAGAGAGAGAGAGAGAGAGAGAGAGAGAGAGAGAGAGAGAGACCTTCATGAATGTAAATACAGAGTTTACAAGGTGCAAACCACTCGTGACATTCACAAACAGGAAAGCTAGATTTGACGTTCCAAATAAATAAATAAATAAGAGCCTTCCATTTTTGGAATCTGTTTCTCTGGAGATAAAATCAAGATGTGGGTAAAATTTAGGAGAAAAGAAAAAAAAATTCATGACAAGAAGCAGACCACCTCATGTGTCAAACATGGTGGAGACAGTATTATGGTTTGGACATGTATGGCTGCCACTGGAATGTTGTCCACTTTGGTCTCATCTGTCCATAAGACAGCATTCCAGTAGTCTTGTCACTTGTTCAGATGCTGTTTTGTAAACCTGTTTTGTAATCAAGATTTTGAGGCGATATAGTCAGTCACGAAATGTCCATAATCATCAATAAACAGGAAATGTCATAAAGATGAATAGACCAACAATGTGAGAGACTAATTAAGTCATACACGATATTGCTGCTAAAGTTGGATCAGCAAGCCACTGGATCATGGAGGTATTTAGTATTATCCATATTCTTATTGGATTTTTATTAAATGACACAGTGAAAAAAAGTTTCTTATTGTTCATCTGAGGATGTATTTACCTATGTCTCAAACTTACTGCAATCAGATTATTTTTAAAAAGTGACGGGTACTACATTTAGCATACATATACATATATATATTTGAATTCATTTGCACATCATTATTTATACTATTGTGTGAGCAGATATGTCCCGATGTGTGTGTGTGTATGTGTATGTTTCAAAGGTGACCACTTGTCACTGAGCTTTGACAGAAAGCAGATATCAAGGAGACATGGTGTCACCTTGTCACCTCCAGCCTTCCATATGTGATGCATGTGTGTGTTCGGCATACCTCTCTTGAGATTCCTGCTAACGTGCCCCAGGCAGAGTGCATGGATGACACGCGTGGAAAGGTCTCACGAGTGAACCTCAGGTGATGAGGCAGCAGTGTGTGTGTGGTGGTGGTGGTGGTGGTGGAGTGGGGGGTGGGGGTTGGGGTCTCTTGAGATTAACTACTGCCTTCAGACCATGGCTGAACAACACACACCCACACACACGCAAACCCATTTGCATACTCAGCTGTGAATTTGATATGAAGAAAGTCGAGCTCTGCTCCTTCAGCAGCTTGATGGTACAGTCAGTCAACATTAGGGGAAAATAAAAAAAAAGAAGGAAGTGTGGTGATTCAAGGAAAGAGAGACAAGCAAGTAGTCACGTCATGGCTTTGAGAAGTTATCAGCAGATCAGAAGAATAACTCCCTATTAGCTCAACTTTACTAACTTTGGCATTAGAAAATCCATTCTGTAGTTCTGAAGAACTTTACATATATGAGCTGTCATTTCATCAATTCAATGGTTAAATGTCTTCTGTTTTAACTGAATAAAGATATCATTTTAATCATGAAGACATAAGTAAATTAGCAAATTAATTAATATATCATCTCATGTGTGCAGTTAGGGCTTAACTCAGCCCTCTCTTAAGTTCAGTCAGTCCATCACTAAAAGTTACTCTATAAATGTCTTTAAACATATGTCTATTTAGGTATTTAAGATGACAACTAACGACAAGACAACAAATGCTGAAACTAGAGGCCCAGCTCTGGATGTTTATGCGGCATATTTCTCATGTAGCTGAATGTGTAATATCTGTCACTTTCTGAATCTGCTTAAAACATCACTTTGTACCGCATACGTGTTAATATATTGTATGTAGTACCACACGTCAGTCAGCAGCTCTGTAATCACAGAAAGCTCAAGAGACCTCATTAGAATACATACTTTGCATAAGGGGTTCTTTACTGAAACAGAAAATGCTGATAAAATTTTCAGGAAGTTACTTCTGGTTTTATGTAACAATAATAGATATGATTTCTGTTTTCCATCAAATCAGAAACATATTGGTTGCCATATGTCCTCCAGCAAACTGACAAGGTGCTTTCTCACCAATTACTGACTGTCATTTCTCTCTTCACACCTGATGGGGGAGGATGTGCCTGACAATGCATGTGTGTGTGCACGTATGTGTCAGATAGAGATGAAAATAATGAAAGGAGGGGAAAAAAAGGGCTGTGAGAGCCATACAGACAGATTAAGTCAGGGAGAGGATTTGAAGAGGTTGTCACTTGTGTTTCCATTTCCTCAGCTGTCATCAGGTAAATGTCATAGGTTTGTTGCTCTGTTATTGTACAGAGGAATTGCTTAAATGTTAATTAAAATACTTAGATTTTGCCATTCTTATATAAATATCTACTTTCATTCATATACACACACACAAACATGCATACACAAAGTCAAGATCCAAAGTCAGATGTGTATACACAGAGTTTTATGAAGCTGTGAGTACATATGGCTCTGTTTTTGTAAATTGCATGAATGTCCACAAGCCTGATTTGCACCATGAATGGATACAGAAACCCCCCTACTGAGTCATTTGGATTTAAAAGCATAGGTTGCACCAGAGTTAACTAGGCATGACAATGAAAACAACAACATAAAAGAAGCTCAAGCCTTTTTTTAGAATGTGGAATTAATTTGCTTATCAGGAAAATGGAGAAAAGAAAGGCAGTTTCAGTTCTGTAATCACAAATCACAGGCTACAGCCGAGCCAGCTCCTCACAGAGCTCACGAACAGGCTTGCGAAAATCAATCTCTGACTAATTCTGCTCCTACTACACAAATACAAATACTGCCCACCATAAACAGCACTCTCACGATATTCCAGCTTTGCTTTTCTTTTACATAGCAAGGTCATTCCAGCAATCCCAAAGCAAGCACACTTACACTCTGCTGTGATGCATGGGAGTAGTTAATTATGGCATCTACAATAAAGGTAAAAGGTCAAAATTAAAAGAAAAATCCATCCTTTCTTATCAAAAAGCAAGTCCTGTCAAACTGTCCAGTTTGTTTTGTTAATTCTTTTCCTAATTAATTCCCTGTTCATACTTTGAGGCTTAAATTGCTTTCAAAAGAACAGTTATTGAACAAATCCCCTGATATCTATATGTGCATGTGAAGGTGAAAACACTTTAGCAGGAGCAGATCTGCCTGACATTTACCATGGCATTTGCTTTGTCATTTTGAAAATAAAAACTTTCAGTCAACCCAAGCTACAATAAATACATATTGCACTGACTATATTATAAAAAATACTTATAGTTTAGTGTGTGGTTTTCACATTGGGAAGGATGAACAACAATTTAGCCCTTTATCCGGATCTGTAGATTCAGCTTCTTCAGGTGAATGCTGGAATGGTGATGGAGTTGTTGAGTAGCAGCAAGCCTAGCAGTTTTAATGACTGTGCAAGGCAAAGAGACGTTTTGCTTCTTTAATTCAACTAGTCAACTAAAGAATGTAAGTGGAATGAACCAAGTGGTGGGATGTACTGCTGCTCAGCGGTCTGCCTGAACTATTTCACAAGAATTTTTCATTCAAGAAAATGACTGGTGTTCAGGTGTGGGCCTGCAGTGACCTTCACTTACTCCCTACCTTATGATCATTTTAGTATATACTTTCTCTAAGTGTTCCATTTAACTGCATTGTTCCGATTTAATAGTATTCATTATTCAACCTCATCCTAACAAGTGCTGCTGGTACCAGGGTAGATTACATAGAGATCATTTGAGCCACTTTTAAACACACAAAGCATCATACAATACACACATGCACCACACTAAACAAACAGGAAAGAGCTCAGGTTTAAGCCATTAAAGACCATTTCCATCTAAACAAAGGGCACTTCTAACACCAAGTTGGTAAATGGTAAATGAACACATTTTGAGATGAAAAGAATGGGGAGAGTGACAGAAAAGCGGCACATAAAAGATATTTTCTGTTAAGAGAGAGCTAAGACTCTACAGATTGCAACGATGCAAAAATGACAAATCTGGCACAGAAACCATCGGAGCTTGTAGTCGGAGAAAAGAAAAAAAACATGTTCTATAGCTCAACTCTGAATTCAGTCATGCCTTTGATGTTTCACCATCATAAATTATAATTCAGTAGAAAAATCCACTCCATTCATGTAATCCCAAGTCTCTGTGACAAATCAAAATCATTTTTACCCACTCAGGTTGTTACTATTAGAGATAGAATCATCTTATGGAAACATGCAATCTTTGCATCACTATAACTGGATAATGCCTGAAGTTGTAAGCTGTTGATTTTATTGGCGGTGAATATACCATAGATGTGTCACTCACACAAATCAGTCACAATATCGCCTTGTAGAAACACCTCTAGTAGGGCTTTTTGACCAACTCAAAATCAGTGCTGGTGCTAGGTGGTGCTAGAGTCAGTTCCAAACTGGTTGTACAAAGAACTGGATTGCTTCTCCACTGGCCGGAGAGCACCAGAGAGCCAGGACCCTGCACCATTTATTACATCACCAAAGTGGAAGTAGAAAATCCATAAAAAGAGCATGAAATCTCTCAGAATTAGAACAACAGATTTGCAAACAACCTAAATATAGTAAAGAAAATCCTGTAATGGAAATGGCCTAATTTGAGAAAACTGCCAAATATTACAAAAACCTTTTTGCGCTTTCATGATGATGGTTTTACAGACGTGCCATTAATCCAGTTTAGTGCAAAAGTGTAATGGAAACACTTTTTTAGCATGTCTCTGGCAGCAATGGATGTGATGCAGTTTTCTTTTGCGAAAAAGTATATTGGAAATGTGACTAATGGAATCCAGTTATGGTATGAATAGATGCTGATCCTGGCCCTAAAAATCTTGTTTTGAGTCCAGAATTGACTAGATGGAAGTTTCCACTGTCAACATCTACAGCGTTTATGCTTCAGGATGAAAGTAAGTCACATGCTTGTTGTACAGTAGACATATTTTTAATTGCATGGTTAAATCAGGAAGAATGCATCCACAATTTCCTGACATATGTTTTAAACTCTCAGAGGTTGTTTAAACATGGTGGTTGCAAAGTTTTGGTTGGTTGTAATAATCATGGCCTCCACCGTGATGTAGCGGTTCTTGCGTCTGGCCTGCCAGGGTTTAGGGGTAAATGTAGTGCCAGTCGTCTTGGTACCAAGCAGGTGGTTTCCTTGCAGATGATGGTCAAAATGCAAAGAACTCCTGTGAAGTCTGGCACTAGCACCAAACTAGCACTGCTTTGGCTGAAAAGCCCTAGATGTGGTGCTGAAGAGGTCATGTAATACAAACAGCCCCAAAACAGCTGTATTTGACATGAATTCAGGCATATAGTGACATTTATATAAAATTAAGCCATGTTTTGGAGTTAAGTATCAGAAAAACCTCAATGGAACAAGTGTGCCAAAATGGGTGATTTGAAAAGTCCCTCTAATTGTTCCTCTTCTCTAAAAACTTTGTTACTAAATAGGACAATTAATTTGGTGCAATAAAAGGTGAGATGTTATAAACTGGTTTTCTGGAGCATTCAATCTGTCACTAAAGAAATATAAAGAAATATAGAAGTATAAAAGTAGAATACTCTAATTTACTCTTATGCAGTAATCTCCCATCTGACAAGTTATTCAAATATGTCTTGTATTTGCAGAGATATACCTGTTTTACATTGGGTATACTATTTTCCAGCAGAAATCTAAAAAAAAAGGTTTAGTTAGGAAGAAGTTGATATAACACTTTGTCCAACAACATCTCAATGTTTCCTTTGTGACTTATTTTAGCTTCAAATGGGATTTCATTACTAACACATTATTTTTAAAAAGTTGTTTTACACATTAAATATGAATCATATGAAACTGAGTGTGAAATAAAACTTATGAAACACTGTCAAGGGGGATTTAAAATTCCATTTTTTGACATTTACCCTTTTTAACAACTAATGCCTGGGTGATGGCTGTAAGACCAACATTGAGAAGGAGAGTTTAGATGGTTTTCTCTCCTTTTTTAATTTAAAAGTTGACTCCTTCAAACAGATTCTGAAAAATATGATTATAAGCATTGTAAGTGCTTCAGGTCAGGGACAAGAAGTAGTAGTAATGGAAAGTAAAACCAGCTAGTGAAGAGAGTTTCAAAGAAACAATATCTGGATATTTTTAACAGGGATTTATATAGCAGCAGTGACAATTGAGAGCAGGACAAAAATCTAATCAAAAGAAGAATTTTCCTCTTATAAAGAAACATTTAGCGTGCAAAAAGAAGAGAAGTACAGACAGCTTTTTTATTTAAAAGTTATGAAGACAAAAAGAAGAAGATATGCCAAAGAATAAAATATCAACACCTCTTAGGAAAATGATGGAAGAAAATAATACCAATGCTTCTGGGAAGAGGGGCTACAAGCGATGAAAGTAACCTTTGCAAAGTGCCTTTGACAGATTGAGGTAGTGGGACACTCAGTTTGTAAGGAGAGAAGACCAGTGGCAAATGAAGGTAAGAAATCTTGAACAGACTAAAAGAATAAAAAAAAGATATCAGCTAAGTTGCTAAATAAGAGAAGTTTGCTCAAAAGGGTGATCTGAAGACCTTGGTCTGAAACAAAGCAATAAAAAAAGGAGAATCTAATGTGGTTGTAAAATGGCAGCTTCAGAAAAGAGATAAAAAAGAACTTCTATTCTTGACAGAAGGCAAATAAGACTGAGAAGGAAATCAAACTTATGGCTGAGCAGAGCAGAAAAATCTCTTTCATGTATGTTGGTGTATTTGGGCAGATTTTGCATTGTTAAATATGGACTTGTTTGACTCTTCCCAAGTGTTTCAGAATAAATCTGTGGAAGTTATGCATAAAACCCAGTAGTCTTCTCTATTTGCAGACAAGAAAAGGGATGAAAAGAGAAGCAGGAAATGCTGTTGGACCAGTATTTCAAACTGTATGTATATGGGCAACCTTGTCTTACCAAAATATGTGATTGTCTCCTCTGCACTACACTGTACATGGGTTGATCCCACAAATTCTGGTGGCATGTAGTTTTAGCGTCAGACACATCTCCACCACACTATTACTGGGTAACAAATAATATGTCTCACAGGAGGCAAATTCATAATATGTTGTACATGTGATCTTTCCAGGTTTTTATTAATATCTGGCATTGCAGCATGCAGAAATTGCATCCAAATGGAACAAATTACCACTTAGTATGTTCAAGGGAGGTTTGTTTGCAGTCTTATTGAGAAACAAAAGCCAGGTGTGACTTCATGAACTTTATTTCTGTCAGTTATTCCATGATGGACTCCTCAAATTACAGAAGACAGCAAACTTTTGTGATGTCACAGTGAGATAATAACAAGATTGCAGTGTTCCCCACAGAGACTTAGAGGCTATGTGGACTCCTTAGGGTATTAATATTATCTATTATACCTTTACATAAGGACAGCACAAAAAGAGACATCTGTTAAAAGAAACAGCACGAGATGTTCCTCCTGCATCTCTGATGGTTCACATGCTTCAAAGGAATTGTCCAAAAGATGTTATCGCTGGCTGTGCTAAGTACTGTTGGCTATTCCTGGGTCAGGTTAAAAGATTTATTTCACCCACCCACCACATTTACGTGTTCATCAGTAGAAGAATTCAGTTATTATTGCTGGAAATGAAGAAAGATCCTCTGGCTCTAATATAGCCAAAGCTTTGCTATTATTATCCCAGTAACTTTAATGCAACATTTACTCCTGAGATACACTTCTGTAGGAAATACACGATGTTCTATGAAATTGTACCGTAGGGAAGAATTATTGTGCAAGCACTAGTATAGTTTCTTAAATTAAGCAACAGTTAAAATAAAGTGTGCAGTGCATGTTTGAGTGGTGTCTGAGTTGGTAATTGACATATCTACATGCACTTACATGCCCACTTACTTACTAATACATAAAACTATATGATATATCAACAGGCTGTTGGTGACAGTGATTGACAGCTGACTGATGGTCCAAGACGAGTCCACCACGGCAACACTGGAGCCGGTCAGCTACACATGCTCAAACACTTTCTGCCAGTCTGCCACCACAGAGTTAGCAACAGTCTGCGTTTTGCCTCCCTCACTTCTCCAAGCCAGTCGCTCTGCACTGCGGCAGGCAGGCGAAGCACACTCACACACACTCGTTTCTGTTCCACTCCCATATTTTTGGAAGGGAAGAGACGAGGAGCAGGCAAAAGCTAGAGAGCACAGCGTTGCTTTTCTTTTTGTTTTTTTTTTCTTTGCACTTCTTTCTGGAGATCTGCTGTGAAATGCAGAACATTTCAGGGATTTCTGTTTGCATGCCTTGTGATGAAAGTTGTTTCAGAGGTTTGGAGTATCACCATTATTAAAAGGAATATGCACAACTCAACCTTCCTGCCAATAAAGAGACACACGAAAAGTGAGAGGACAGAAAAGGAAATTTGGACCGATGTGGTGGATTTTGGAAGCGAGCGAACGTGCAGTATTCCGAGGGTCTTTTTTTGGATTAGAGTGAGAAGGCAGGAGCGATGCCAAAGGTTTCTCCCTGCTCTCTTTTTGAAAACAGTCTTGCAGCAGCTGACCCTTCGGGCGCTAGTTATACTCAATTTCTACCTGCATGTTGTGGCTGATAAGGCAATGGAAATCATCTCCTCTCTTTCCAGGATATAGATGCAGCCGGGCCTTGCAATTGTGCAGATGCTGCATTCTCCGTACGTGATATAAATCATATCCAGAACAGCGGCATCCAACCAAGCAAGCTCTCCACAAAACCACGGAAAAGCAGACAGTGGCAGACTGAATGAGTAAACGAGAGAGAGGGAGACGAGAGATGAGCCTCCAGACAATGTGACCTACATTAAACACCGCCTGGAGTCGAAGACAGAGCAAGAAAGAGAGAGAAAGAGAGATGGAGGGTGGGAGAAAGGGGAAAAAATGTGTAGAGAGTGAGCAGAAGTACATCATGGAGGAGTGAAATAGTACAAAATACGAGCTACAGGAAGAAAGACAACCAGGAAATAGAGAGAAAGCTCATTCTGATCTGGCAAAATTCATTTCCTACTGTCTCTCCTCCCTTTTCCCGTTTTTCTCCACTGACTTATCACTCCATACTCCTGTCATCCCCATTGTTTTTTTGGTTCTTTTGTTAGCTTTTGCTTCATCTTCCTCTTCAGTCTCTATTTTCTTTTGCTTCACATTTTCCAATAGCTTCTGAATTCTTCCACCCTTCGCCCCCTGTCACCCCCCTTGTCCAATAACCTTATCACCCCTACGTATCTCTTTCGTCTTTTTACCCCTCCTCTCTGGCCATTTATACATCACAGGGTAGCTCTAGTAGTATTTTTACATGGATCATTTTGCCCAGCTCCATTCTCTTATCTGGAATCAGTGGAGGGGAAGAACAGCATCAACCCAGCAGCAGCTCTGTCTTTCTCCATGTTCGTAAGCCTCCCTCGTGAGCTCTTCTTCATAACCGACCGCCTTATGGATGGAAAGCTGTCAGTCTAAAAACTGGCGGCTCTCAAGCTGGTTCTCACAGCTTTATTTGTAGCTGAGTGTACAGTTGGTAAGGTGGTAAATTCAAGTGTGACTAAATGCCTGGCTGAGCTTTAGTCCATCTGGCTTGTAGTGGGTTTGTGCTGTTTCAGACTGGCTTTTTGACTTATGTTTGGCTTCGTTAACTTCCCAGTTGTCTTATCTTTAGTCTACTTGTCAAGCTTTTTCATACAAGCACAAATATCTGCTCAATATTCCCCAGTGCAATCATTATTTCTAATCAACCTGAATTTTTCTAGTTTTCACCATGCCTTCTCATAATTTCCACCCCCTTTCCACGGCATTACTTCCCCCCACACTTACATGTCAGTCTTCAGGGATCACCACTAAGGACTCGGGTGGGGATTGCAGCTGCAGGAGAGGAAACGAAATGGGTAATAGAGGAGGACACATTGGCATCTGTCAGGAAAAATAAAGCATAGGAAGAGGAAGGGAATGAATTATTCATTAAACAAAAATTATGTTGCTTTCACCTCCTTGAATAAGCTTGATCAGAATCCTGTTTTTCCTTTGAACTCCTAAAGGAAAGGGAATTCACAGAGCCCCTTACATCTGACATCTTCAAGAGATTTCTTTTGGGTGGAGATGCTTCATTTCAAAATCAGCAACATATTATTACAAGCTATTGGTTTAGCTTTCAAAATTTGTGGTTGTTAATATATCCTTTTTTTAGAAAAAGAAAAAAATATCAGTCCCACATTGGAAGGCACAACTGGATTGACGACAGAGAAAATGTTTATATTAAAACTATGTCCCCTCATATTAAGTTGTTTGAGAAATGTTTTCTGTTTAAAACAGAAATCAATGAAAAAAACAGTAAAATAAAACTAGCTTTGTTCACATGTTTTTTCTACTCTGTGGTCTCAGGCAAATATGCACTTTGTCCTGGCACCACATCTCCAATTATTTGTCTCCTGCAAGAAATGATAAACTTCTAAAATGGAGAGTTATTTCTACTTCCTATTGCACTGGAGAAGCCTTCATCAACACTAAGTGAGCCTTTGTTTGCTTGTACATCTGACAGACACTTGCTTTCCTTCACCGAGAAGCTTGTTTAAGCCACTGCGCCCTTTTTGATTTCAACATAATAAAGTTGACCTTTACATAAACAGGCATCCAATGAACCAGTAGCCTTCTGCATTTTCCATATTGCCATCTTCCCACATCATGACAGGTCCATTATTTGTAAATGGCAACTACACAGCACGGCCCTCGCTTTAAGGCACTTACAGTCGCTCTCATCTTATTTGTGCTACGTGTTCTGTCTCTGTATGTCAAAATTGCACTCTATTATACACTTTGTTCTTCTTGCTATTATCTTGTGTCCTGCTGAGACCTGGCTTGTAACTCTCAGAAATCTTGGGGAAATTGAAAAACAAAGGCAGATGTTACATCAACATGGTATAGTGCATTATTAGTTGAGCAGAAGGCAGAGAATGCATTTGAAAATGTGCTCTTAAATTGGAGATTCTCAGAAGCATTTCATAGAAGATGGGGGAAAATACTTTGCTCTGCACATCTTAAAATAAATGGCATCTATTTGTGTAAAGATGGGAGAGAGGTATTATGGAGCTTTTTTTTCTTGGCCTCCCTCTTCCCAATCCTCTTTACTGTGTGCTTCCCATTTTGTCTCTTTCAATGTAGAAACTCAAACTAAAATGAAGAGCCCAGTCTTCTAGTACCAATATACATTAATAAATAACTCTGTTGAAGCTCTTGTGCTGTCTGTTATTGATCAAACTTGTTTCTTTCCAGTGTTTTCTCCATCAAGCATGTTCAAAATGCAGATTCAATACTGGAAGTTATTTTCACCCTCAACATTTACTGAGTGAAAGAGCAGGGCTTGTAAATACTCTTGGGAGTGCATTGAATTGTGGAATGTGATGACCATGTTGATGGCCACTAAAGTAGATAGTAAACAATTTGCAGAGAGGAGATGAGTCCTGAGAAGACAAGGAGTCAAAAACAATGGAAAGAAAATGGGCAAATCATAAAACAGTGTACCTTGAAAAGTTGTTGATGGAAGCAATAAAGCATTATTTGGAGAATGTGAGGCTTTTGTGTGGTTTGGATCCATATGTATTTCCAAACAAAGAGTGAACCTGGGGATCCCAACCCACTACCTCCTCCGAGACACCCAATGTGTTTTACAACACGAAAGTTAGCTTCTTAGCTTGTTTGAGGTGTGAGTGCACATATAGTTGAGGTTTTTAGGAAATACAGATCTCTGCAGTCATGTTTACAAATAGATGGGTGCAAGACTTACAAATTTGTCAAACTGGTAAGCTCCTCTTACACAGTCATCAAACAAAAGTGTGTTCAAAATGTGTGGTTCAAACACGTCTTTGTTTATATATTTATATGGGTATTTTGTATCTCTATGCAGAAATTTACATTGCTTGGTTACATAAACTAATGTGCTCATGAAGAAAGAAAACAGCAATATTCATGACAAATCAGAAGCACAACAGACTATCATGGTGAACAAATCAAACAGCACCAAAAAAAAAAAAAAAAAAATGTCATGTGCAAAAAAACACATGGCCAACCTGAAGATCACACTGTCAGGTATAAATATTCAAAAAAAAAAAAAAAAGATAAACAGGCACAAGGAAAGTGCAGTGCGTTGCTTCACATGTTTGTATTTACATGTGTCAGGCATCATCTTGTACAATCATGACCATGTGTAACACTGCTTAACTTAAGTACAAATTAGCATCTAACCATAATAACATATCCAGAGAGATCAGCCACTGATGTACAGAAAAAAACATGGCAGCTTTTCCCAAGAACGCAATGTGGAGTGACGATACAATCCAACACCCCATAAACTGAATATAAAAGATGGACACAGTCACCTGAAGTAACATCTCTTCCTTCAGCAGATCCCTAGGCACAAAACACATCAACTTTTATTATGAAATAATACATCAAAAGTAAGCTGCTAGATTCCTACCTTGTGATCAGCGTGAAAGTAGACAGTTTGAACATAATTTCATTATTAAATATTGAAAGTATTTTTGTCCAATCCTTCTTATCTAAATATGGGAAGATCTGGGTCTAGGGAGGTCCAGATGGCAATAACAAAATTTCAAATTTGAAGCTTTATAGAGGTTGTTCACAAACCAACAGCTGACGTCACAGTAGCTATAGTTTATTTTTGGTCAGTGGCTGACTCCTAAAGCCAGGCGCACACTAAAGGGTTTTAAGTTTAATTTTTCTTGTTGCAGAAAAAAATACTACACTGACTACATGATTTTACTACATGTAAAAGTGGGAACTTGAAATCATAAATGTTATGTGGTTTAACAAATACCAGAATGCCTGAATTAAGACATGTGAAACATTTTCCATTTTAATAGAATCTTTAGAAGCCACCATATAGTTCCCAGCCAAATCATATATTGCAAAACATTGATTAGTATTTTTCATTCCCAGATACAAAAGGTCAAACGAGTTTTCTCTTCTCACTTGCATTTTAAAAAATTATTTAATGTAATTCTTTTCACCCTGAATTCATGGAAATAATTAGCACTGCAGGAGTCAAATACTGACTGCTGTATATCATTACAATCAAGCAACAATTTCATTCACTTTCAAAAGCCATGTCTTAAGAGTTCATTTTTATTTCCTCCCTCTTTTTACTACAGTTATATTCTCAGTGGCTGAGCAGAATTTCTATATCAGCCCTCGTATTCTTCTTTGTCTCACTCTTCTTGTGAGATATCAGTTTCTGCTCTCCAGTCACTCTTCTGACTCAGATCCATGTGAGGAGATTATTATTATTATTATTATTTATTATTGTTGTTGTTGTTGTTATTATGTAAACATTAAATAACAATAAATTCTTAGATTATTTAGAATAAAGAATTGTTCACAGACCTCCTGGTGTCTTATACCTATTGCAGTAATATTTCTGAAAACCTCATATCTGCTATGACGTTGAAATGGGTTCACACAGTAATATAGTCACCGTCAGATTTTTTTTTTTTTTAGGTGTGAAATCATGTCTGATGTAATAAATGCAGCAAGAGATAAGTAATGCAATATAACAGTCACACCCAGAGATGCAAGCAGTGACTCATGGTGTGCCAGGTAAGTACCAGACAACCCCATGTGCTTGTCCAGGCACATGGGATGATGTTTGGAGTAAGTAGAGGCTGCACTTCAAATAATTCATATGACATCATTGTTTTTCCTTCTTTTTTTCTTTTTTCTACACTGTAGTCTTCCTTTGGCCATTGCTTACACTTGCCATTCGTCCATAAACTTTACATAAAACTACTTGGTTTTAAAACAAATTTTACAGCAATACACCATATTTAAAGGAACTCAAATTGCACGTTTTGAGAAATGAGCTTCTCATAATGCTACCATGCAAAAACAGAAATCCAAACCAAAAAAAAAGCTACAAAGAAAATTGAACTCATTTCTTCCATCATTCAAGAAATGAAGACTGACTTATTTAGATGATTCACCTAGGCTGTATAAAAACAAGCTGGTTTTCTGAATAGTGCTTTTGAATTATTACTGCAGGGTACCATGTGATGAATAAGCAGAATGAGCTGGTCTGGAACCCAATCTAAACACTCCCAGTGTGGTTCAGTTACAGCAAGTTAGCTGTTTAAGCTTGGCTTGGCTGTCATATCAATAAACCACCGAAATGATATGTGAAATGAGTACTGTCTGAGTTAAAATCAGGATGGTTGGAAGGCCCATTGAGTTGGACTCTCAGCAAGCTGATGCTAAATGACAGCACTGGTCTCTTGGGACTTCGTCACAGCTGGCTCCTGGCAACTTCAGCCAAGCCAGAGTGGAGGAGCTGCGAAGCTTTCAGCTGGACCTCCAGTTTCAAATGTTGACCACTGCCTTGGCTCATTGAGGGTCCTGCTGTGGACCAGAAGACAGAAGTCCTTTTGTGGACCTTATGTTTCAAATATTGTTTTTGGCGACCTCCCAAATGACTAACTTCTTAGCAGGACATCTAATTTCAAAAGTAATTTTAGTGGTAACAAGAGAAATGACTCAGTCTTGCCAAAACCAAACACCAAAATGGCTGAATTAAGAAACATTTTCCATTTTCCATTGTTCATGGTTTCATCAAAGTTGGGTGTCAGAGGACATCTGGGCAAGTTAGTCGGCAAAGTTGGAGGAGCTGGGACCCAACTCTGATGAATCTGTTGGGGACTGAAAAGCTGTAGTTGTTTAGTTGATGCATGGCTAGCACATCCAAATAGCACATCTAACCTTTGTCCTCCATCCCTTTCAGGCCAACCCACACCCAGTTGCAGTGGTCTGTTGGTAAAATTAACACCACAATAAAACATGTTCTTTTTAAAATAGTAATGACAAAAGGGAACTAACTAAAGTCATGACAACAAGCCATTGCTTATGCTGGCTGCCAATCAAAGGAGTAGCCCTCTAGTTATGAATAAATTTGTTAACTTTGATTAATCTTACCTGATGATTTTTTTTTTTTTTAATTCAGTCCTTGCACAGTTGTCATGATCGTCAGATTAAGATATGGATCAAATTAAGCTGTTTAGGCTGCTCCAAAACTGTTATTTTGGAGCAGCCTGGACCTACTTCTCACACTAATGATTGTCATCTTTCAACTGAAATCTTCTCATTTCTGTTTAATTTGAGCAATAATGAATACAGGTTTGATCTCTAAATTAGAAATACTGCAGACATCATGATAAGGATCTTTTGTGTTATCTGTGAAAAATAAAGTCCATTAAAATTGATAGATATTGACTCTCTTTGAGGTTTTTATGTCCTCGACATGAAGGCATATACTCCACCATGTCTACTTTAAGTTATCACCTCAAAGAATTAGCACTCTACAGATATAAAACTGTCTTTGTTGTTGTTTCTGCTGCCATGGTTCTTCCAGGAGATAAGAAGCAGGTTTCGTGCAACAGACAGGTCAAACCAGCTTATAAACACTGACTCAGCTCAGTGACTCACAAGTTGTGTCAACAGATAGAGATAACACATTTGAACTCAACACACACACAGTCACACACATACACACATCATGCCCTATGTAGTTAATGGATTTTACACAATATCAACAGAGAGAGACAACAGATCTATTTATCCACTGAAGTTCGGTTAAACTGCTCCAACAGCTGCTCTGTTTTGTGTACAGGAATAATTATGCTCTATTATTATGTATTATACTTACAGTTCTCTTTTTGGTATTTGACAAATGGGCCGTTACATACAGTTTTACTTTATAGACATGGCTTACATGGAAAAAAGAGAATGAATCTAATTTTTGGAGAGACCATTTGCAGGGAAAAGGGTTTAAAAATATTTGTACTTACTGACAAATATGCCAAATTTAATTGAACTGTTAAAAATAATTTAGCAGATCAATAACTTACAAACGAATGTGCTTATGTTTGGGTGTGGTTGTATGTGGGCTCTGTTAGAGGAATTATGTACTCAGGTAAAGGGTTCATTCAATAGTTTCTCTTAATGTCATATTAGTCACTTCTCGGGTTGCCTGCAAAACAGTTTGTGTCTTTGCAGTCTCAGAAACTTCACTTCTGTATTGATATGCTGTGCCCTGGGGCTTCTGGCTGAGAAACAATACACACAGAGTTCCTCAGCATTTGTCATATATGCATATAGACACAGAAACGGCATCAGCGGAGGTGAGCATATGTTGGCATATTCCAGTGAGAATGTAAATATTGTGTTTTGACAGGTGAAGTGCCAATCAAATTTGTAGGCTTGTGTGTGGAGACACAGCTGGAAACCACACAAACAGTATTTTTTTAAAAATCATACACACAAGTATTAAGGAGGTTCATAGAGTTCATACTCCATGGCATATTTCATCTTAATTTCTCACACCCCAGGTCTTTCTCACACACAGTGGGGTTTGATGTTTTAAATGCACACAGGCATAGAAAACCTTGGGCACCCTGGTTTTCCCAGCCAGAGACACACATGCAGACACTGAAACACACATGAGCACACACTTCATCCAGACAGTCCCATATGGACTCATTAGGGGCCAGTCTATCACCACCTGTGCACTGAAAGGCCCAGTGGACTGGCTCTGACACTGACAGTGGACAGGACCCGCACAGGGACTACACACACGCACACATGCTTACATTCTGTTTGGATGCACTGTGAGTGTGTGTATACCCATTCTCGGTAGCAGACAACGACAGCTTTGGGACACTATGTGCAGTGTCTCACCCTCTGACTTCACAAAAATCTATTTTAGATACTGAAAAAAAATCCCTTTTGGACCTGTGTCCCATTTACTGATGTTTAGAGGGTTGGCTTTAAAAACTATTTAACAACCAGCAGCAAGGGCCTAAGCTTTCAGTGGTTCAGCTTTGATTTTTTAAAACAATCAGTATATATACACAAATTTCCTTTGACTTGAAATCAGGTATATTCAGTGTCTTCATTCAGACATGTTGCTGCTTTGCTTATGAATGGCTAATGCTGAGGCAAATAGAGTCAGATACACCAGTGGACAACCAAAAGAATCAAACAACAAATGTTTTGCTTATTCTGATGTTTAGTCCTATTTTGTGACATTCAAAAATCCCAGAGGCCCTTAGTGCTTCTGAGATACAGTGTGACAAAGTAGTTTACTTCCATGTCCACATAGAGTTTACCTGAACATAAGTAAACTTAGCCATTTACCATCTGTTTTTCTTTTCTCAAATACTGTTTTGAATCATCAAGTTCAGTATTTATCCATGAACATCTTAGTCTTCAGAAGTGATCATATTTAGGAGTTAGGGAGTGACTTGGTATTTTACTGAAGAAGTTGGTTTTTGAAAGTAAGTTTAATAAAGCCCAAGATATTTGGGAAGAAACACCTAGAAGCTTGAAGCAGCACTATACTTTTGATTTTTAGCGCTTTTGCATTTCGAGGGGCTGTGGGTTCATTTTACTTTTATTTACCATTTGGTTAGGTTTGTGCATCAAAATACAAGGCTGTGATTTGAAAAATTTCACAATTTTGTGAAATATTCAACCTTTTAAAACCCTGCATGTTACTTGCAAAGTGTTACTATGTGACAAGCAATGCTGCCTGAGAAAAATTGAGGCTATCAGCAATTTGATTTCTATTTACAGTTACTACAAGCAATGTTTTACTGTGCCACAACTGATGGCAAACTTCAACCTGAAAGATCTACATCTGCATTTTGCTGATAGAAGACTTTAAACAACAAACAAATTCTGTAGTTGGAGGTTGAGGGGGTCGTGAATCACACTCATGTCGAAGTCTCAGGGCTGGAATTCAAAGCTGCAATGGGATAAATATTTTCAAACTTTCTTTTTGTTTTACGGGTTTCTTTTCTTCTGTCCTCTGCATGGTTCAGCCCACACACACTGCAAAAACTAATTTCTAAGAAGGTAAAATACCCTTGTTTCAAGAAAATTAGAAAACTATTTTAGACTATTTTGCTAGTATTAAGAATTCTATTCTAGAAAGATATTTGTGTTTAAAACAAAACAATTTTGACTAGGTTTATGGATTATTAGGCCTATTTCTAGATGGGCTCTTTTTGCAGTGCAAATACTTCAACTTTTTAATATACAAATGTTTAATGTCACAACTTGCTCTGACGAAATCTTCTTAATCTTATTCTTTTTTTTTTAAGTTAAGAGGATGGCACATCCTGTGGGCATTTATGATGCCAGCAGTGAACATTTCTGTCTTATGTTGCTTATTTCAGAGAATGTGGAACATATGTATTTGTCTGTGTATTTGTTTTTTCACAGATGTGTTTTACAAGGTGTTGGTGAATCCAGAGCAGGTATTTAGTAAAGGGGGGATTTATGTGCAAATCTATTCACAGATTTATGGACAATTTCATGAATGAGGCCCAATGTCATTGTAATTTATACTTTACAGCAGCATTGTGAAGGGTGCTACCATATTCTATTTTTAACTTATATATGTATTTTTAAAAGGCTTAGTCCCATTTTTGTTTTTTTACGGCCACTGTCATACTCAGCTTATTAATGTAACAGGTGTGTTGGCAAATCTAACTATAATTTTGATGAAGTTTTGTGTTTAATTCTTTTGAAAAGGAGGTTTTCAACGGAAGAAGAAACATATTCACCTGAAGTATCCAAAGAAAATCTATTGAACATCACTATATCCTGTTGTCTATAACTGTAATGTCTCCATGGATACAAATTCAATCTTGTCTTTCTCTTTTTGGGAGTACTCTAAATTTCTAATTATTGTAAAGGTGTAAGAAAGATGGCAGATGGAGAATATAATGAAGGACAGTAGAAGACAGGAAGGGATAAAAGAAATCAAAGATAATCAGCTGATACACAATAGAAATAGCAGGACATATGTACAGCTCAACACAGAAGAAGAGAGCTGATGTAGACTGAGAGAGAACATTTTATTTCAATTCTTCCTCTTTGTTTCACTCATGTTCATGTCATTACTCAAGTGGCACCCGGCAATCAGTTTTGACAGTGATTCACCACGATTTCTAGCTCTGGGGGAAAAGCAGTGCTGATTTTACATGTGAAACAAGTGATTGCATGTGCTTCTCTTTGTGTGTGCGTGTCTTTTTGTGCCATCAAATAATCCACCTGCGCAGTAATTTTCTGAATGAGTATTTGTTACTTCCCCTAGTTTCATACAAACCCACTCACTGAAAAAGGTGTGTATGTGTATGTGTGTGTGTGTTTACTTCTTGGGGAAACATCTGATTTTCAGTGCTGACGCCAGTGTGAAAGTATGTCCAACTGTGATTCATAGGAAAACCACCAGTGGCTGAAGTGGGTTGATTTCCATTGACACTGATGTTAAAATGTCCAAATTTGGAGTAGAAATAAATATTTAATAACCAAGAAAAATGGTACAAAAAGCGATTTTGATCTATAGCTGGATTATACATCCATGACAACTGTACGGAAGGTGAATTTTCATGTACTTCATCATGTAAAATGATATAAAACCACCATTTTATGTATTACTAGAGGTGAGTTTTTTATTTTCCTTTTGAATGACTGCTGCTTGTCCTCTGTGGTGTCAAACAGCTGGCTGTCACTTTAGGTATGTAGCATTTTCAGCGAACTAGACTTTTGAGCTTGGAATAAAGGCCTAACATAGCTTAGTAATATTTATTTTAATGATAATGTGTTTTTTTGTTCTGTTAATTGTACTAAAAGACTGAAGCTACTGGCTCTGTGTTGTCAGAAACCAAGGATGAAGCTTAGTTAAGGTACTGAAGGCTTTTAGGGCTATTTGTTTCAAATGCTATTTCAGTAGCAACATCTATGAGGATGGATAAGTTTGATTAGAATGAATGTTAGGTAATGCTGGTTAACAACACAGGTTGACATAAGCTAAGCAAAAATTGTTGACAGCTGTTAGCAAGTTCCAACCAGTTGCTTGGCTTGTTTGTTTTGCTTATTTTTGGATAAACCAGGGTTAAACAGAGTCAACCAAAATGGCATCTCATAGAACCATTAAAAGTGCTTCAAAAGCACCCTTCAGAGAACTTAAGAGTGATGTCACAGTTTATCCACTCCTTTTTATGCACCCTGTGATTTAAGTTTGTTACACACTTCAAAAGAACTAAGAAATCTTTTTCTTTTTTTAAGTGACAAAAACAAGAACAAAATCTGTTGTGTCCAGGACATTTCATACTTGTCAAGAAGTTGAAGCACAGAACTCCTAGAAGTCCTCACAGGACTCTCACTGCAGAACTTGTACCTGGATAGAAATAGCAGCATGGCAAAAGCACAGAGGGAGGCAATGGCAGAGATGGCAATTATGAGATGAAGGAGAAGGAGAACAGCATATTTGAAGCTGAGTATGAAAAAAATGTTTTTGTGGCTATTTGGGATTGCTGAGGAAGTGGCAAAAAAGAAGTTTCAGGACAAGCTACTGTACCAGCAGGAAAGCAAGGATTATGTTTCTGCTTCTCTGCATTAACCACACACACTTCAAGTTTCAGAATATTCCCACAACAGTTCTCAGACGTTACGTGAGAAAAAAATGCTCTGGCAAGGTCAGGTGCCAACAACAAGCTCCAACAACTCTCAAACCAAAGCTAAAGAAAAAATTGACATCATTTTTTTTCTTGCACCCCTAGGATCGCGAAGAAATACCTACATTCTTATATGTGAAAGAACAAGAGTTTTGAGGTGATAGTGCCATGGTAACCAATGTGTGGTGGTGCAGACTGTGTGGCTCTTGACCTTCATGTTAAACTTAAGTCACACGGAGAGTAGAGGCCCTTTACTGACATAAAGCACACTTCAACACATTGATCTGTTTGTTTTGCACCACGTTTATGTAACTGTAGTTAGTTCGTAATGTCCGTGTGTATAAAGTTACTACTGGGCTTTTTTTTTTCCATCAGTGTGTTTGTGTGTGTACATACACTCACTAGCCACCGGTACACCTGTGTATGTAGAGTGTCTACATACACTGTAACCTGATACAGCCAGTAAGTGTATTTACGCATTTGTCCACTTCAAACACAACACTCACCATGCATGCATTTGTAAACCAGTTACATGATACAGCAATCTTCAAATCCTGGCTCCATGCTTGTGTACTGGAGTGACAGGTACTAATTGGGAGGTGTTTCCTCTTTGCCCTGAGAGTATTTAGTCAGGTGGTTTTGATGTAGAAGGATGCTCTCTCCCAACTCACCTGTCATCTGAAACGCAGGTCATGTTCTTGGTGTTTTGAGCAGTGATTAAGTGACTCCAGGCATGGTGATTTACGTGCAAACTATGCAAAATGGGGAATTTTTATGCTTCTTCTTGACACAGCTTGCATTTAAAGCTCCCTTTTGTATGACAGTATTCTGCCTTTTCTTCAAGCCTTTGTTTAGTGTCTTGGTGTGGATGGTAAGCTGTGTGGTTTTTTTGTGGCTAAAATTTGTGGTTAATGTTTAATCATTCTTTCAGCCTGAGGCTGCTTGCTTTATGGCCTCTTCATTGTAAGTCTGCACTTCAGCTGCCGGCAGGTTAGGACTATTTAAATTCTTTAGCTGTATGTCATTTTTTAATTAGTAATTATGCTCTGAATTTTATTTGTAGGCCCAGCTGTGCACAACACGGGACAACTTCAAGTGCCTTCATGCTCCAACAAGCTGTTCTCTCTCTGCTGCGTTTGTTTCATTTAAATTTGCTCTGAAGCCTCTTGTCATCATGTCATCTGCTTGACATTGTGGAGACCCCTGGGTTCAGCAGATGATGTGAATGTTACCTCAATTGTAAATTATTTATGCCATTTTGGTTTGGTGTTTGTGTGGGGCTTGAGTTATCTTCACTCCATTTTTTTTAAAAGTGTGTCTTTGTGCATGTGATCGTATACTGGGTGGTCCATTGGTCCGAGCAAGGTGTCTGTCTAAGTGTGCAGCAGAAACACAACACTGTGTTTGCCGTGTGTAATAAAGCATAAGTTTCATCTCATTGTCACTGATCCAGTTCCATTTTATCTGTGAGTTAATTAGAGCCCCTCTTTCCACTCTTTTTTTTCTTGGCAGGACAGGAGCTGTGGGGCTGCATGTTAAACTGGTTCCTGGTGGTGAAGTCCCTTTATTGTGGTGTGTTCATGTGTGGTGCGCAGTTTTAAGATTCCTTCCTCCTCAGCAATCTGCCAACTATGGAAACCAGGAGTCCCGTACCTAGCCTGGTTAACTATTGAGTATTTTTAAGTGGTCTGTGGATCAGGTTTGCCCACCTCCACTCAGGTCACTGGTTTTTGTATCGGACCAATTGTAAACCCCATGTGTATCTCTGTTCCATGCTCCAAGTTTGTTTTAGACAGTATTAATTTTACCCTTTGGCATCTGTTTGTTCCTGCTTATTTCTTCTGAATTCTAAATTAAAAGAAATGTAGTAAGTTTGGGCTGATTAATGTGAAAGGACCCATGTGGTCTTGGGATGTTAAAAGGATTTTATTTAATTTAAGCGTTTCTGTAGGTGGCGTTCAGTCTTCTACTGTAAAACATATAATCTGCCCCTCTTGTCACAGCAGCTATATGTTCTTGTCTTATCAATCATGTTTAGTAAAGTATCTTTGAAGCCTTTGTCCTCTTTACACATCCCATGTCTTTAATTACAATTTGATTTAACTTAATCAAGTTGACATATTAATACTCCATTAGCAGTAGCTTGTTCATCAACTCTATGGTTACCAGCTGACTGTCATATCTAATCATATCCAAACAGATCCCCCCTCCACCACAACCTTTTCTTCATGGGACTATTTTTTTGACGTATGTGTGCAGAAAATATTCACTTGAACTCAGTTTATTTATTTAGCGGTTATTGCAATACAAATTGTCTCTAGGCACTTTGTGAAGACCCAGAATATGACCCCTGAGAAAATATTAAAAGAAACAATGGGATGTAAAAAAAAAAAAAGAAAAAACCCTTCCAGGAGAAAAACCTTAAAGCCAAACAGTGGCAAGGGAAAACTCCCCTTTAAGTAAGAAGAAACCTTGAGCAGGACCTGGCTCATAAGGGGGGGACCCTCCTGCCAAAGGCCAGCCGGGTAGAGAAAGAAAAGAGTAGGGAGGTAGGACAGAGGGGAGGAAGAACAGAGAGGGCAGAGGCACAAGTGTATTATCAATATTACACAGGACAAATCAGACTAAAGGTCTGCATATTAGTGGATATCCTAGAGAGACATCTGTATAGACAGGTGGAGGTAAAAACTGGGATTGTCAGAGGGTGGGAATGCAGGTCAGCATGCAACTGTGGAAGCTCTGAGAGATACTTTTAATTAACAAATATGGATTGAGCTGAAGGAAGAAAAGAGAAGAGGAAAGAAGAAGGGTAAGGGGCACTGCTCAGTGGATCATGTTGGTGTCCCCTTCAGTGTAGGCCTATTGCAGCATATCCACGATGACACTATGTTTAAGACGAGGCTGCTCTATTCTTGTCCTGTAGTTGCAGATATGACTACTGGCCCTTACACTATAGTTTGGACTAATTATAAGCTCTACGGCTGTATCAGAGATTTAGCTTTTTGTTAACTTTTTTATACAGCTTTCATATGCCTTCTACCAAAGTCAGAGCCAGCAGAGGCCTTTCTAGTCCCAGCTCTAGAATTTACTGCCGTCAACACTGGAGCTGGCTGACACTCTGCCCGGTTTAGAGCCAGTAACCGCTGCAACTCTCCAAGATATTTGGTGACATTTACCTCATTATTATTCTCATATCAAGACAAAGGTTTCATTTATACTTCTCCACATTCCTAGTATTGTAAACAGCCAATCAGAAGTGACCCTTTAACCAAGTAGTTCACAGCATGAACACAGAGTTTCATGTTGTTAATGACCCATCCAAGTCATGCTCTACTTTGAGCTATTTCTTTGTGTTTGTATACTTCTCAGGGGGCACAGCATTCATTCATCACAGTAGGTCACAGCGGCTCTGCTCACCTCTGTATTACACAGGGTTATACCATTCTATGGCTGTCAAGGTAAAAAAAAAAAACTTCACAGTTCACACATGCAATCTGAGGTATCCTCACCTGCACACAGACAGAACCTAATAATAGCCTAACCTTTATGCTGGAACAGTTACTGATGTCTTGGAATATTTCATCATTTTTAAACAGGGTTAAAGACCTATCATTTCCAACTTTTTCCCTTCTTTTTCTCTCTCCACACTGGCCTTTATCTGTGAGCTTTGTTTGACCCTCTTCTACTGATCTGACTTACTCAAAGGAAGACGGTGTCAAAACGCAGAGCTTTAACAGATTAAAGGAGCTACAGGCTAAAGTAGCTGTTTGTAAAAGGAATAAAAGATGCCTATTGGGTTAATTCCATGTGCTAAAGAAAGATTTGCCATATTGTCTCAAGGTGAAACACACCTTGTCATTTTAACCCCTTTAAATTTCTGCACATGGTTTGCCATTGATTTTTTCGTTTCTAATTACGTGTGTTCCGTTATTACCTTTTGTCCCTGTGCATACATAAGTGCAAAGTCAAGTGCTTTTTTTTTCTTTTTCTTTTTTTGTAATGTCCTTATTTTACTGATTTTTCTGTTATTAACTTTTTGGTTGCACACGTGCCAATAAGCTCCACTCTCAACCATGCCAGCAGACTCGAAACGGTGCAGTTCAAACCATGTTTGCATTTCTTTGAATTCAAAACAATTTAAACTCACGACTTTGACATTTAACGAGCCGATTCACGTTCCAGATTGTGCCATGAATGTTTAAAATTCTCAGCAGGATTCACTCAAACCCTCAACAAGTTCGAAGCGAAGTGCTTCTGCCCGAGAAGGAAAAACATTCAGAAGATGACACAATTTAGCAGAGATGTCTGTGGTCTCTGGCTGTCCTTAAACACCTTACATCTTCTTTCATTCTCTCACCAAGAGAGCCAGAGGGAGGGACAGCTGAAATGAATGCGCAAGACAGACAAATGAGAGACAAAGAGGAGTTGGTATGAAGGGCAGATTTTTAAAAAAGAAAGGCAAGGACAGTTGAAGAAGTTCTCAAAGAAAAGAACTTTCTGTAGTTTTTTTTCCAGTTTACACTGTATTTGTGGATGTAATGTTGGTATAACAACATTTTAAGCCTCCTACAATTTTTATTCTTTTCATTGAAAGCTAGTGTACATTGAATCATAGACTTGGCACAACTTTTTTTTTAAAGAAATAACTTTCACAAGGCCTGAAAAGATACATACAATTTCTATGTAGTTGAGTTTTATTTAAAAATACAAAACATGAGATGCCAGTCAAAAGATGTAGACTGCAGCACATAAAAGAACTTTATTTTTCATAGACTGCAATTCTTTTTTTCTTCCCTCTGAGAAACTGTTTGTATCTGATTCTTCTTGGTTTCACATTTTGACCTGTTGCATATTTACTTAAAGAAAACAAACTAAGATCTCTTTGAGTTGTATCCATGTGAAAACCATAAAATATTTTCTTCCTTTTCACTCTTTTATGAGAGATGTTAAGCTATTAATCTTTCGCATGGCTCCATCTGACATGGCCATCCACTTCAGGACATTGTTAATGTTTGTTTTGCAGCACTTGTATGTAACCCCTGACATTACATTGTTGTCATCCTTGAATTCACAGCATACTTCAGTGGTAATGGTAAAAACACCCATTTATAACATGATGTTGATTTTCAATGTCTCCCTTTTGTTACCCTCTTTCTGCTTTTCACTTTGCTGTGTGTGTTTGTGTGATCCTGTTCTAATGTCATTAAATCTTTATAGTGCACAAGATGTGACATCCTTCTTGTCAGCAACAACTCAAAAAAAAATCTGAGTGTCAAGGACAGACTAACAAAAGAGTAAACATGAACAGATGCTTGCATTTTTACTGTGTTTTTGTGGCTACATCTGTCAAAAGATTTTTCCAGAGCATTGCTAGTACTTCCTTTCCTTGGTTTGTCAAATGTTTTACATTATTGGACCATATTAAGTTTTTTAAGTGTAAACCTTCATGTCAGTGTTGTGTTTTAAGCAAATTAAAATAATTAACAAAATCCATGTGTATTTCACAATAAAATTCATCTTTACTATGTTTTTTTTCTTACTATTTCCATGAAACTGATTTAAGAAAAGCTTGTAAAATGTGGCTATGTTCTGATAAACAGACCAAAGGGATTCACTTTCTTATATCCAATTTTTTGGATTTTTTGAATTTTTTTTTTTCCCCTCCCCGAGCCGACACCTTATCGTGGTGGAGGGGTTTGAGTGTTCCAATGATCCTAGGAGCTCAGTTGTCCGGG
>JAOWBL010000008.1:5271950-5287721 GCA_028564865.1 Zenarchopterus dispar | reverse complement strand
ACCTCTTCAATTTTTAACTTCCACACTTGAAGTTATGCCAAGATTCAAGTTTAAATGAAATTATAACTTTTTTTTTTTGTCTTTTTGTGGAAAGTCAATGATGGACTTTTCCCTGACATTCAATGAACAAATATAAATAATTTTTTTTTTAATTATAGAAACACAGCACAACTACTTGTTTGTTTGTTTGTTTGTTTGTTTGTTTGTTTGTCTGTCTGTTTGTTTGTTTATGTGGTGCTGGCTACTTGTCAGATTTTTTTAAGCTTATTTTAAAGTTCCAAAAGTAATTTATTTGAATGAATATGTTGGTAATAACCAAATTTGGAGGAGGGTGCCCGGTTTTCACCAATTAGTCATCAATGTAATCTATTTTTAAACATTATTATTTTATGATTCAACAAAGAATGTGATTATATGGTCACACGAGAACAGACAAAATCATTTAAAAGAAATCTAGGTGTGGATTTGTGCACATTAAAGTAGCACAGCCTCTTTTTTTTTTTTTTAAATGTCATTATTGTACTTAGAAAATCTGTACATGCAATCTGTTCTCCAGATTCTTTTGATGATACAGTTAACTGACAGCAATCAAGACTGTGCATTTATTCCAACTCCACCCGCCACCAGGATCACAAGCAACTGATGCCTGAGAAATGGAAATAGGTCCCATGTGTTAAAAAATCAAACACATTTTAATGGTGATTAGAGGTTTGAGTTGTAACTAGACCACATGAATGGACCTTGAAGGAGTAATGTATGTCTGCACAAACTACTGCTACCTATTAGAGTAATGGAAGAATCTTAAATATGCCTTTTGGTGGTTTTATCTTTACCATCTGTAAGGTCTTTGAACAGTATTATGCCATTTAATGATAGAAAAGGAAAGCTACTGAAGTAAGGAAACTAGAGAAGCACAATTTGTGGAAAAATACCAACAGAAGAAGTGATGGCAAGAGAGTAAAAGCAGACAGTATAAAGTAGTGACTTATAACAAAGTGGCATGGTTCAAAGCTGAAACCTCTAGTCTCCTCATTGCTTTTGTCTATCTCTGGCTCTCTCTCTCTCTCTCTCTCTCTCTCTCTCACACACACACACACACACACACACACACACACACACACACACACACACACACAATGGCTGACACAGAAAAGGGTGATTCCTTTTCTTTGAGCTGACATAAAGATCAGCGTTCCTTGGGTCAGACAGCCTTCTGAGCGTGCTCACTGTCGACTCCAATGCTTCCTGACACTGCCGCCTCAGGGATGAGAGGACTCTGTTGTTCATGCTCACACACAAAAAAAGTATAAAGAAACCACAAAGAGCATGTCTAAAATGCTTTGTTTTCTTTTTCTTTCCAATGATACAATCTATCTTTTTTTTTTTTTTTTTGTCCACACCTGCACTTGAATGTGCACACCATATCCTGAAGTGCATGCATGTCCATCTCAGCGCATGTCCATGAGTGTTTAAGACGGTGCCCTTCTGCCTCATCTGCAAATGCCAACGAGGACCAACGTGTCAGTAGTATGTGCAAATGCCAATCACGAAAAGGGAGAAGGGCAGACACCACAAGACTAAAGGGCATTGGAGTTAGACGGCTTTGGGCTTCTGTGGGAATTAATTATTTGAAAGAATTGAAGACATTAAAGCAGACATTCATATTTCATATTTTCAGAAGGACTTGGACTTTTCACTGCTTGATAAAACGTTAACACTGATATCAGATGAAGCTCTGCAAGATAGTTCTCTTCTAATCTCAGGGTCACTCTGCAATTGTTTCACATGTAAATCCAATGAAATAAAGATTTCTTAACTTTATTATCATTCTACTTATGTTTCAGTTGCTGTGTGGAAAGAAACTGTAATTGCAAATGTAGGTAAAGTATGTATATCTCTATTGAAATATAAAATCTCAAAAGGACTTTCCTTGACTCATATTCCACCTATTCAAATGCAGCTTTATGAGAGATTTACTTTCATTTGAAAATGTTTAGGATCAAAATGATCCCCAAGGGAAATGTCACTGGACCTCTGATTTTATCTTTCCACAGGAGCACCAACGTACATTTATTTCCACTGGGAGCCTTTTGGAGTTACAGTCAAAATAGAAATCTGAGCATCTAGTCAAAGGTCACTGGTTTTGCTCATGAAAGATATTTATGCATAAAAGGAGTGCTTGCCATAAGAGAAGAAGCTGAAACTGGTGTAGTGTACACAAATGTGCTCAAATGTGAACCACAGCTAAAAAGAAAATATAGTGAAAAACATAGGAGGTGTTAGTTCAAATGTAATGAAAGACAAACTTGAAACTTAATGTTTACCTTTAAATGGCACCACTTTCAGAGGGTTGCAGTTGTACAATTCCATTTGAGGAATTGTAGAACAAATTATTTCATTTCATAAAATGCTTCTAGCTTTGGTTTTTTTCTTGTGATATTTGTTTAGTCCTGCAATGAACAGGAAACTGGTCAAGAATGAATCCTGTCTTTCACGTGGTGACAGCTGGGGAAAGCTCCAGCAGATCCCCATGACCCAGAATGGAACTGAAATGGGTATAGCAAATGACTGGATGGATGAATATTTTGTTTAGTAGCTACATGAACAACTGAACATATGCACAGCCTTTGGACCTATTTAAATGAATTATAACGTGAGTTTGCATGACTTTATTCAAAATTTCCTGAATATTGTCACATCTTCTTTGGGCATCTCTTTGTACTGAAGGAGTGTACTTGTGTCCAGATAAACTGTCACCATCCATCATGTATGTGAAACTGACTCTTTTTCCTATACATAGATCTGCGTGCATGTGTGTCTTGTATAAGTACTGAACTCCTAAAATTTAGACATACATATCAAATAGCAATGGGGTCACCAGTGTAATGAGCTTTGTTGTCCCCACATGGTGAGTGGATATGGGTAAGAAGGTTGAAATGACAGGAATACACACTCACACACAAACACAGACACACAGGTCCCCCCTGGAGCAGCCCACATATAGGCAACATGTTGGCACTGATGAGGGCAGACAGCTCGCCCCCTGCACATAGACAGACCCAGACAGGATGGCATGGTGCCAGCAGCAGCTACAAGGTTGGTGTGTGTGTGTGTATGTGTGTGTTTGTCAACTCTGCCCGCCTAAAGTATGCTGCTGGGAGTTAAGCTCCACGTTAAAAACAACAAAGCAAAACCATATAAAGGCTAGAAGAAACTGAGCCAAGGGGAGATTTGAAAATCCACTTCTGCTTTCTATGTATACAGTGCTCCTTTTGTTTTTCCCCTTTCTAATGATATGCTACATTTCTTGGGGTTAAGGTAAAATAAAGCTGTAATCCTCATCCTCTGTTTATTTGTTTTACACCAAAAGGTATTTCATCAGCATTTCAGGCAGCAAACTGAAAAGGTCTCATTAAACACTGATATTAGTATACTGTATTTAGAGGAGTGTAAAAACCGCTTATAGTGATGGGTGAACCTTTTGGGACTCACTGACAGGTCAAGTCATGAGTCAAACACTTCCTCTCAGCCATATGTTCTACGATTAAGAAGCGTTCTTGTTTCTGCATGTGTGTGCGTGTGTGTGGGTGTGTGTGGGTGTGTGGGTGTCAGCCTCCCAAATCACACACCTCTCCAGGTGTAAATGGCACTCAGACAGAAGGCAGAGGTCTATGTCTAACTAAGGCAGTGTGAAAGAGCAAACAAGGCAGAAGAGTGACATTTTGCTTCCGTAAAGCTCTCCTCTCAAACAGATGGAGACAAGCACACCTACATACTGCATGTGAACAGCACAGAGCCCCCGTTGTTCACAGCACTAGCTGGTTATGCTAATGCCTGTCCTCACTAAGACTGTCAAGGTGTGGAACAGGATTTGCATAAAGTTGATTTCAAACTATGTACACACACATGCTGGGATGCCTGAGAGGCTTAAAGTAGGTAACTCTTCTCACACGATGTGTAATCAGCACAGCAGAACATCCGAGAAAAGTCCATATGTTATGTGTACGCGCAATAAATGCACTGTCTGTATTTCAAGACTCCATAAACTGTGAACATAATGTACATAAAAGCAACATTAAAGTCATTTACGATTTTCATGGGAGAAAAAAATTGCTTGAAGAGACAAACAGTAATATTGGATTAAGTAAATATACATATGTTTACAAAAAAGGCTCGAAGAAGGTTTACATTTACCCCAAAGTTAGCTTATGGTTTCAAAGATAAGCACATAAATAAATAAATAAATAAATAAATAAATAAATAAATAAATAAATAAATAAATAAATAAATAAAATAAAGAGCCAAGTATCAGGATTTCAGCAGAATGGGAAAACTTTTCCAAATTATTATTCCATAACTAAAGCATAGTTCATGTAGCTTTACTTTTTATGAAGCATAAAGATTTTAAAAACTTTTACTGTTAATGTGGTTGCCATCAGACACTGTCTAACTATGCTGCATATGTACTTATTAAGAAGTACAAAAATACAGACTGAGCAGTTAAAAGTCTGAAAATAAAAAAAAAATCTTATTATACTAAATGCATTATTCTTATTTATAAGACTTTTTGGATTTGTAATTAAATATATAAGACTCACTGATATTCAACTTTGATCTACCACCAAAAATCTTTTTTTCTTTTCTTTTTTTAATATATTGAAAATTTCAAATGGTTTTTTTAAATAAACTTCATTCACTCAAAATTTACATTTCACATAGCAATGAATTAAAGCCTTATCTGAAATCAGCATCTCATATGACCTAACAATAAAAATATTTTTTTCTATCATTACTATTATTGTTCCCTCTCTATCTGTCTTTCTCTCTCTCTCTGCGAGCAATTTAAATCTAAATTTCAACCATGATCAAAAGGTCTGTGGTAAGAATCCCACGTTGAACAATATGTTAAAAATCTGAAGTGAACATTGTAGCTTCTTCGCCTGAAGCACAAGTCCATTAATTATGATCCTCCCATACATATCTAAGAATACACAAAACACACAGGCCCGCATCAACAGAGGTGCACACATGTGCACATGGTCACACACATAAAGCGTCCACGCTGCTGGGCTGTCAGCTCATGCACACCGCAGGGGGTTTCATCAGATGTTTCACTTGTTTCTCTCTCTCTCTCTCTCTCTCTCTCTCTCTCTCTCTCTCTCTCTCTCTCTCTCTCTCTCTCTCTCTCTCTTTTCACTCTCCAGAATATACAGGAAACAACAGATGGATAGGAGGGGGGGTTGTGCAAAAGAGAAACAAGGGTGCTTTCTTCCCTCTCTCTTTTTTCTGTCTTTTTTAAATTTAAACTGAATCTAAATTCCGTGCTGCCATATGCTAACCTGCAGAGGAATTGTGCCATATGCTCAGAAATCCACCAAGCTAAACTGGAGGCAAACACTGAATAAGTTTAATAATGAATCCACTTGGAGCAGAATGTCTCAAACCTTAGCACTGTGCAAAAGTACTGCTGAATGTGGCTGTGAAGAAATGGAATTGTGATAAACAAGCAAATCAGGATTCATAGGTCGTTTTTCTTTTAACAGATTCCAGCTTTCAGGGGTGGGCTTTATTCATTTATACTTTGTCTTTTGTTTATTTAATATGCTGGCTCTCTTAAAGGCTTCATGTTCTGCACATCGACCAATCACATTGCTGTGTACCTGAAGAAGTGAATCATTTCATTCATCTCATTATGAAGGGGGACAAACTGACCAGCAGTACATACTGTCCCGCCACAATCTGCATGGAAAGAGCAGGAGGACCAACGGGAGAAATCTTGCTTTTCCACTCTTTGCTTTTCCTCACTAGCTTCCTCTGAAATAAAACATAGAATTCAGAATAATTTTCCTCCCCTTAAGGGTCGAGCTCCATCTTTAAAACCCCATTATTCCATGTTGTCCTAACAGGGAATTTTTCTCAGGACCGCAAAGGCACCTGTCTCCTTCAGGTAAATGGAGACACTTCGTAAGAAGGGTCTCTGGTTCTGCCAGAGATTTTTTTTGTTTGTTTGTCTGTTTACAGGAAGTTTTTCTATTTCACTGTCTCCTCGTGCATGTTCATGATGAGGAACTGAACCTAAATGAAGAAAGGATGCTGTATGTTGGGTTCCTTAGGTTGTTTTTCATGAAGTGGCATTTTATGAATATAAAAAGGACTGAAGTGGAACTAACTGTATTATAAATGAATTGTAACATATGGGATTCAATTAGACTGAATTTGACTCTACACAGCCAAAGTGAACTGCACTGAATTTATGTACTTTCTTTAAGTGCATTGAGATGACTTTTGTTTTGAATTGACGCCATAAGAATAAACTGGTAAGGGGTCTCAGAAGTTGATCTGGCCTCAAACTTTCTGGTTCACAGTCTACCTAAACATGTAATGAATGCAACAGAACAAGCTTGATCCACAGAGGACCCACAGTCACAGTCATGAGCACTCTGTGGATTTGGTGGAAGACACCCATAACAGATCAGAGCTGTTTTGGCTGTTTCAGAGGCATGATGGAGGTCTGGGGGGAAATACTACGAAGTGAGTTCAACAAAGTCAGCCTCTCTTTGAGAGAGCTGGCAATAGATAAATATGAAAAATAAAGTAAAGCTTCATTCATAAGACATAATAATGATAATAAAAAAATACTGTTGTAATCGAAACAGCAGAGCAACACTGGCAGAGAAATGTTAAGCATTGAGTTTATTGGGTCTGAATACTCTTCTAAACTACTTTGAGTGGAAGTCGTGAACTGATGTGTTGAATATTGGTGTCATTGATGCTTTTGAGCTACTTTTGACTTCTACCTGTAGTCTGGCCCTTAAGCACAACACTCAGCTGAGGAAAAAAATAAGCAAAAGTGGAAATTCAAGGGTATGAGTCTGCTTTTGACAAATACAAATGCAAAAGTTTTCAAAGCTGCTGCCACTTTTGTTGAAATGCAGAAACAGTATGAGACTTTGAAAAATGTGAATTTCATAAGGACATTTTTAAATCCACCGAGCAAGAAGGGAGATGCCCCAAAGGTCTCGCCTTCATCGGGAGTGGAGGTATACGCACAGCACTGGCATTTTGATCCTCCCTCCCCCCCACTTACACAGAGAGAGAGAGTGATATCGGGGTTCATCCCACAGATGCGAGGGAGATCATTTGTGTGCATGTGAGAAGCACCCATACACATGCACTCACACACTCACAGCTAAACACACCGCTCGTCTGCCACGGGTGTCAGTACATCTAAAAGGTCTCAACATAAATGGGATTAATGCAGTCTCTCTCCCATCGGCGATCATTATGTATTCTGTTTAAAGCGCAAACACACTCAAAATAAACACACTTCCACTCTCCCTTGCTACAGTAAATTATTCAAAGATGGAAAAAAATTAAAGGAAAGAGAAAACGAGAGAAACAGAGACGGGGCAGAAAGATGAGTGACTCCTCCGAGGGGAGGAGGTGCAGCAGATAAGAAAGACAGATGAATAAGAAGGAGGAGAACATGAAAGAATTGTTATAAAGCTGAAAAATCCTAAAATGCAAGTATCTTTGTCGCCAAGAGGGCATTTTTTCTGACTTCAGCACTCTATATTTTTCTTTCATTCCCTTTTCTCTTGTCTTTCACTCTTTATCGGTTTCATTTTCTCCTGATGTGTTCCTCCTCATTTCTTCTCCCGCCTCCCTCCCAGTTTGAAATTCTTGCATCCCGCTTGTCATACTGTATGTTAAAAACTGGTTGCTTCCCACTGAGAGCAATCAGGCTAAGAGGGCTCATGTGTTTTCCCCCTTACATACTGTCAAACTTTTAAAACCTGGCGTGCAGACTGAAGTGCATGTCTGTAGGCCTTCACAGGCTCTGACATGGGCAGTATGAAAATATATGGGAAAAGGTGAATTTGTGGACAGAAGAGAGAGAATTTGAATCACAGTTTGAAGAAATGGTCCGAAATGGAAGCTTCTTTTCTTTGAGTCTCTTTTTAAAATGGATAATCTTCATTTTGCTTTTATTATTTTGCAGTTACATTTTGCAATGAGTAGTCTTCTTGAAATCAAAAGTATCTAATGTACAGAAATCACAGATATTCAAAAAAATGGCAATTTAATATTTCAGCTTTTCAAAGTGGGGCACTTGTAGACTTCTTGAGGTGAAAAGTAAATCTTTTGGTAGTTGGTATCAATCTTTTAAATACAAATCAAATGAATTTGACATCCATATACAAGTACAAAAAGCCCCACTGTAAATTAGTTTCAAAAGAACTTTTTGAATTGCAGTGTATCCAACACAATAATGTGGAAGCTCAAATTATTTATTTATTTATTTTATTTATTTATTTATTTATCTTTTGCCTTTGCAGTCCAGAACAAATGACAAGCTAAACATCTTTAAAGGAATACATTTAACTTTTTATACATTAAAGAGTTTGTAAAACCAGCTTGAAGGACTGAATAAAAGAATTCCATCTTTCATTTGCTGTAACCTTAGAGCAGTTAAATATGTGAGTATAAATCAGGAAAAATTATCAATAGCAAGACAAGGACAATGAATTATTGTAAAAACAGACTCAAACTAGTAACCATCAACACTAATTACGTAACTATTATCTACTCTTTCTGTAAAACCCCAAATAATGTTACACATATTAAACGGTTACCATTTCAGGCAGAGGTTGTCCAGTGACCTTTGGATGGCTACTGTTATGGAGCGTGAGGTGGTCACCAGTGGTCAAAACTGCAGCTGAACCTAGATGTAAGGAGGGAAACTTTATCTTAAAAAAAATTGAACTTTTATGTCTAATTATGGAAAAAAGAAAGTGAGTCAGCCCTCAAACTTTACAGGAAAGTACCAGTAACTGAATACTGTGATTCCCACCTTGGAAACGTTAGAAGCCACAGAGTGTGAAGTATTTCTCAGTTTCAGCAGAGTCAAATTGTTGGTCTGCATCAAGCACACTAAACAAGAAGATAGCTGAAACTCCAAAAACTGGGTTAAAGCTGTCTGAGGCATTGTTAAAATCTGGAGGGATAATGGTGAACCAACATCTGCAAGGAAGAGATGTGGTCAGATAAAATATATCACCAGTGAAATCGGATCAAAGAAAATCCACACTAGAACACAAAGCAATGTTTAAAAGAGACAGTAATGTACTGCCAGATGCAGACGAACTAAAAATAAAACACATACCAGTGAGGCTAATGACACAAAAACATTACACTTTGCTATAAAGTACAAAGATTGGAAAAATAATAATAATTTGAAGAAAAAATGTAAAAAACATTATGATGACTCCCGAGTGATGGAGGACTTAGTGTTACCTCAGTTGGTCATAATGTTTAGCAAAATGATGTCCCCAGTAAATGAGGTTTGCTGCTACAATGACTTCTTTACAAATCCCTGCTAAACTCAGGACAAGCATTTGCTGAAGCTGGCATCACCAAACTAGATAGCAAGGAGTACAGCAGAAAGCTCTCTTGGGTGCTGAGGAGGATAGTGGTTGGTATGGTTGTTTCTGTCTGAGCCGCTGAAAGCATTCCTTTATAATGATGACAATTAAAGTACATGTCTTTCTTTTTTCTTCTAGTTGTTCATGCTATTGAGGAACAGCAGGAAGAGATAAGCTGTTTCTGTCACTACAGGAGACACAGTAGTTTTAATTTAAGTGTGAATCACTATCCTTAATAACAATGTTCATATCCTCACTTCTAATAAAACTGATTTGAGAAACAGAAGTTGATTATGTCTGACTCTTTTCTGACATCTTTGTGCTGTAAATGTTCAAGTGTGAAATTGTTTTCTTTTAACTCCTCACTGAGCTCAGTTCAGCCAAGCTGTGTTATTTCTATTAGTCAACACCTACACTAGCATCCTTGTCTGCTTTGACTTTATCGAACAGTTTGCTTACCTATTAGCAAATGAGACACTTTTTTTCTTTTTTTAAAAAAACATTCCTTTGTTGCCTATTTTTAACAGCAATCACTTATAATCAAAGTAAAAATAAAGAATAGTAAAAGTGAAAAATAAATTTAACAAGTGCTTACAGTTGAATTCTTTTATTCCTTGGTCAGTCTAACCTAGTTTATTTTGAGTTGGGGTCAAAGCTCAGGATCAGCAATGATTAAGCCCCCTGAAGCAGAGAGGGTTAAGAGCCTTCTTCAAAGGATTGTTGGGTGGTTTAACAATGCTGGGTTTTCAACCCCTGGCCTTCAGGTCAGGAACACTGAGCTATGGGGCATATATTTATACATTTATTTATTTATTTTCCATATGCATGAAACTCTAACATTCAGAACATGCTTATCATCAGGCTGCTTTACTCTTATCTCCTCTTTCTTCTTTGTTACCCTCTGTTTCTGAATTCTTTTACCCTTTTCCTCCTGTACTTTGGCCATGCTGTCAATATACTATATTTAATATATGCCTGACTACTCCCACCTCTCCTTCTTTAATCAAAGTGGATTAACAAGCAGATGTTCTGCTTATCTTCACTTGTGATATGTACCCATATTTACACTGAATACATAAAAATAATTCTCACCTTTTTTTCCCCAGTTAACAATCCTGCTCTGAATAATTACATTTTACTTGGTTTTAAAGTGAGACAGAGCAAGACTTCTTAATGTATATATACACTCATCAGCAATGACATGTTACAGTGCAAAGTTCTTCCAGGAAAAACGGCATCCTCACATTCACTTGAACATTATTTTGACACTTACCTGAGACGTTTTGCTGACCAGTCAAACCCCCGTCAAACATAGCAACATCATTCCCCTACAGCTGCTACCTCTCTCAGCAGATCAGCAATGGGCTCTTTAACTGTGATTTCGAAAGTACTTAAAGTTAAGGTAAGTGATTCTATGAGATTTCTATCAGCAGGTGGGTCCCCCCCTTATCAGCCAGGTCCTAATCAAGGTTTCTTCCTTCTTGGAGGGGAGATTTTCCTTTAACTTTAAGGTTTTTCTCTCACTAAGGGAGTTTTTACCTGCCATTTTTATTTAATAATTTCTCTGTCCTGCTCATGTCCCGGGTTGAATCGAATTGAATTAAACTGAGTACATTGTAAAAACATCTGGTCTTCATGCACAGCCCTGGCTCCATAAACAGGCAGCCTGAAATCCAAACCATAATAAACATTGTTCCAGTCAGTCACCAAGATGGTGATTGGTTCGAGCAATGTTTGTGCTCCAGCCAGTCACTCTTTGTGTTTATGATGGGCATGTGGTAGGGATGGATGGAGGTGCCAGCGCTCTCTGTTCTGTCACTGCTTTGTTCAAATATCAACATACATGATGTCATTCGGGAATCGCTTACCCTACCTTTAAAAACACAACAAATAGTCTAAAGTTTTCATTTGATCTCCTGACCAATCTGATGCGACCTGATGGCATCTGTGGGAAATAATCCCAATTAGTAGAGACATCACCACATAACTTAACGGTCAAAGGATCTATGTCTCAGGATCTATTTACAATATCTCCAGATTTTACGTTACCTTAATTTTTCAGATTTTGTTAAATAACACTATAGAAATTAAAAATGTTTTGGATTTTTAAAAAAAAACTCTCGAGAAACAATCTAATGATTCAGATAATACTCTTGGACACATACCAGTTTCTTTCTCGATGCTCTCCTCTTCAGTTTTTCAGACACTGCAAAACTGTGTACTAATAAATCCATCAAAAAGTTCATGAAAGTTAACTTTGAGGGTTTTTTTTTTTTTTTTTAAACTATTTACTTTGGACACCACTGTGAGCCTTGTGTATTACGATGAGTGTCTCCTGCTGTGAGCTTTGATAAAATATAGTTCAAGAGATGAGGCCATACCATCCATACCTTCTTCTCATCTTCAGCGTTTCCCTTCGGGCTCCTTTTCATTCATAAATAATGGCAAAGAGTAAGAATCATCAATAACCAACAGCTTTCTCCTGTGAAAAAGAACCATGCTCATAAATGTTATCATTACCCCCAATGTATAGGATGCTTTTGTGCAGGGCTTTTTATGTGTAAGAGAGCAGCAGAGAAAGAGTCAGTCAGCCAGTAATGAAATTAAACTCATGTATATTTTACTATGAAAATATACTGTGAGTTTCCAAGGGGGTGTAGATGACTTTGATGTTAAACAAAAACTATATACAATGTCCCAAGCATTTCTCACTTTCTTACCATAGTTGCAATAACACCGTGCTGATATCATACTCGGCTCATGAGTTGTTAGTTCCAGAAAGGATCACAGAAACAGAAGCTCATATTTACTTTAGTCTCAAACTTTGGTTTGTGATCTTTCGTTGGTAAATAATTTCTTGGGATTTCTGCATGTTTTTGCATGAAGTCTGTGCTTTCATCCCACTGACTTTAATCTCAGTGGGTATATTGTTCAAAAAATGCACTCAGGTTTTAAGTTGTTTGGATGAACAACTTTAATGTCACTCAGAACATGAAGCTGCTGCAGCATACTACTGCCCTGCACCTAGAGTGAACTGCTTGTATCTTATATCTATTTATTTTCAAGCCGGTGTGGTAATTTGGTCCCTAAAATGTGTTGATACAGTGACCTTTGTACTCGGCCCTACTAAATATGTATTTATGGTAGTTTCTGAAAAAGTGGAAAGGATCCAGATATGGGCTCACAGCCAGAGGCAGATTGGTAAAGAAAATCTTCTTCTTTTCCTTTCAGCTGCTCCTTTCAGGGGTTGCCACACCAAGTAATCCATCTCCATCTAACCCTATCCTCTGCATCCTCTTCTCTCACACCAACCACCTTTATGTCCTCCTTCACTGCATCCATATTCATATATCTCCTCTTTGGTCTTACTCTAGGCGTCCTGCCTGGCAGTTCCCACCTTAACATCCTTTTCCCAATAAACTCACTATCCCTCCTCCCCACATATCCAAACCATCTTAGTTTGGCCTCTTTGACTTCATCTCCAAAATGTCTAACATGTGTCGTCTCTCTGACGTATTCGTTCCTGATCCTATCCATCCTTGTTACTCTCAAAGAGAGCCTCAACATATTGATTTCCTCTACCTCTAGCTCAGCCTCCTGTCTCTTCCTCAGTGCCACCGTCTCCAAACCGTACATCGCTGGTCTCACCACTGCCTTGTATATCTTTCCTTTCATTCTTGTTGACACCCTTTTATCACACATCACTCCTGAAACATTTCTCCACCCGTTCCAATGGGCTTTCACACATTTCTTCACTTCTTTTCTGTGCTCTCCATTGCTCTGGACTATTGACCCTAAGTACTTAAAATCCTCCACTTTCTATATCTCTTCTCCCTGTAGCCTCACTGTTCCTCTTGTGTTCCTCTCATTCACACAAGTACTCTGTCTTGCTGTGGCTAACCTTCATTTCTCTTCTTTCTAGTGCACATCTCCATCTCTCCAGATATTCTTCCATCCTCACTACAGATCATAATGTCATCTGAAAACATTATGGTTCATGGAGATTCCTGTCTAACTTAATCTGTCAGCCTGTCCATCACCATAGCAAACATGAAGGGGCTCATGGCTGATCCTTGGCACAGTCACACCTCCACCTTGAACTCCTCTGTCACACCTCACCATTGTTTTACAGGTCTCACACACATGCTACAGTGAGAGTTCTCAAGGACCACCTCAAAACTGTTGAATCTTAATGTATGGAGTTTAGCATGCATCCCTCAAAAACTCAAAAAGTTATTGACTCCCTGTTGGATTCATTTTTGAATAGATGCCAATGTCAGAAGTGTGTATGAAGAGGATAGGACCCATATCCAGTCTCTCAGGCAGGTGCAGATTAGTAAATAAACTAAAAAATATTCATGATGCAGAACAATGCAGCTTTAATTGAAAATATTCATTATAAGGGTTCAGGCTCATAATTCACCCATGCCCACTTATGAGGCTGGTCTTTAACTTGACAGAAAGTATTCAAGTATCCCTATCAGTAAATATACCTTCTGTCACTCAGGCAGTGACATGCTTATAGGGTGAGATATGACTCCCTGGCCAGCTGCTTGGACTCCACTGAGGCCACTTACTGTCAAGATGCATCCCTTCAAATTGGAATTGGAGTGCCATCTCTTGGGAATGGGAATCAAGGAACATTTGGCAATTCTCTTTTTCTAAGTCTCTTATCTGTTTTTATTACCTGGACAGTGAGTGAATTGAGATCCTTTGACACTGGGAGGGAAACCAAAGTATCTTTCACTGAATGTGCCAAGCCCTTAACAAAGGTGTCAGACAGAGCTGAATCACTCCAGCCACACAGCTACTATACAAAACTTGATAACGTAAGCAGAAGCTGTCTGTTTCCACTGATACAAATTCATCAGAGACCTAACCTATATTCCTCATATCCTGGAGTGCTGTATTCTGAAAATCTTGGAAACAGTGTCCAAAATAAGCCTTAAGTGACTCATAAATGGATGATTCTCTGTTCCACTCTGATGTGGCCAAAAGCCAAAGCCACAGGAGAAAGACCTCACCACAGTTTCCTTTGTGTCTTGGCAAAGGTGAGTTAGTTGATCCACTTAAGCTCTGAGTTGGCTGAGTTGGCAGTTTTTACTGCAGAAAAGAATCTGGACTGAGATGCAGATGACCTGAAACAGTCTGGTTTAAATGTCAAAAATGTATATTGGCTAGGCTGGTAAAAGGAAAATCAGTCAAACAAGCAGTGGTACCCAAATTACGATACAAGAGCCAGTTCCTACAGACACATTGGGATTTGAAAATAGTGGAAGACGAACACAATACAAATTCTACAACTCTTGTCAAAGAGAACAAAGAAGAAATGAAACAAGAGGAACAAAAGCATCTAGAACATATACCACAGGGAATGACTGAGTAAAACAAACAAGAGAGTAGATTAGGGAGCAAGAGGAAGGAGAGACATAACAACAAACATTAGCATCAATGTACAGTAAACCAGCGCAGAGTAAACTCACTAAAGTGTATCTCATTCAAAAAAGAGCTTCATGGTCTCTCTGTAAAATCCACATCTACAAAACACAACTGGTTACATTTACTAAATGCTCACAAGCTGTAAACAACACCACTGGGAGTGTCTAGCTTTGCAGGTCAGGTCCTAAAACTGTGCTCATCCATAAATAAAAGCACAAATGGCTTATATCAGTTATCACAAAAGCACTCTAACAGGAGTATATTAGCATGACGTTGCAAACAAACAGATACGTTTAGATGGAGTTTGTAATATGCTGCCAACACAGACAACATAAAACTTGTTGTATTCTTTAGGTCAGTTAATTTTTTAAAAATGTACTCTTCAGCTCAGACCAAAAGTACTAGTTGTGAGGTCATGCAAACGTTGGAAACCTTTAACACATCAATTAAACTCCATGCTAGTGTGTTATTGTTTATTTGTATCATTTAGTATCAGACTAAACACGAGTGAAGAAGTAACTGAAGCCTAACATGTAACCAAGTAACAATAAGAGCAAAAATGTCTTGCTGCAACTGTAGTTGCTGACCTCTACTCTGGGATACCTGTACAAACTAATTATTCCAAAAACTTAAGACATGTGAAGATAAACCTACTGGTACATCAACATGGTCTTACTATTTGTTGATGCCCTGAATTGACAAGTCATTTGAACCTATTGGACCAGAATCATGTTGCTATGAGTGGCTAGCCATTATCCTTTCCTCATCAATAATTGTCATGCAACCAAGCTTACTGAGGTACCCAGTAGTTTATACTTACCCAGCAGCAGCAGTAATTTTTGATTTCCCCATTGAATCAACATGTGAAACAGGATACTCAGCTGTGAATGTCTGCTGGCATGTCTGC
>JAOWBL010000008.1:5228020-5238198 GCA_028564865.1 Zenarchopterus dispar | reverse complement strand
GAAAAAAGTTTAAATACATCATAAAAGCATAAACATACCTCAGACTACTGAATTGAGCTTTAAGTATGCAAACCTACCATTTAATTTATTGTAGGATTTTTAATCAACATTTCTAATTTCAAAACACTCATATATCACTTCTTTTTATACATATTTGCCTTCTCTTCATAAAATATAATATGCAGTGTTTTAAATCTACAGACATTCCCCAACACCTGCATTAAGAATCAGTGTCTGCGTGGGCCCAGGAACCTTCAACATGTGGTGGTGCTCTGGATTGATCTGCCCTTCCTTCCAGTTTGCAAGAAGACCTACCCAGCCCTCGAAGCTACAGCTGCACCATGAGACAGAGAAAAGGTCTTTAAGAGGGATTTTCCTGACTCCACCTGTTTGACATCTAGCTCTGCTTAAGAGCCCTACAGTTTAGAGAAGATACCTTACGGGTTTACGACGTGGGTAGAGCAAAAAAAAAAAAAATGTGAAAGTGAATGAGAAGAGGTGTGTCAGAGGTGTGACCTAGTCAACCTTCCTAAAGCCCCCAAGTATGCATAATGGGGATGGAGTATGTGAGGAGATCTACTGCTCACAGCAGTCTGTAATCACTTTGCTCCCAGCTGCTCTGGGATTTCTATCTGCCCATGCAGAGAGAGAGAGAGAGAAAAACAGAGAGAGAGAGAATACTTGCTTTCTAACAGCCCTTTAAACAGGTCCAGCTTCTCTTATCAGGATAACTTTAAGAAAGTGTGAATGCTGTCCTGCAGTTACACTGTGGGTTGTTAGAATGTGCCCTTTGCATTTAGATAGGGGAAAGAGTAACTCAGAGATGTGAATGAAGGCTAGGTCAAGTAAAGATGCAGAACCACTTTGGAGAGCAAGTCTCCTCCAGCTATGATTAAAAAAAACTTTAGCTTGCTGTGTACCTTCACTCCCTGTACACAGAAACAGGAGCAGATGGATCAGTGGTAATGGATGTATTTGTGGAACAAAAACCACATGTAAAGTTCAAACCACACAAATATAACAAGAGAAAAGAACTTGTGTTGATCTTACATGCTTTGGGATCAAGTTCCAGAACTGTAAACAAAGACTGAAGTGCTGTTAGTCCAGCTGAAGTCACGTCTGCACAAACCTGACAACAACCTTTGTTGTGAAATTGTGACTTTTGTATTTCTGAGTGATGTCAACCTCAAATTGATTTCTGATGATATCTGCAGAAATCAGTGAACTCTGCTTCTTTCAAGTAACCAAAACCAAAGCTAAGCCCAGAACTTTCGGGTTGAAGTTTCATTTCCAACTTTGCGTTCTTCCTTTTTCCACTGTTGATGTTACAGTGAGCAATGAGTTCTGCCTCAGAGCAGCAACTTAGTGAACCTCAGGATTACGCAGCTGCGTTTTGTGAGTGCCGGTTGTGAATTTGCACCTCAGACTTGCTGTAATAAAAGGAAGTGAGCTCAGTTGACTTTCTCAGGATGAAAAACAGGTTGATACCCCATAAACGCTGACGAGTGATACGAACACTCACAGATTATGTAGCACCGTGCAGCCTGCAAAGTATGCCAAGAGGAATCAGATAGAGGAACTAGAAAGTGGAGATACTATTAAAATGGGAGTAAATCAAGCTTTGCTCCAAGACTGGAAAGTGAGACCTGACTTGAGTCATAAATCTTTGGTAATGTAAATAAAGCAGGAGCATAAATTTGATACGAGTACTGTTGTATCAGATGACACTACACCATCTCAAAAATGGTCTTCCAATTTAAAAAAATATATCTTAGAAACAATATACAAATTAGTTTGTTCCAAGAAAGAAGATAAAGAAAAAAGGGCAAAAAGGCAGATTATTGGAAGCAGTAGTCAGCATGGGAGAGAGGAGGAGACAGGGATTATGGGTACTTTTCTTTTGCAGCCTCATCACAAACAAGTAAGCCGATCATCAAGAGCCAGCCAAGCCATTAATATTCAAGGAATTAGTTGTTTTTTTTTCTAATGGGGATGGGGGGCAGATTTGAATTTTTTCCCTCCCTTTGCTGCACAAGGATCCTTTTAGTGAGCTGAGGCTTTAAACAGCTTGAAATCACTTTGACAGCCTGATATCTCACAGAATACATACACTGGCACACACACACACACACACACACACACACACACACACACACACACACACACACGTACTATGGGGAATTTTAATTTCAACCTGTGAAATTGTAATTGCCTCTCCTGTCAGAGAAAGCCAGTATTCTGGATTTTGCCATTATTACTCATTATTGATGTTTTTTTTCTTTGCCATTTTGACCTCTTTTTCTTTTCACTCTCCATCTTTTCTTTCATTCTCACTCATTCCTGCGCATTGTTTGTCTCTTTGTAAAGAGGAGCGCCGACATGAAATTAGCTGGAGGTGCCCGGAAAGGCAGAAAAAAGGAGAAGGGAAAAGAGGAGAGTAAAGTGGAGATGAACAAGGCAGAGAGGAAAGTGACAAATTCATAAAAGAGAAGGACATCATCCTGGGTGAGAAACCCCATGACATAAAAAGAAGAAAAAATGAGATGGCAGCATCTTAAGGGCATTCAGATGCTGTTATTATTTTCTTTCCTTTTACCGTTATTATTAGTACTTTATCTGTGACTCCTCTTGCTACAAGGCTGCCCCGTAATTGACTTCTCAACTCTGTTTGGGTGATTGTTGTGTTAAAAAGTGCCAGAGTGGCTGTCTGGCTTACAAACTGACATCAAAACTGTGCTTGAAGCAGAGACAATTTTCCCCCCCAAAAAAAACAAACAAAAAAAAAAAACATGAAATCTGCCAAAGCAGAATGCAAAACTGGCATGAAAGGCACACATTTGTATTTAATTAGTTCTGATATTGTCATTTCTAACGTGTCGCAGGTTCCCTCTCTCTCACACAAGCAAAGAGGTGATCATTAAATAAAAAGGTTCCTCTTATCAAGGCTTAAAGTACTGTAGGAATATCAGTGTGAGAGTGGGAGTTTGCTTTTGTGTGTGTGTGTTTTCTTTAGTGTGCTCACTGGCTAGCTACTTTAAAAAAATGTGGGAAGAAGGAATTCTGCATTTCTTATAGTATATGTTATAAGTAGTGCCAGTACACGAGAAATGCAGAGATTAGTGAGATGAAGGCTTGTATTCTTGGTCAGAAATTTACATTTGCTCATGGCAGTAAATGTGATGGGATTATTGAGATTTGAAACATTTCTTTGCGCTCTTCCTTTTCTGGAGTAGCGTGATTGTGCAATATAAATGTATATTTTAAAAAAGTGCCAACAGATTTATTTATTGTGAGTTTTTGGAAATATATGAAAGTAAATACACCCACTTGGATTATTCATTCAGTTAAGCTAAAATTTAAATTTAAAAAATGCCTTTTAACATGCTGAGGACTCTTAACAATGGTCGTATCACAGTCTGGGGCAGTTTTACTGCCAGATGGAGCGGTATCATCCACAAAACTGTTCTAAACAATAGAGAAGGACCTCCTTCTTTTTCTCCAGCAAGATTTAAACTGACAGAAGGAATGGTCAAACAGCTCTGTTTTGATTTCTGAAAGATTTTTAAAAAAAATGTATACCATTATTTTTTATGCATGATGAACAAAAACTCTAGTCCAGAGGGAAAAACAAATAATTCAAACTGTCTAAGATATGTGTATGTCACCCTCCTAATGAACTGTGTTAGAGGGAGACGAGAACATGCACACCAGGTAGGATGCACTACGGGGGATTTACAGTTCTGTCAATCAGATCTCATTCACTTTTCCCTCCATGTCACTAGAAAGGTAAACTCCTCACCCGGTAGATAACGGTTTCTTCTGTTTATGAAAAAACTAAACAGATATGAATCCAACAACTTTTCCCACTGATGACAATATTTTTCTGGAAATGAAACTGAATTGGAGTCATCCATGTGCTGCAGAGCTGGAGCCTTCGTTTGTCTCTTAACTGCTTACAATGTTCAAGATTGTCAGCAGGGGAGTTACAAAGTACTCTGGCCTGATTAGTCAAGCATGCACGAAGCTTGAAAGCTCTAATTTGACTCGGTTAGACTGCGAGGTGCACATTATTGCCTCTCAGCCGAACAATCCAGCGCAAGGTCTCGAAGTGCTGACCTTACCTTTAGTGAAAAGTCATGAGATGAAATAATATGTTCTCATCAGGTTAGATAGGGGTCAACGTGAATAAAATCACCTCATGTTTGATGCTTTTCAAGTAAAAAACTGTGACATGATGCGAGTTATCTACACTTGACTTGTTCATCTTATAATGTCGGACTGTAATGTTGCCTTTGACTTTGAAGGAAACATGTTTCCTCAGTGATTGTGATTCATCGTTTCTCTTGAATGGCCTTTTCTTGCATAGTAATTCCCTCCTCTCTCAGATATCCTGCTCTGCCTTTCCTTTCATGGCTTGCCGACACAGCAGAAACAGTCAGGTTCATCTTTACTCTGACATGTCGGACTGGCTGAAAAACGGTTGGTGGGTGGATATTTTGGCTCCAACACTTCTGGACGGAAGCATTTACTACCTTGCGTTTTCACTCAATAAAATGGTAACATGATTAAAGTTGTAAAAATATATCTGACTAGATCACAATAAAAAAGACCACAAATTTATAAAAGTAATAGTCTGAGAATGTCCCCAGTAAATATTAACATTGTTGCTCTACACTGTGCAATGTTTCATCCATGAACAGCACCAAAGCAACAATTCACCATGGCAACAACAAAAAAAAGCTTTCTGAAGTCTCAGGCAGTTTACAGTTATTGCCATGGCAACGTCATTAAAAGTTTTCAGATGCTAATCAAACATCGGCACAAGGAAAACAACCATATGACCTCACAGTGATCTCTCCTCCTCTCTTGCATAAATCTTATCTAAAGAGATGCAACTCACATGTGTTATTTGATAAAGAAAAAAAATTCAACTCAGAAGGTTCATTAAGATAAAACTGGGAAGATGTGGTAATTACCAAAGTTTCCCATCACTGTGACTTTTCTGACCCTTCGTACAGTGAACATGTGTTGTCTGCCTGTTGGCAACAACATTTGTTATTTGAACAAAACTGGTTCATGACAAGTTATGAAAAGGCAACTTTCAGTTTGTTGAACACATAATTAGATGTTCAAAAGCTGCAACAGATTTTTTGACAATGTTCAAAAGCTTTCAGACTTTTCAAAGAGATAGCTGAAAGTGAAAGAGAAAATAAATATACAAAACATTGTAGAACGTGTCATTTTATGTTTATCTATTATGAAAATCAGGCCATCATTAACTCATGAGGTCACTCCGATACCAGACTTTTTAAAAAACTTTATAGTTGAGAGGAAAATTATTAGCCCCCCAAGTGATTTTTGTTTTCAAAACACAACTGAAAAATTAATCAGGATTTGATTTTTACTTGAGGGACTCCAGCTGGGGGGCGCTTGACTGGGAGAGGGTCCTCTTATTAGGAAGTGATATCACCATGTGAATCAGTCTCGAACTCAGAAGATAGTGATGCTCATCTGAACAGGAACAGCCATGGTGCTGTCTCCAAGCACTGAAGAGTCAAGAACACCTGTACGTTGCATCACTGCAAACTACAAGGAGACAAATTTTGTTACAAAACAAGCCTGGCCATTGTCAAGAGCACTTTAGACGTCTGGTTCATCTTGGAGTGGTGAGGCACATCAACAACAATCCCTGAATGTCTGCAGAGGTGAGAGCTGCTGAACAGACTTCTTTTTTAACTCGATGTTTTATGAGAGGCTGTTGTGAGGGCTCTTCATCGCAGTGGCCTCTGAGGTCATCGTACCAGAACATCTCCACTGTTCACTCAGCAGCACATCAAAGCCAGATCATCTGAGACATGGGGATGAGTTTTGGGACTCTGTCCTTTGATCTGAAGAGACCAAAGTTAGTTGTCCAGGTGCATGGAAGCTGCGCTGTTGTTTGGCAAAGGAAAAGAGAGGCCACCAACCCAAAAACAGATCCCACAGTGAAACATGGTGGTGGGAGAATAATGCTATGGAGCTTTTATTTTTTGCTGATTTTGGCACATCTTTGTTAAGGCACATGGTATCATGAAAAGAAAGAGGATAATGTTGATAGGACATGTTTGAGAACTATTGTAAATAAATCTGCAGTCAGTTTACTTTTAGGTCAAGGCAGACACTCAAAACATATGTCTAAAATCACCTAAAGTATTTTAAAGATCACCAAAATCAAAGTCCGGGAGTGTCCTCCAACAACCCAGATCTCAATCCTGGTGAGAATCTGTGGAGGGAGGCCAAGGTGAATGTCTGTGTTCAAAATGATTTGGCTGAGCCACAACAATTTTCCATGGATGGACACACATGGTGGCTTCTTACCATCAGTCAATCACCATCAGGCTGCGAATTCCCAGTATGTTTTGCAGCGACAATGGTGTGTGTGTGCGTCCGTGTTTGTGCGTGTGCAGATAAAAAAGTTGAAACACGCAGTGTTTCAACTTTGTGAGAAGTCTCGGCTGTAAGTCACAAAGTCACACTATTAATTACTTATTATCAAAAGAATAATATTATTGTGTGGGTTTGAAAGTCTTGTTTCAACTGAACATGTCAGTAAAATATCTTAATTTAACTTAGAGACTTTGCTTTGTTTTAGAAGCAAATTAATTATACATACACATGCAAAAGTTAAGGGTTAAGTGTGATGTCATAAAGACGGCAAGGACCTTAAGCAACTCTTTAGGAAAAATTGTCAAAGTTTGAAGTATGACATGCTTTTTTCGAAATTTTGAGGGGAATACTCTTTTATATAAACATCATTACATCTGCAAAATCAGCTCTGGATTATTCAACAGAGGACCTTATCAATCATGAGAAACTTTTTGTCTTTTATGAAAGCAACACAGTCAACTCAAATGGTGGCAAGAGATGTTTAAACTGTTCTCAAATGAACAAAAGCTCTTAGCACCAAGTGGTCCCGCAGCCGCCACATCTCCATGTGCTTATTAAAGTGTTTTCAAGTCGACTGCTGCTGTGGAGCTGCAACGACGACTTTGGTCTCCTGTCCCACCAGGCTACAAACACCCTTAACTGCTCAAAGTCAAAGATGTATGTAAAGTCCATCAAACACACAAAGAAACACAGTAAACCTAACTGGCAGGCCACCAAGACACTCAGCAGAGCCAATCTTTCCCTCAAATGGCAGGCTGCGAATTCCCAGTATGCTTTGCAGTGACAATGGGGTGTGTGTGCGTCCGTGTTTGTGCGTGTGCAGATAAAAAATATACAGAGCAATCACTGAATGCAGGCAGAAGGGCCACCAAACTAAATGCTTGGGCAAGCTGGCATGAAGACGTATAGACACACACACAAACACACACACACACACACACACACACACACACACACACACACTCATACATGATTAGGAATGGATATGCTTGCCAAGACGGTTTCTCCTCTGTTCCAGCAGGCACTGAGGTGCTTAACACACAGTGAGCAGACCTCAGCCTATATAAATAAAAAGACAGAGTGTGACACAAAGAAAGGGACGGCTGGGAGGTAAAGACAGAAAACCATTAAGCATGGTGGTCAACAAAATTGAAAAAAAAAAAAAAATTAGTCACACTCAAGTGGGGTTGCATTTGCGCTTACATCTGGTTGAAGGAAATTAGAAGCCAGCGGTTTTCAAACATTTCCAGGGAGGGACACATCAGAGGAAGCACTTCTATGTATAATCACAAACCACTTCGCAAACAAATATCCTGGGTTTTTATAGCCCTGCCCTGGTACTGGCAGGTGAATTTGTTGTTAAAGTCAAAGGAGAGAGAAAATGATAACTCTGTAAATGAAGCAAGATTAGGAAGAGGGATTCTCCCTGCTTGTGTTTCTCCATTTCTCAAACCAACACAGCGAGGAAGGCGGCAGCAAATTAAGGCAGTGGGACACACTCTCACACACACACCACTAACAGCCATGGTATCAAGCAGCCATGGGTTATAAGGTGGTGCCAGTCACTGCTCTTGTTGAGCGCCTGCCCTCGGGCTAAGCAGGCCTCATTTCTTCAACATTCACACAGAGAGGACAGTATTTTCAATTAACACCAGAATAAAAGCCACGTGAAAGCGCTGATCTTATAAATAATTTAATTGCACTTTCAGCAAAATTGTCTCACTAGTACAGCTTTTAAAAAACATGTAGGTGCTGTAGATGTTGGTAAGATTTTGAGCTAAAACAGAGAGGGAGAAAAACAAATGTAATGCAATGACTTGGAGGCATGTTGAATGACAGCATGGAAAATTGAATAAGCTGAATTGGACTTAACCTGACAAGTTCAACAGTAATTATGTCAGATTTTTCTCCACAAGCTTCTCTGGGTTTTTTTTTTTGTTGTTGTTTTTTTTATAGCTCTCATCCAACAGCCGCCTGAATCCTGAGGTCTGGCTTTCTATTAATCAAATGAATAATTTATATTCAGGTAAACACAGAAGCAGGGTCTACAGCACAGTTACATCTCTGTGTCAGATAAAAAAAATAAATAAAAAAAAAAGATGGTGAGGAATTTACTTCGTTAGGCAGAAATGAAAAGGTCACCGCCTGAGATGGCAACTAATGAGAATTTCTGTCAGCTCACAGTTAATGTCAAGATCCTCTGTATTTGCTAAAACTTCATCCCTGTTGTTGGAATCAATCTGTATTTATGAATATCTGAAAATGCATTTAAGTGCACGGAACTCATCATCTGTGAAATTGAAGTTTAATCTCAAATTAATTGTGCTGGCCTGAACCTTCGATCGGTTCTCTATGAAGGGTAACTGGTGAACACTTTCAGGCTTTCATAAGCTTCAGGATATCATTTTAAAGTGTTGGCTCTGTAGGTCTTTGAACACACACTCCTAAAGAACCAATCAACTTACATTTTAAAGAGATTGGATCATTTTCTATCACTCATTTGAAAAATCCCTGTTCACCTTCTGCTCAAGATAGGACTGCTTCTCCTTCATTGGATATCACAGTTCTTCGCACCAAACTGCAGAGCCTAACGCTCTTAAATCAGTGAAATTAAATGAGAGGACAAATAAAGCGTATTCACATTCAACCCCTCTTTCGCTTGCCTCAAGTCCAAAATTTCCCAGCATCACCTCAAACAGGCCCTGCTGCACAGATGACAAATTGACAGCAGCTGCCACCAAGACAAGAAGTCAGAACTCTTGCTTTTATTAGAAGCAACTGAAGTGAATGATGGGAGGAGAATAATGATCTCGTTTCGATGGCTCCTGCCTCCATATTTCACAGTAAGTGATGATCTCCTAACTATAAAGGGTCGTCATTGCATCCATATTTCACTGGAGAACAATGCGGTGTAACTGGCATACACGGGGGGGAAACATGCTTACAAGGCATCAAAAGAGCTCTATGGATGGCTGCGGAATAATATAGGTCACTGCTGGATGGATGTAACAAGCTTCAGAGATACACGAAATGTTTGATCACATAATACAAAGTAGTGTGTGTGTCGGCGTGTGACATGCATCATTTGATTGGGCAACATAAAGCTTTGGCGCCCGTGTTTATGTGTGGATTTACCTGACATGGATCATTTGCACGTATAATACAACGCTGTGCCGTGATGCGTGTGTGAGAGAGAAACATGCTTCATTTAGGCAGAAAACACCAGGATGCATGCGTGTATCCTGTTGTCATACCTTACTTCTTGTTACTTTAAAATACAAAGCTACTGTGCATACAAATGCCTAATGAATTATCTGAACGAGTCCTGTCACTCGGAAAGACACACGCAAACACGCAAATGCACACACAAACGTGCACTTTATGTCAATCAGTAATATTAGCTGAAAGATGTAGCGTTACACTGCGTAGGGGTATATTCATACACCCACACAGACTCAGACAGGAACAAGAAAAACTAGTTAGATATCTGTTTCTTTGAATATATGCATTACATTTGCATAAACACATACACACACACACTTGTTCAGATAAACATCTCACGGATATTTTCGTGTCTGGAACTGGGACATGCTTTATTAACTGATGGGACTGTGTGGACAGTTGGGACTCAAAGCAAGCTAACATCAGTGAGAAACAGACTTGATCCATGAAAACTGTCATTTTGTGAATTAAGTCAATTAATCAACTGTTTGATCATTTTTGTTATGACAAAGTTATTTTATTTAACAATT